>JAJHZJ010000771.1:0-457500 GCA_023548195.1 Bettongia penicillata ogilbyi
GGGAAAATGCCTAGAAAAGGGAAGAAAAATAAGACGATAGAGAGTTTTTTCGAACAGATGCAAATGATCCCGACTTTCGGATCTGACGACGAGGACGTATTCTTGCCATCAGGGAAAGACGTGGAGGGCGGGGCCTCGGTACCCCAGACATCCCAAGGGGATGTCGGTTGGGCTCAGGCTTTGGAAGAGCTCAAAAAGGATTTTGAAAAGCAAGTTAGACAGGTGGAGGAAAAACTGGGAAGAGAAATGAGAGAGATGCAAGAAAAGTATGAAAAACGGGTCAATACCTTGGTAAAGGAGACCCAAAAAAATGCTGAAGAAAATAACACCTTGAAAAATAGGCTCACTCAATTGGCAAAAGAGGTTCAAAAAGCCAATGAGGAGAAGAATGCTTTCAAAAGCAGAATGAGCCAAATGGAAAAAGAAGTTCAAAAGCTCACTGAAGATAATAGTTCTCTCAAAATTAGAATGGAACAGATGGAGTCTAATGACTTTACGAGAAACCAACAAATCACAAAAAAAAAAAACCAAAAAATGAAAAAATGGAAGAGAATGTGAAATATCTCATGGGAAAAACAACTGACCTGGAAAATAGATCCAGGAGAGACAATTTAAAAATTATGGGACTACCTGGAAGTCACGATCAAAAAAAGAGCCTGGATATCATCTTCCATGAAATTATCAAGGAAAACTGCCCTGAGATTCTAGAACCAGAGGGCAAAATAAGTATTGAAAGAATCCATTGATCACCACCTGAAAGAGATCCAAAAAGAGAAACTCCTAGGAACATTGTGGCCAAATTCCAGAACTCCCAGGTCAAGGTCTTACAAGCAGCTAGAAAGAAACAATTCCAGTATTGTGGAAATAAAATCAGGATAACTCAAGATCTAGCAGCTTCTACATTAAGGGATTGAAGGGAGTGGAATAGGATATTCCAGAAGTCAAAGGAACTAGGACTTAAACCAAGAATCACCTACCCACCTAAACTGAGTATAATACTTCAGGGGAAAATATGGTCTTTCAATGAAACAGAGGACTTTCAATCATTCTTGATGAAAAGACTAGAGCTGAAAAGAAAATTTGACTTTCAAACACAAGAATGAGAAGAAGCATGAAAAAGTAAACAGCAAAGAGAATTCTTAAGGGACTTACCAGAAGTGAACTGTTTATATTCCTACATGGAAAGACAATATTTGTAACTCTTAAAACTTTTCAGTACCTGCGTAGTTTGTGGGTCAATACACACACGTGTACACGCATGCATGCACACACACATACACATATGCACACATACAGAGACAGAGAGCACAGATTGAATTGAATGGGACCATATCTTAAAAGAAAGTAAGGTAAATGGTGAGAGAGAAATGTAGTGGGAGGAAAGAGGATGAAATGGAATGGGGTAATTATAAGTCATTCAAGAGGCAAGTAGGAGACTTTTTAGTGGAGGTAAAAAGAGGAGAGCTGAGAAAAAAAAACAAAAAACAAAAAAAAACCAAGAAGTTTACCCTCATCACATTTGTCTAAAGGAAGGAATAAAATGCACACTCATTTTGGTATGAAAACCTATCTTACAGTAGAGGAAAGTGGGGGAGAAGGAGATAAGCAAGGGGGGGAATGATGGAAGGGAGGGCAAAGGGAGGAGGGAGCAATTTGAAGTCAACACTTGGGGAGGGACAGGATCAAAAGGCAGAAGAGAAACAATGAAGGGCAGGTTAGGATGAAGGGTAATTCAGTTAGTCTTACACAATACGACTATCAGGGAGGTCATTGGCAAAACTACACAGACAGGGCCTATACTGAATTGCCTGCCTTCCCAAAGAGAATGGGTGGGGAGGGAGGGATGGGGAGAATTTGGAACTCAAAGTTTTAGGAACAACTGTTTAGTATTGTTGTTGCTACTAGGAAAGAAGACATACAGTTAATGAGAAATAGAAAGTCATCTGGCCCTACAGGAGAAAAGAGAAAATGGAGACAAGAGAAGGGAGAGATGACAGAAGAGAGGGTAGATTGGAGATAGGGAAAATTAGATTGCTTGGGGTATTGGGGTGGGGGAAGGGGATAAAAGGGGAGAAAATTTGGAACCCAAAATTTTGTGAAAATGAATGTAAAAAGTTAAATAAATAAATTAATTAATTAATTAAGAAAAAAAGAAAAAGAAAACCTCAGAGGTTAAAAGAATAAGGCATGACTAAAAATGACAACACAACAGTTAAAAGAGGCATAAAATTGCATCTACACTTAAAAAAAAATTCCATTGCTGGGACTCTATTATCAAAATGGGTTAAAATCCATTTGTACAAATATGTTTACAGTTGTTCTATTTATAATAACAAAAAAAAGAACTAGCCTATATGACCAATGATTTGAAAAATTAATGAATTATTTCAAGTGAATAAAATGGTTCCAGGCTAATGCTAAATACGAAGCACAAAAGACAAAGTCTAACCATTTAGAGATGGTGTGAGATTGAATCAAAATAAGAATCATATTGAATACAATTATGTTTCAAAAAAAGGGTGAAAAGATAAGGGAAAGAAAAATATAGGAAGGAAGGGAATTAGACTTGATGAAGAAAGGAAGAAGTTAGCATGGTCACAAAATCCATAGGTGACACAAAGGAAGAAAGGCTAGGTATGGAACAGACATCTCAAAACAATCCTCAACATATTGTCATGATAGTCCAAAATTAGAAGAAATTTAAGAGATGAATGGGAAATATAGATCAAGCAAGTATCAACAAACACACACAATGAAACAACAGCAACAAACCCATGGAAGCAAGGAGGAAAAATATCCTCTTCCTTCCTTTCTTGCTACCTTCATTCTATCAACCGTACTTCTACGAATGTCTAGTGGATTTGTCTGAGGTTAGAAAAACTCATTCAAATGGTCTAAAAGTAGGAGAAAGCGCAGTTGCGTGGAAGAAATGGGGAGTTCTAAGTAGAATACCTGCCTTTCACCTTCACTTTAATATTGATTACTTGAGTGACCTCAGGCAAATTGCTAGACCATTCTGGATCTCAATTCACTCCTGTATAAAATGAATTCAATTTTGATGTAATTCAATAAATATTTATTAAGTGCCTCTTATATATTAGGCACTGCATTAAGTGCTGAGGATGCAAAAAGAGGCAAAACACAGTCCTTGCTCTCTAGGAGGAGACAACATGCAAATAAATATATACAAAGCATACAGGAGAAATAGGAAATAATGAACAATGAAGGCACTGGAATTAAGAAGGGGTGAGAAAGACATCCTTTAAAAGGTGGGATTTTTTTTTGGAGATTTAAAAGAAGCCATGGAGGCCAGTTGTAAGATAAAAGGATTAAAATAATTTCAATTTGATGATACCTAAACTTATGAACTCATCAAAGAATGTTCTTGTATGTGTATATGTGTGCACGTCTATGTGTGTTTATGTGGTGTCAACAATTCTGTGACTTTTAATGAGAAACAATATTATTGATAGCACTTCCTAGTTGTGTTTATATCATGTCCAGTGTCTCACTGTCCTACTGATTATTCTGTTATGTTTCTTAATTCCACAAAATATTCATTGGAAACTTTATTTTTTTTTCTTTCCCTATAATCTAATTTGAGACTGTATGACGCCAGTGTCACAAAAGTTCATGAGGTATTTATGGTCTGCATTTAAACAAGACTGCTTGGTAATCATGGCATAAATGAATTGCCCCAAGAGAACATACCAGCGTACTTTTGTGGAGGGACAATATCCAGCTGTGCAGCAGTCAGACCTTGAACATTATTGTTTTATGTTCAGGATCTGACTTACATGAAGATTTTTTAAAAAATAAATGAAATAATTTTTCCATATCAATCATTTCTACAACCCATATAAAAGGATAAAAGATAGCCATGTTGTAAGTGATTTTCCAATCCTACATCAAAGATTTGTATGCCAGTTGTCTGACTTTGCCCTAGACACCTGCAGTGAACCTCTTAAAAAGAGAGCTCCCAGAGACAAATTTCAGGCTTCACAAAGAACTCCAAAGAGGAGAAGGTTAAATGGTGGAAAGAACTGCTTCACTTTGTATGTCTCATCCTGGAACAGATGTAGCATTGTTTCAATTTAGAAGAAGGGAAAGATGTCAAATTTATGCCTGAGGATCATCTCAGGGCATAAGTATAAAGAATAACCAAATGGGATTGAAGTAAGGGCCATGTAGAAAGAGGGGGAAAAATTACTATATTCCTCAAACACAGGTAAGTCAGACTTTAGGTGAAAGGGGCATGAATTTGGATTTTTTTTTAATCTCTATTATCTCCTACACTTGACTAAATAAACGCTTGTACATTGACTAATGAGAGTGGGCAATTAGGTTTGAGAAAGAATCCATTCAGATTCTATACTTACATAATCATTTCTATTACATAGAGTTCCTAGTATTTTAGAAAGAGTTCCTGGCATGTTAGACCACTAGAAAAAAAAAGTTTAAAAAAAGTAAAATAGTATATCTGTTGACTTGAGCAAAACTGTAAGCACTGGTTTTCTGCTTTGCATGTATCACCACTAAAGCCTTGTTTGGTAAGACTTGTGATTTCAAGGAAAAGGTTAAAGACAGACAAAGTAGACAGTAAAATTGACCAGAGAAAGGGGGAGCTAGGTAATGTTTAGTAAGTTTAGCTACTACTAACAGATAAAGTGAGACAACTAAGTGGTGCATTAAATAAGGTGCCAGGCCTAGAATTAGGAAAACCTGGGTTCAAATTTGGCATTAGATACTAACTGTGTGGTCCAGGGCAGGTCACTTAACCTTTTTTGCCTCAGTTTTCTCATCTGTAAAATAAGCTGGAGAAGTAAATGGCAAACCCTTTGTTATCTTTACCAGGAAAACCTCAGAAGGGGTGATGACTCAGATAGGACTGAAAAATGACTAAACAACAGATAAAGGGCAACAGTACCTAGATAGGAACCTGTGGCTGAGTATCACCTGTGTGAAGGTGACTGTTGTGCAGTGACTAGGGTGGAGGCTAGGTTTCTCCTGGTCAGTGACACTATAATTTTAGCAAGGAAATATAATATAGTTGACTGAAAGACCTTTGATGAGGGACAAGAAAGAAACAAATCACGTGAGAATCAGAGAAAAGTTTTGTGGTTTCATGAATATGATCATTTATTGGACATGCTACAAAACGATTTTTCTTTTGGTATTTATTGAAATAAATGTTGCATGAGGATTTTTTTCTTCTTCCCAACTATAAGTTTCTATGATGCTCATAATTTCTATGTTCAATGCTAAGGTAGAAATCAAGTGACACAAAAGTTATGACTTGATTCACTGACTAACACAAAATCTTTGAGATAGAAGTGGCCTCATTAACTCTCTTTTCCAAACCACACCTGAAGAAAATCACTCTTTACCCTATGCCTTAGGAGTGGGCCACCGATCTTTACTGAAGTGGAAGGGAAACCCAATACTTTCTCCTGCAGTTTCTTTCACTTTTTTACATCCATAAGTTTTAATGTTTCTTATATCAAACCTTAATCTGCATTAATACAATTAGTATCCTTTGGTCCTAATTATGTCTTATAAAAACAAAGGGTATAAAGTTAATAATTCTTCAAGCTTGATAGCCTGCTACTTATCTGAAAATGACTATCCTATACTCTCTAGGACAGATGCTCTATTTTTGCAGCTGATCCCCTTATATCATTTCCTTGAGGCCTTTCATCATGTGCTCTTTTGAGGTTTTCCCCCATTTGTCAATTAAATTCCTAAAACATGGCACACAAAGTTAAACAAAGTATTCCAAAAAGGGGCTGACTGGAAATTACTACAATGTGAGACTGTCTTCTCCTTTATCTTTAATCCTATATTTCTCACTATAGCCCAAAGATTATTTTTCAATAACTTGGCCACCAATCAATATAAATTTACATTAAAACTCCTAATTTTTTCAGATGAACCATTTTCCTCTTACTGTAGTTATGATTTTGATTATTAACAATTCAGTGTAATATTTTAAATTTATCTATTTACAATTTCATCATATTTACTTTGGTTTAATATTCAAGGTTTTCAAGATCTTTAAAAGTACTGACATTTTATCCATTATGGTAACTAAACAAATTAACTCATTTTGTTTCCCTTTAACTTAAATGAGAATAATCATATTCAAGTGACAGAGATCTTAAATGTAAATCAGTTGAATGATAAACATTTGTTACGTGCCTACTATATGCCAGGCACTATGGAAAGTGCTGGAAAGATTGAACAAAATTAACAAGAGGAATTCAAATCCATGATAAGTGAGTAACTGAGAAAGGAGGACCTATCTACCTTGAATGAATTCAAGGCCTAATTGAATTATATTCAAAATATATATTTTTTGCTTTCAGAATAAAATATAGTTTACATTTTTAAAACATCATTATATTTCTTACGGTATCCTTACCTTATCCTGTGTCCTTTAGAAGTATCCCATGTAAGAAATAATATCCCTAAACAAAGAAAACAAAAAGAAAAAAACAGGAATGCTTATCAATACATCTAAAACTCTGTAAATATTTTCATTGAACCACACCAAATGAACTTCTCTTACCATATTTTTGCTGCCAATCTTATTCTTTAAACCTTTGAAATATTCACTTTTATAATTATAAGTGAATTTATAATTGCTCTATTTAAATTATTGTATTAACTCTTATCAGTTAAGTAGCTCAACATACACTGAGGGGGCTGCTATTGCAAGTTCTTAGATCTGCATTTGTGAAAGGAAAGGCAACTTTCGAGGGGTTAACAATCACTTTAATCAAGCACATGTGTCATTCCTTTAACCAAGTACATATATCATTCTGTTAGTTTAGGGAGTCAGCACCCTGAATTTCAAAGAAAATACAGGTATCAAAAGATCAACAAACAAGTCTTCTTCTGCCTGAATTCAACAGACAATTGAGCCCCAACCGTCTGATCATAGTTATCAGAGACAGAAGCAGGACATAGGAGTTCTCCAAGCCAGGGGCTCCTTAGCAGCTTCCCAGAGTCCTCATCTGGCACTCAAATTTTCTTACCAAAAACTAAGCCCCAAAGTAAAACCTCAACTCAGAGTATTTATACCTTTTCTAGATCCAGAGATCATCACAGTCCTTTGACCCAGTGCTTCAATAGAAAAAAAAAAAAGGACTTGGAACCCTCCTACAAAACACCTCCCCTAATCAAGCTTTCCATAATGGGCAGACCCATCAATGGGTGGGAAAGATCTGTAATCACATTAAAATAATTAACAGTACAAATACATACACTGTTTCTAGTTAAAGAAACTTTTGTTTCTCTACTTTACTCCTTGTAGACTCTTGACTGATGAATTCAAGATTCAATCAGAAGCACTTGATTACACTAAAACAAAAACAGCAAAAGATTCTATTTTGATTGCCCTCACATAACTGTGTGTAATTTTCTTGTGTTCAATCTCTTTACTCTGCCTTATTCCATATCATACCAAACATACTTCTTTGAATTCAATATAAGTATTGCTTTCTGAAGCACAGTAATTAGTATGTGTCACAACATCTTTAGCCATTCTTCAATTAATCGGCATTAAATTGTAAATTAATTCTGAAATATTGTGATTATTTTTGTTATATTGAAATGGGTCATCCATAACTTTAGCTTTTTAAATTATTCTTTATTTCTTAAGAAGTTCTTTATAACTGAACCTATACAATATTTTGTGGTGATAAATCAATCCCCACACATTTTATTATTATTTTTTGCTTATTTGGAATAGGATTTCCCTTTCTATTTTCATCTCTTTATTTAGTTATCATTATAGTAAAATGTTTTGGATTTGTGATGGCTTATTCACTTGAAGTTTTGTCTCAAGTGTTTCAGGCTTCTTCCTATGCCATCGTATCAGTATGATTTATGCTTTTCCATTTATTTCTGTGTGCATTGAGGAAAACATTCTCTTCATAGTTTCACGCTCTGAACAACAATTGATATTGTTTTTATTTCTTGATTGAAATACCTAAATGCTCTTTTCAATCCTCATCTTTCTTGATCTCTCTGCAGTTACTGATATTGTCAATGACCTTTTCTATGGCATACTCTTTTATCTAGGTTTTTGCAACATGACTCTGTACTGGTGTGTGGATCTCGGTTCCGTTTATGCTAACAATACATGTCCCACAGGGATTGCTCCTCTTCTCCTTCAGTGCTGTCTCTCTTGGTGATTCCATCAGTTCTTGTGGATTCAATGATCATATCTATAGTAAAGATTGTCAGATCAACTCATTCTGTCTCAACCTCAAGAATCATATCTCCAACAATCTACTAGACATTTGAACCTGCATGTCCCATAAGCATCTCAAACACATTTTCAAAACAGAACCTATTTTTCCCTCCTAAACCCTCCCCTCTAACCAGTTTCCCTACTATGGTACTCTTAAAGGCACTGCCATGCTCCCAGATTAAGCATTCAGTGGCATTCTCAACTTTCTCTCTGTCTCTGTCTCTGTCTCTGTCTCTGTCTCTGTCTCTCTCTCTCTCTCTCTCTCTCTCTCTCTCTCTCTCTCTCTCTCTCTCTCTCTCATTCTTCAAATCCAACTAATTGTCAAAGTCAATTGATGTTATTTTCATAATATAGCTAGATTTTGCTTCTATTCCTCTCTGACACTGCAAACCTACTGGTTTAGGCACCCATCAGTTCACATCCAGATTATTGATAATGCGTTATTAGTTGATTTTCCTGCTTCAAGTCTCTCATTCAAATTTGTTCTTCACTCAGCTATCAAAATAAATAAATTACACAAACACACACACACACACACACACACACATGCTTTCAAATCCCTTTATAATGCTTCCCCTCTTGTTTTTGCATTCTTCTTATTTCTAAACTCACTGCCCACTGCATGAGTTCTGTGATTCTATAATATTGACTTCTTTGTTCTTCCTTGCATAAGACACTTCATCTCTAAATACCGGGCTTCTTTATTGGTTGTTCTCCAGGCTGAAAAAAAAAAAATTCCTCCTCACTTTTGCCTCGCTTCCCTGATTTCTTTCAAGTCCCAGATAAAATCCCTTTTTCTAGTCCCTTTCAATGCTAGTACCTTCCTGCAATTTGTTGTCTGAACTTACCCAATATATAACTTTTTTATATGTACCATGGTTGCATATTGTCACCTCTATTAATATGTGAGCTCCATTGGACAAGGTACTATCTTTTTGCCTTTTTGGGGGGCCGGGTTTACACAACATGTAGCAGAGTTCCTAGCACTTATTGGTCACAATAAATGCTTATTGACATTCTGATTGACCGTTGTTTGTATTAACCACAAATATTTCTGATTTTTTTTTTTGGAGGGGGGAAGGGAAGCGATTGAGTGGCATGCTCAAAGTCACACAGCTAATACATGTCAAATGTCTCAGACTGCGTTTGAACTAAGGTCATCCTGACTTCAGGATTGGTGCTCTATTCACTGAGTCACCAAGCTGCCCCTGTCTTTCTCTTTTGTAGTGCCCTCATTCCTGCCTGGGTGATTTATTTATCTCATGCTACTTTTGCTTGCTGTGCTTATTTTTTTTTACGTTTCTGATTTCTAGGGTATCAAGTAGGAAAATAACCTGCTCAGGTCTCATTTTCATTACCCTTCTACTTTAAATGTCTCTTTTAAATTGAATATTCTTCGTTAATCTTTGATAGTCATACTTAGGCTTTCTGAGTTTTCTGGCTTCATCCTGAGTTTTTTCATTCTTCCAAAGTCCTTATTCCACTCCCTCCTCCAATTTCTAATGGGTGTGGTAGTGATTTGTTACTCAAATATCCTTTCTAGGATATTTGAAGGTATTTTCTCTGTTTGTTGCAGAACTTCTCATCACTGGAATTTTGAAATTTAACTACTATATGTCTTGGACTTTGCAGCATATTTTTTTAAAAATCTGAAGATAATCTATGGATTTTTTTTGACTGGCATGGTTTTCTGTGTTCAGAATTTCCCAGGAGTTTTTATTTTTTTTAAATTCAATATTCAGGGTTTAAAAGTTTGGTTCTGTTTTGAAAGACCTATAATCCTTAAAATTTCTCTATGAATCTTGTTTTTAAATATTCATGTGATTTTAATTTACAGAAAGCACATTTTCTCTTAATGCTATTGGTTTTAATTCTATTTTTTCTGATTGTCCACTTCCGTGAAGCTCTTTTCCTAATTTTGGGTACAATTTGCCTCTATGGATCCAAGTTTTTCTATTCTGCCAATTATTTCTGCTGGCAGGGCATTATTCTGCTTCTATGACTGTTATTTCTATCTTGAACCAATTTGGAACATCTTACTCTTGTTTGATGATCTCTTGGGGTCTTCTGTCTCACAGTGTTTTCTGTCTCATTAGGCATTTATTCATTTTCCTTGTCTTGCATAGGTGCATGAACTACTTTATTGTTCTAGAGACCTTTTGTTAAAAATAGATTCCTTTGGGTTTATCTGCTTCTGTTCATTTGAGTTTTCTTCCTCTAAAGATCTTTGTTTCTTTCAGTCTTTTGTTCTCCTTATATTTGCTTTTTATTCACTTTTTTTGAGTCACATTTCCCTTTGATGACTCTTTACCTGGGGCTAAAACTCAAAGTTGTCTCAACCTTCTCTGGAGTTGCACAATTCATATTCAGAAATCTCAATGTCTGTTAGAAGTGACTTACAGAGTCAGAACTGGCTACAGCTGGATAGTCTCCTTTCACTAAAGTCTTGTAGAGTTTACCTGCCAACAGTTTCCTTCCTAGCTCTGTCCACCCCAACAAAATTGCATCTTGCCCTAGTTCCCCATTTTATTTAGTTTTCTGACTGAGTACTGTTGTAGCACAGTATTATCACATTGTAATTCCATTAAAAAAAAGATACTTTTTTTTTATTTCTACAATGCAAAGAAAGAGGCTTTAGAGAAAACTTGCTAGAAATTAAGGATTAGGCTTTTTACCTCATTGAGTTTCATTGTGCCTTTGTTTAGACAGCTGAAATTGCTGCATCTCATGCATGTAATTATTCTTTTGGAAATGTTTTAAGTGAATAAGAAGAGCAGAAAATCTTTGTTCCTCCATATTGTTGATCATGTGATCAAGTTGTTGTCCTGACTACACACTGAAAAACTGTCAATGAATCTCATATCAATTATGTTCAGTTTGTTAGATGTGACCAGTTTATTTTTTTATTATACTAGAGTATATTACTTATAATGCTATGCACAATCTCTCTTGATGTTTTTCATGAAAAAAAAATCTGTATTGTATAGAAGTGAGGCTGCTGAGTAGTTCATAAACTTTTGTCCTCTTTTATTTCTAATGCTAAGACCTAGTTTTCAAAATATTTTTTGCCATTTTTCTTTGCCATTCTTTCTATTGATGTTACCAAGTACTATAGTAAGTATTGGTATAATTTTATAGCTTTACCAAGATTCTATGCTGAATTTCTTTTTCTCTTTATTTTCTCTGATATTGGTTTTAAAACTCCAATTTAAAGTATCCTATAGTCTTTTTCCTTGTGCTTATCATGCAGCACGATATGATCATTCTTTGGTAAAGATTTGACTACTTTCCAGTTTATTAGTGATGAGCAAGCATGTCTTTAAGCTTAGGTTTGTCACCTAAGCAACTATAGTAAAATTATTTCCTTCATAATGAAGAAAAATAGTCAGAATCTGCAATGGTAGCGGTGTAGCTCTTGAAAAAACTGTGGTCATTTTCAACTCAGGGCATCAGCATGGGGTTTTATATAGTTGATTTAAAGTATTAGTCCATTAAAATAGTAAGGAGTAGTATAAGCTATGGTGAATTAGAAATTCTGCTCATAGTTAGCTCTGTAATTTGGAAAATCATTTATTTGTTTGGGCCCCAATTTCCTCATTCCTTTTAAGATGATGCTAGAATAGTGGCATCTATGGAGATTTCCAAGGAGTAACATTCGTTCTATAAATCTAAATCGTAACTTAAAAAGTAAAATGATATGTGTGGTCAATAGATTGATGAGGATGGATTCAAGAGTTCAAATCAATCTGCAGAGGTTTACAAGCTCTAGTCCATTTCCTCAATCAGAATGTGAGGCAAATTATAGCCCCAAATTAATACTGTTATGATTAGAGTCCACAGAGGATAATGCATTTAAGTTTATTAAATGTGAAAATATTGTGTAAATGATTATGTCTATTCTTTTGTTGTTGCTGCTGTTGTTATGGATGGTGGTGGTAGCAGGGGTATAATTTTACCGTGCTTCTTTATCAAAAGGACTGCAGAGCATTTTTAAAGGACGATATTCTAGGACCCTGTGTTGATCTAAAACTACAGTACATCCAGTGAAATACCTATCCAGATACTGGTCAAACATGACTCATATCATCAACATTGGGGAAATAAATTTCCTCTGGGAGAACAGTTGCAACATTTTCTACTAGCATCACAGAACTTAGCATTGGTCAAATTTAGTAGGGTTTAAGCATTTCATAGAACAAGTATCGCTAAGTTTAACATGAAGCTATAAATTCCTTTGAATAAGTGATTTCTTTGCAGGGTATGGAATTTTACAGTTCTTTATCAGTTCTTTAGCCTACATATATTTTTCAGAACTGTCTTCAAATTTTAATAAAGAAAAATCTAGGGACAAGTTTTCTTTGGTCTCTCTCAATACTTGTCTTTCTCTCTTTGAATGTCATTTTCCACTTGTGATTAGGGATGAAATATTTTTTTCAATTAATTTAAAATCTGCTTGGTGTCTAGAACTACATGATAAAATTATTTCAAGAATATTAAAACTGAATGAAAATGTAAAAATCTAAAAAATTTATAAATTAAACACTGACATTAAAATAATGACTAAAAACTAGAAACAATATTATTTTGGCTTCTGAAAAGTAACAATGACTACCTGATATAATTTGCTTTTGCATTGACTGTATTTCCCCTTGTATATCACCAGCCACTCCAGTCATCCTTTAAAATAAAAACTTTTTTTTAAAGAATAAATGGGAAAAACATCAGTACATCTAGTACACATGTGGAAAGGCTGTTTATTATGTGTGATGGTCTACACCTGTAGATGCTTACCTTAGTAAAGAGGCAAAATAAAATATTTCCTCATATCTCTTCTTTGTTGCCAAATTTATTCTTTTAAATTTCACAATATTTATTTTAATGACTATGATATTATTATTTTCAATTAAAATGTTATGATCATTTTGTAAATTATTGTCTTGGCTTTGATTACTTTGCTTCATTTCATACAAGTATTTTGTTGCTTCTCTGTATGTTTGTGTTTTCATATATATATATGTATATATATACATATATATACACACATATATGTATATATACAATCCTTTCTTATAAAAGAGTAAATATATATTATCTTTGCATGCCAAATCATGTTTTACTCATGCCACAATCAATGGAAATTTACTTTGCTTCCATTTTTTTTCCATTTTTTGCCCTAAGTACTTTTTGGTTATGTAGAGCCTTTTTAAAACTGATCTCCTTGCAGATTATCTTATTTGTTTAATCCCTAATTAGTTTAATCCCAACTCACAGTTCTATCAATTAGGTATTAATGTTCCTATCTTTCCACAGTCTTTGCACAATCAAACATGTTTTGTTGTCTTTACTAATTTTTGCATGTAAGATGAAATCTCACATTTATTTTGAATGCATTTTTCTTATTATTAGTGACTCAAAGGTTATTTCAGATGGTTGTTAAAAATTTGCAATTCTATAAGGTTGCTACTGCTGATAACTAACATTTTTGCTCTTGTTTATTAGATTAGTTATATTTGATTCTTCATGATTCCATTTCGGGTTTTCTTGGTAAAGGATACTGGAGTGTTTGGCTGTTTCTTCATCTACCTCATGAGGAGACTAGGGCAGACATGTTTTGTCCAGAGTCACACAGCTAGAAAGTCTCTGAGGCTTGATTTGAACTCTAATCCTTATGGCAGAAGGAGTGTTAGTCTATCCACTGAACCACTTAGCTGCCTTAACATATACATAATGTTTATTATAGGCCTAACACTGTGGTAAATACTTTAAAAATACCTAATTAGATCCTTCCAATAAGTCTGTGGGCTAGGTGCTGCCATATCCCCAACTTACGGATGAGAAAACTAAGGTACACTTTTGTTAATTAACTTGCCTATAGGGTAACATACCTAATAAATATCTGATTCTATTTTATAGAATTAAATGGAGATTGTCCTGATTCCAGGACCAGAACTCTGTGCATTGTACCATCTATTTCTTTTTATAGAGTTATTTGATCTTATACTTTGATGGCTAATCCATTGGGGAATACTTTTGGTTCCTTATATTTTTTAGTTGGTAATGTACCATATCAGCCATTTAATTTGATAAAGTTACTACAATTTTCCTCCATTTGACTACTTGACTACTTTAAATTCATTAATTTCCTTCATGTAAAATCTTTTCAATTCCATGTTACCAAAACAATCTATTTAATTTTTTGCAACTAATTCTAGCATTTTCTTGGTTAAGAATTCATTCAGTACTCACAGTTCTAAAAGGACTATAGCTTGCTTGTGTTCTAACTTTTAAATTACACAGTAGTGCTCAGGACAATACACACACACATACACATATAAACAAAATACATTGGTAGATTGATGGTAAGTATTTTAAGAATTTTGTAGCAATAATAAAACTTCTCTTTTCACTAATACTTGCTACATTTTAAAATTTACATACAGAAATATTCCTGTTTCATGTACATGCACATATACATGTGTGTGTGTATATATGTGTGTATATATATATATGTAGGTACACATATTATATATAATGTACTGAATACTATTGATATAATTAAAAATTAGAATAAAAGCAAACCATAATTTGCTTCAATATATCTATGTGTATGCACAAATGAATAAAATATCTATGTTTATACATACTATATATATATAACACAGATATGTGTGAATGAACATATATATGAATATATGTACGGGTGTATACAATTTGTATGCAAAAATATGTATGTATGTATATACCCACACATGCGCATTCATATACACATCTCTCTATTCATATACAAGGAAAATTTGTTCTATGAATGATTTCTGTCAGATTGCTTTCCACTTTTCTCAGCAGTTCTTATCAGATAAAGAGTTCTTTTGGAGACAGTTTGTAGCTTAGCAGTTATTGCTCACTGACTTCCTGAGCTCCGTTATTTCTGATTCTTTCTTGTTAAGGGTGTTCATTTGACATACTTTGATTTTTTAAATTATCATTTATTTTTATTGATTGCTGTTTATAATATGATTTCTATTCTTGAAGTGCTATTTCCACCTCAGTCTTATCTTTCAAAAACTTTCCCCTTGATATTCTATATCATCTTTTGATCCTCTAAATGAATTATGACATATGGATGAGTTCTTTAAAATATCCCTTTATTAGATTGCATGGAATACTTTTAGAACTATAATTTGTCTTTGTTAGTAGTGTCATTTTATAGATATTTATGACTCAGAAATAAATATTCCACCTATAATTTAAATGGCTCTTCACTGCTTTAATGAAAATTTTGCAACTAAATATAAATACTTGTGTATACATACATACATGTGGTTTTACACACATATACACAGGCATATACATACAAACACACATATACACACATGCACATATACATATAAACACACAACACTTATATCAGTATACAATACACATATGAATGTATACCTATATGTATACATACACATACATACAAACATAGGTATGAAATATGTTGATAGATGGATTGCTAAATATTTTAAGAGTTTGTAGCAATAATAAATAGATTTTGATTTCTATTAGTACCTACTACATTTTAAAATTTTTTTACAGAAATGTTCCTGAGTTTTGCAGATTCATTTTTTCCCATGTAAATTTACCAAATCTTTTATTTATCTTAATTAATTATGTTTAATGACACTTTTATTCAAGTAAAAGAACTGATCATGACTAAATAGGAATATTTTTGTCTCATCTTCACCATTAAACAATTGTTTCCTTTCTCTTTTATTGTTGCCATAGTTAGAACTTCTATAAATATATTAAGTGATAACAGTGAAATCTGACATCATTGTATTTAGAAGGAAAGGTTCTGGAATGACTCCTCTAGGTTTTAGATAATATTTTTTTGGGGGGAGGAGCCAAGACGGTAGAGTAGAAAGACTCACTGTACGCTCGCTCCGAACCCACAGCCCATAAATTTCCTGTAAAAAGAACTCCCCCCAAATTCTGGATCAGTGTAAGCTGCGCAGGAACACAGTGGAGGAGATTTCCGTGCCAGAGAGCCCTGAAAAACCAACCCCAAAGGTCCCTCATGCACTGGACAGTGGAGCCCACACCTGTGCTGCCCTGTCCACGCGCCCAAGAGCAGCAGATCCGAGCAGGCTTCAGGGACAGAATCTCCGGCAGCCGCGAAGGTCCCTCCACCCACAGGTGCTCCAGGTCAGTGAGAGAGACTTCTGGCCTGGCTGAGAGGGGAGCAGGGTGCCTCCGTGACTCGGGCCCCCTTGGGAGGTGGTGGAGGAGGCAGAGGCAGCAACAGAGGCAGGGGCGGCCCAGGACTCCCGGGGCAGGGAGGAGCTCAGGGCCATTACAGAAGGTCTCCACATAAACCCCTTGAGGGAACTGAGCCTGGGAGGTGGCCCTGACCCCACCTGAGCACCAGAACTTAAGCTCACATTGAATAGTAGCCATGTCCACTGTGGAAAGTCCTGACACTGGGGAGCATCATTTGAATCTCAGACCCCAAGCACTAGCTGGGCGGATCTAGGTGGGAGTGGAGATGAATCTCAGACGTCAAGTAACTGGCTGGGAAAATGCCCAGAAAAGGGAAGAAAAATAAGACCATAGAAAGCTACTTTCTTGGGGAACAGATGTTTCTTCCTCCTTTCATTTCTGATGAGGAAGTATAATGCTTGCCATCAGGGAAAGACCTGGAGGTTGGGGCCTCTCTATCCCAGACATCCGAGGTGGATGTCTGGTGGGCTCAGGCCATGGAGGAGCTCAAAAAGGATTTTGAAAAGCAAGTTAGACAGGTGGAGGAAAAACTGGGAAGAGAAATGAGAGAGATGCAAGAAAAGTATGAAAAACGGGTCAATACCTTGGTAAAGGAGACCCAAAAAAATGCTGAAGAAAATAACACCTTGAAAAATAGGCTCACTCAATTGGCAAAAGAGGTTCAAAAAGCCAATGAGGAGAAGAATGCTTTCAAAAGCAGAATTAGCCACATGGAAAAAAGAGGTTCAAAAGCTCACTGAAGTAAATAGTTCTCTCAAAATTAGAATGGAACAGATGGAGGCTAATGACTTTCTGAGAAACCAAGAAATCACAAAACAAAACCAGAAGAATGAAAAAATAGAAGATAATGTGAAATATCTCATGGGAAAAACAACTGACCTGGAAAATAGATCCAGGAGAGACAATTTAAAAATTATGGGACTACCTGAAAGCCATGATCAAAAAAAGAGCCTAGACATCATCTTTCATGAAATTGTCAAGGAAAACTGCCCTGAGATTCTAGAACCGAGGGCAAAATAAATATTGAAGGAATCCATCAATCACCACCTGAATGAGATCCAAAAAGAGAAACTCTTAGGAACATTGTGGCCAAATTCCAGAATTTCCAGGTCAAGGAGAAAATATTGCAAGCAGCTAGAAGGAAACAATTCCAGTATTGTGGAAATAAAATCAGGATGACTCAAGATCTAGCAGCTTCTACATTAAGGGATCAAAGGGTGTGGAATAGGATATTCCAGAAGTCAAAGGAACTAGGACTCAAACCAAGAATCACCTACCCAGCAAAACTGAGTATAATACTTCAGGGGAAAATATGGTCTTTCAACGAAATAGAGGGCTTTCAGGCATTCTTGATGAAAAGACCAGATCTGAAAAGAAAACTTGATTTTCAAACACAAGAATGAGAAGAAGCATGAAAAAGTAAACAGCAAAGAGAAGTCATTAGGGACTTACTAAAGTTTCACTGTTTCCATTCCTACATGGAAAGACAATATTTGTAACCCTTAAAACGTTTCAGTATCTGGGTAGTTGGTGGGAACACACACATACACACACACACATGTACACGCAGGCACACACACACACACACATACAGAGAAAGAGAGCACAGAGTGAATTGAATAGGATGGGACCATATCTTAGAAGAAATTAAGGTAAACGGTGAGAGAGAAATGTAATGGGAGGAGAGAGGATGAAATGGAATGGGGTAAATTATCTCTCATTCAAGAGGCAAGCAGGAGACCCTTTAGTGGAGGGAAAAAACCTATCTTACAATATAGGAAAGTGGGGGAGAAGGAGATAAGCAGGGTGGGGGCAATGATGGAAGAGAGGGCCATGGGAGGATGGAGCAAATTGAAGTCAACACTCTTGGGGAGGGACAGGATCAAAAGACAGAATAGGAACCAGGGGGAGCTCATTTACGACCTGTTCGATTTCTTTTTCTGAGACAGGTATTTATGTAGTCTGTTTTCTCTTTTGTTAATCTGAGCAATTTAGATTTTTTGTAAGTATTCATTTAATTTGGATTTTCAGTTTTATAGGCATATTATTTGACAAAATAATTCCTAATGATTATTTTAATTGAAGGTGCATTCACCCTTTTCCCTTTTGATAATGTAATTTGATTTTTTCTTTCTTTTGTTAATCAAGTTAACCAACAGTTTGTCTATTTTATTGAATTTTTATTTTTTAAAACCTAGTTATTTAATAGCGGATTTTTTTTACTTTTAATTTCAATAATCTCTCCTTAGATTTTCAGAATTTCTATTTAAGTGTTTCATAAGGGATTTTTCATTTGCTCGTTTTCTAGTATTATTTATTTCATTCACAATTAATTGACCTACTCATTCTCTCATTTAATTTTGCACATGCCTATAGATATAAAATTTTCTCTCAGTACTGCTTTGGAAGCATTTCACATATTTTGTTATGTTGTTCCATTATTATCATTTTCTTAAATGAAATTATTATTTATCTTGATGATATGTTCTTCTAACCCATTCATTCCTGTTATTAAATTATTTATTTTTCCATTTATTTTTAATTTGTGTCCAAAATTCTTCATTTTTTTCTCTCATGCCATCATAATGAAATCACTTCTGTGTAGTTTTCTATATAGAAGCTTCTAACTGCACTAATAATGAAAAATTCTTAGAATTTACTTGCATCATCTTATCATTTGGAAATATAAATAGTTTAACTTTTTCCACTCCTTTCTGATTTCTCTTTCATGTTTACCTTTTTATGCTTATCATACATTTTGTATTTTAAAGTCAAATTTATTATTCAGCTCTGGTATTTTCATCAAATATATTTGAAAGTCCTCTATTTCTTTAAATATCATCCCCCCACCACTAGAAGGCCTATACTCAGCTATGGCGGGTAGATGGGAAAGGAAAAGTGCCTACACATGGGGACAAAAAAAATTGATTGTGGATACTTTTGTGCTAGCAAAAAAATAGAAATTGTGAAGTTACTCATCAGTTAAGGAGTTACTGGAAAATGTTTTATGTAAAGGAATAGAATATAGCAAATTGTTCAATTAGTAAATATGATAGGAATAATTTCAGAGAAACCTGAGAAAACTGTAAGATGAGGCAGGCTGAAGTGAGTAGAACCAGGAAAACAACTTACAAAATAATAGCAACATTGCATGAATAATTTTGAATAGGTTAAGAATACTTAATATAAGACAGCCAACCATGATACATTTTCCTATCAAGAGTCAGATCACTGACTCAGGCTACAAACAAAACATTTTTTGGAAGAAGGCTTTTTCTTTGTTTTTACTTGCACTCTACTCATTATAAGGATTTTCCTTTCTTTTTGTTTTCTTTTTTTTCTTTTTAGTTTTTTTAGTGTTTCTAATAGCGGAAGGACTTGAGAAAATAAATCTTTCCTAATTTTGAAAAAATAATTAACAAGAGAAGTACTATTGATGTGTTTGAACATTCCAATAAATATACATCAGTCTTGCTATTTTACCAATACTGCCTCCTCATCCTTGGAGGGGGGAAGATGATTTCTTATTGCCGCTAGGATAAAGTAAAAGCTATTCAGCCTGGCACACTCTGGTTCCAAGTCATTTCTTTTAATTCACTCTCCTGTCCTTTCTTTTCCAGCAAAGCAGATAACTAACTTTTTTCCAGATATGTGGTGTACTAGAAAGGGCACTGAATTTGGAAACAGAGAGATTAGATTTCATTTTGGCCACTAGCATTGAGGCAACCTGTCTGTTCTTGGTTCATTCTTTTGACTTCTTTTGGCCTCAGTTTCATCATCTGTAAAGTTAAACATCTGTAAAGTTAAAGGAACAAATGACTTCTAAGGTCCCTGCCCTTTTAACTCAAGATCAATGATTCATTCATTCATTCAAATTGTTGCCATGATTCATCATTGATAACATACTTCAATCTCATCATAACTCCCACCCCTATCTTAATTTCTTCAAAGATGATTGTTTATACTTATGTTTTTATCCATAGTTATAAAGGACTTTCATACTTCTTAAAAAAAAAAAAAAACAAAAACAAAAAAAAACAAACTATGTCTATGTTACTGCCTTACTTAAAAACTGTCAATTTTCCCCTAACGGGTACAGCATGAAGTACAAAGATTTTGGCCTGGTTTCTGGCCACTTTGATTTGTTCAATTTTTTTCATTCTCCTTTCCAAGCTTGGTGATCTAGTTATTCCCAATACAGATCATTTCATCTGTTAAATTTTTGATTTTGTGTTGGTGGTCCTCCATGTCTGTCATGTACTCTCTCCTCAATTCTAGACCTTTACAATTTCTCAACGTCTCTGAATGTTACTGATCTTACTCTGTCTGATAGGAAGGAGAAAAAACAGCTCTTTAGAGAAATTATTATACATATGGATGAATTCAATGCTTATTGTATATCAAGCACTAGACTAAGGGAAGGGCATACAAATACAAGAGTAATTACCATCTCTGCCCTAAAGTTTATATCCTAATAGGAGAAACTGAACATACAGAGGGGCATAAATTGTCACTTTGGCCAAGATAATTATTGTGATGTGAATGTGTTTATAAAGTTTTAGACTGACACATCTATCTAGGTACAAGGGCAGAACTGATTTAGTCAAGGTTCAAATTGAAATATTGTTCTTCATATTAATAGTAACAGAAAGATGTGTAAGATTTTTTGAGTGGGAGAAAAGGGTGATGTGGTAAGTTCAGTGTTTTATGAATTTCAGTGTCAGATATAAGTGGAGAGATCATAAAGGTGAGAGACTGTAATGATAATTTAAACTGGAAGATCTTTCCCATTCATTAATAGTCCCATGCTACTTTCCATGGTTACATGAAAGCCTGAGTTACATGACTATGTGGTGGGAGGAGTTTGCTTAATGAGTGCAGCAGAAAGGGTGGAATAGGAAGAGGCAGAGCTAGAGCAGAGATGAGAGGAAGTTAATCATGAGAGTAGCCAGAACTGAAAGGTGCAGGCAAGCAGACAGCTGGCTAACATGAGTGAGAAAGCTTGTTTGTGATTTTGTTTAAGGGATCCTGCTTGTGATTTGATTAAGGAAGCTGGATTGTAGGAAGGCTAGTGGGGGGAAGGTTTGGGACTGGTTTTGTGCTCTGCATAGTTATTGTGTATAGTTTGTTTGTTTGTTTGTTTTTTGTTACTGTGATGGATTTGGTTTTCTGGAATCTGAATAAATGTTTTGGTTCTGTCTTCTATGTGGAGAGTCTATTGTAATTTGTGATTCAGAATTGTGCTGGAATATACATAGCCACAGTAGACATTGTGAATATTGCATTGTTCCTATAGAGACTCAAAAGAGAAATAGCCAATTCTTTAGGTAAAGCGAAATGAGACAACAATGTAACGACCATTTCTACTGTATAGACTATAAGTAGAGAAAAGAAATGGATTTGAGAAAACTACCAAGATAAAAATAGCGAAATTTGTCAACTTATTTTAGACTTAAAGGCTGGGCTTAGAAGGAATAGTCATAGATGACTCTAAGGTTTCAAACTTGGATGACTGGAAATAAAAATTGGGAATTTTGGAGAAGGTATGGGCTAGGAGAAAATTATAATGGTTCCTTTGTCAGGTCTACTGTGTGAGATGTCTCAATGGAGATGATCTTTAATTGCTTGCAAATGTGGGGCTGGAAAGAGAATAATATATATATTGAAATGTCAACCCCCACCCCCCAAAAGAAAACAGTTTATCTTAAGAAAGCAATGATTTAGATTGTGTGTCCATGTTTTATTTCTCTCACAAGTTGGCAGCATTCATTGTATAGGAGTTATAGTCCAGAACTGGTTTGGATTTGGGATTTAGGAGTACATAATTATGTACATTTTCACCAATGACTGATATCATAACATCATCACTCTATCTCAGACCAGAGGAAATTCCTGTTCTATCAAACCTCCCCCAACCCTGCTCCACAATACTAGACTATTCCTAGTCTGGGGCTATCCAGGCAGAAGAATCTAACTCCATCCAAGCCTGAGCAGATTAGATCAATTCAGGCCTGAGCTGGAGTTTGACCTGGATAAGACTCAATGCAATCTTATTATTAGTAATGTCCTTGTGAAGAATTTTAGAGAAGGGAGTGAGGAGTGAGAGCTCTGAGTCTCCAACACAATGAGTATAAGAAAAATCACTTTTTCACAGAAATGACCATTCTTGGGGTATAAAATAAGCAATTTCACAAGCCTTCTTTTAGCCAAAGGGAAAGACAAAGTTTATTAAAGATTCACCATATCGGGTTGATTTTAAGAAGCCTCAGCATTTGTGAAGCTTGTTGACAAACAGGCCAGAAAGAATCTTAGCTAGAATGAATCTGAGGCAAAATTGAATCGTGGAGGCAAGATGGAGTTTATATAGGGAAAGACTGTGGGAAGAAAGAGGGATGGGGAAGACAGTCCAGTAGGGGGTGATGGGAGGAGAGGTTTCTGGAGGGTCCTGAGGAGGAATGTAAGGAAGATCTTAATGGCACTGGGTTGACTAGAGGTCAGGACCAAGAGAGTGGGATTTGATGGGATCAAGGGTAGGAAGCAGCTAGAGACAACAGAAAAATAACAGACAATGGATGGCTAGGCAGGTTTATGGCCTCAGGTGAAGGACAAATCAAGGAGAGGAGAGTTCAAAGGGGTTCCCAGAGTCTATAGCCCATCAAAGGGTCTTTGGAAGACCCATACATAGGAACTCTCTGCAAAGCAACTATCCAACTAAAGAATCTGAGGAGTAAACAAGCATTTCTAGAGTGATTACTATGTGCCATGCATTTTGCTAAGCATTGGATATACAAAAAACAGCAAAACACACACACTAGCAGGTGGGATAGAGGAAGGACTTTGGTTTCTTGCAGGTGAGATTAGCTATGACTCTTAAAGAAAGCTATAGAAAGTAAAAGGCAGAGAGTAGGAGGGAGATTATTCCAGAAATGGAATATAGCCAGTGGAAATTCTCATTGTCAGGAAATGGAGGATATTGTTCAAGCAGCAATAAGGAGGCCAGTGTATTACTGAAGTGAGGAAAATTAGTTTAATGTGTAAGAAGACTTAAAAAAAAACTAGGTAAGATAATGTGAAGAAGTCTAAGTTTACAATTTAAATAGGATTTTTTTAGCTAAATTTATTTATTTAAATTTTTAAATTCATTTTCACAAAATTTTGGGTTCCAAATTTTCTCCCCATTTGTTCCCTCCTGCCTTCCCAAAACAACAATCATTCTAATTTCCTCTATCAGCAATCTGCCCTCTCTTCTATCATCTTTCCCTTCCCTTTTCCCCATCTTCTCTTTTGTCCTGTAGGGTCAGATAACTTTCTATTCTCCATTAGCTGTATTTCTTATTTCCTAGTAGCAAGAACAATATTCAACAGTTGTTCCTAAAGCTTTGAGTTCCAACTTCTCCCCATCCCTCCCTCCCCACGCATTCCTTTTGGGAAGGCAGGCAATTAAATATAGGCCATATCTGTGCAGTTTTGCAAATGACTTCCATAATAGTCATTTTGTGTAAGACTGACTATATTTCCCTCCATCCTATCCTGCCCCCATTGCTTCTATTGTCTCTTTCGATCCTGTCCCTCCCCAAGAGTGTTGATTTTAAATTGCTCCTTCCTCCCATTGCCCTCCCTTCCATCATCCCTCCTACCCTGTTTATCCCCTTCTTCCCCACGTTCCTGTATTGGAAGATAGGTTTTCATACCAAAATGAGTGTGCATTTTATTCCTTCCTGTAGTTGAATGTGATGAGAGCAAACTTCATGCTTCTCTCTCAGCTCCCTTCCTTTTCCCTCCACTAAAAAGTCTACTACCTGCCTCTTCTATGAGAGATAATTTGCCTCATTCCATATCTCTGTCTCTCCTCTTGATACATTTCTCTCTCACCACTTAACTTCATTTTTTAAAGATATGATCCCGTCTTATTCAATTCATTCTGTACTCTCTGTCTCTGTGTGTGCATGCATGTGTGTACATGTGTGTGTATTTGTGTGTGTGTTTGTGTGTAATCCCACCAGCTACCTAGAGACTGAAAAGTTTCAAGAGTTACAAATATTGTATTTCCATATAGTAATATAAACAGTTCAACTTTAGTAAGTGCCTTATGACTTCTCTTTGCTGTTTACCTTTTCATGCTTCTTTTCATTCTTGTGTTTGAAAGTCGAATTTTCTTTTCAGTTCTAGACTTTTCATCAAGAATGCTTGAAAGTCCTCTATTTCATTGAAAGACCATTTTTTTCCCTGGAAGTATTACGCTCAGTTTTGCTGGGTAGGTGATTTTGGTTTTAGTCCTGGTTCCTTTGACTTCTGGAATATCCTATTCCATGCCCTTCGATCCCTTAATATAGAAGCTGCTAGATCTTGTGTTATCCTGATTGTATTTCCAAAATACTGGAATTTTTTCTTTCTAACTGCTTGCAATATTTTCTCCTTGACCTGGGAACTCTGGAATTCAGCTGCAATATTCCTAGGAGTTTCTCTTTTTGGATCTCTTTCAGGTGGTGATTAGTGGATTCCTTCAATACTTATTTTGCTCTCTGGTTCTAGAATATCAGGGCAGTTTTCCTTGATATTTTCATGAAACATGATGTGTAGGCTCTTTTTTTTGATCATGGCTTTCAGGTAGTCCCATAATTTTTAAATTGTCTCTCCTGGATCTATTTTCCTGGTCAGTTGTTTTTCCAATGAGATATTTCATATTCTCTTCCATTTTTTCATTCTTTTGGTTTTGTTTGGTGATTTCTTAGTTTCTCATAAAGTCATTAACCTCCATCTGTTCCATTCTAATTTTGAACGAACTATTTTCTTCAGTCAGCTTTTGAACCTCCTTTTCCATTTGGCTAATTCTGCTTTTGAACATTCTTCTCCTCATTGGCTTTTTGAACCTCTTTTGCCAATTGATTTAACCTATTTTTCAAGGTGTTATTTCTTCAGCATTTTTTTGTGTCTCCTTTAGCAAGGTGTTGACATGCTTTTCATGCTTTTCTTTCATCTCTCTCATTTCTCTTCCCATTTTTTCCTCTACCTCTCTCACTTGATTTTCAAAATCATTTTTGAGCTCTTCCATGGCCTGAGCCCATTGAATATCTATTTTGGATGTTTGCGATACAGAAGCCTTGACTTCTATGTCTTTCCCAGATGGTAAGCATTGTTCTTCCTCTTCTGAAAGGATAGGAGGAGATATCTGTTCACCAAGAAAGTAACCTTCGATGGTCTTATATTTTTTCCCTTTTCTGGGCATTTTCCCAGCCAGTTAATTGACTTCTGAGATTCCTCTCTACCCTTTCCTTGCCTCCAAATCTGCCCAGCTAGTGCTTGGGGTCTGAGATTCAAATGGTGCTTCCCAGCCTCAGGGCTTTTGCTAGTGGCAGGGCTGCTGTTCAATGTAAAATTAATTTCAGGTGCTCAGATGGGGGCAGGGCTGATATTCAGTATGAGATTAAGTTCAGTTGCTCAGGTAGGAGCAGGGCCACCTCAAAGGGCTCAGTTCCATCAGGGGGTTTATGTGGTGACCTTCAACAATGGATCCGAGCTCCTGTCTGCTGTGAGTCTCTGTGTGCTACTGCCTCCCTGCTGCCTCCCAAGGAGGCCTGAGTTATGGAAACACCCTCCTCCCCTCTTGACCACCAACCAGGTTTTCTCACTGACCTTTGCACCTGTGGGTGGAGGGGCCTGCGCAGCAGCTGGAGATTCCATCCCTGAAGCCTGCTCATATCTGCTCCTCTCGGTGCAGCATAGCCAAGGCAGGGCTGGGCTCTGCTCTGTGTGGTGTGTGTGATGGACCTTTGTTGTCAGTTTTTCAGGTCTCTCTGGAACAGAAATCTCCCCCATTCCACTGTTCTGTGGCTTCCACTGCTCTGTAATTTGTTGGGAGTTCTTCTTTACAGGTATTTTATGGGCTGTGTGCTAGAAGCTAGTATATGTGATTCTTTCTACTCTGCCATCTTGACTCCTCCCTCCCTAAGCAGAGGATTTTATATTTGATTCTAGTGTTAATAAAGATCTAATGGATATTTTTGAATAGGGTGTTAGATATGTGCTTTAGCAAGATCACTTTTACAGATGAGTGGCGGATGGAACAGGATGGAGACAGTCTTGTTTCAGAGAAACCAATAAACATGCTATGTAATAATATGGGTTAGAAGTGATGAAAGCTTCCTTCTGGTTAGTGGCAGAGTCAGAAGAGAGAAGGAGGCATATGTGAAACATTTTTACAAAGGCAAATTTGAAAGGTCTTATTATGCAATGGGTAGAGAGATTGTGGAGTTAAGGTTGACAATAAAGTTGTGGGTCTGGCCAACTGTGAAGATCATGGTTCCTCTACAGTAATAGAGAATTTTGGAAGAGCTGAAGATTTGAGGAGAAAGATCAATGAGCTCAGTTTTGGACATGTTGAGTTTGGAATGTATACAGTATAACATGTTTGAGGCATCTAGCAGATAATTAGAAATGTGAGACTGGATGTCAGCATATTGCTTAGAGTAGATAAGTACTTTGTTTATGTAAAACTTTGACTCTTATAAAACGGATGCACCCATGAACCTGGGATATTGAATCTGGTCTCTAAAGCAGGTTTCCTTACCTTGATCAGAGATACAGTTAAAACGCATATGTTAACTGCAAAGTGCTTATTACTAACAATGAATGCCTTTTGCATTGGTCAGGTTTGAAGTGGAAATGTATACTAGCAGAAAAGCAAGAATAAACCTTGAAGAAATACCTGTCATCAACAGTAAAATATGGAAGTGGGAGAGAGGTGAGAGTGATTCTTAAAAATCTTAACTTATAAATGATTTTAAAGATAGAAGAAAAAGCAGGAAAAATCTTTTTTGGTAGCTCAAGAGAAAAAGCAGAAGGAAAAGATGACGAAGTAAAGGAAGTAAGGATATACAAAAGCAGTACTTAGCACTCATTTTGGCCATCTTTAGTGACCTCAGTGGTAACATTCTAGGTCAGTGGAAGAACTGAATATCAAATTGAAAACTATCAACGAGAATGAATCATAATCAGCATATAACTACATACTGTGAATAAATATGAGAAGGGAAACACTTCACTGTATTCATATCGTATTCTTTACTTCATACTTGGTTCATACTGAATAGTCAGGATAATCCTCTCAAAGTACAATTTCTTGTTTTCTCAAAATAACATAATAAATAAGGAAATATATTCAAACATTTTTTCCCTGAAAATCCATTTCAATGAAGATATATTCCCTGATCTCCTCACAGAAATACATGAAATTTTAACAAATAGTATCTCACCTGTTATGTTAAGATTTTACGCAGTATACAGCAATTTAAAATAATGTATAATAGTGACCAGAATAAATAGGTAGGGGCCTGAACTTGCATGTTCCATTAAGCCATAAAATATTACAGGGTAATGAAAGATGAAAAATTAAAAAATTGAATAGTGACTGCTTTCCTTGTAATCAATATAGCGCACAAAGAAAGAAATGTTTAACAGAAATGGAAGATATGTAAGATATTTTTTATTTCTCTAAAATGAAAAAAGTTCATGACTATTAAGTTGCGTGTCTTTAAGCATGATACCGTACTGCTCTTGACTTCACTTTCTTCATAAGTTTTACTATGGATATATTATTGTCCACAAATATCCTACCTCCTTCTCTATAACAGTGAACATATTAAAATGTAAGCTGAATTCAACTATCATTTATTAAGTGCCTACTATATTCCAAGTATATTGCACAGTGCTGCTAAGAAAACAAAGAAAGGAATAAAAACCAAACAACTACAGCTACAAAAATTACACAGTTCTTTCACTAAAGGACCCCACATTCTAATGGGGAAGACAATATACAAAACAACAAAACAAAACAGCTGTTTACAAACAAAATATAAACAAGATAAATTGGGGATAGTTTCTATTAAAAAACAAGAGTTCTGATATCATAGGATAAATAAAATTTGACATTACTTTCTCAACAACAATCTCCATATTTTCTTTTCTTGAGTACTATAAGTTAGCTTCCTGTTTGGTAAGTGTCATTTTGGACAAATTGCCTAAGAAAAAGGAAAACTTAAGACCTCAGAAAGCAAGACATTATTGGATTGAAAATCACAGGACCCTATTCTATAGAAAGGAAACTGTGAACCTGGTATCCAGTAAGGATTAAAGGATGGTGGTGTGAATTTGCAACACCAGTCAAGAGGAGAAGTTGTTAGCTCACTAACTAGTAGCTTCTTATATAATTAGTCTATCAAGGTAGATGCTAAGTTCAGTGGTTTCCACCTGATAAAGGAATGTAAGTCCTACTAAAACACTCTAAATTTTGGTAGCTAGAGGTAAAGTTCCTCTCACTGCTACCTAATTATGATCCTTCATGATAATACTTAAGAATTT
Source organism: Bettongia penicillata ogilbyi (assembly GCA_023548195.1). Lineage (NCBI taxonomy): Eukaryota > Metazoa > Chordata > Mammalia > Diprotodontia > Potoroidae > Bettongia > Bettongia penicillata. The sequence continues at coordinate 28,877 of JAJHZJ010000771.1, forward strand.
GAGTCAAAGAATTTGGACAAAATTGTCTTGGTAATTAACACCCATCCTTTTTGTTCATTTTATGCCCAGTCATAGTATCTGCCGAATTCATTTCAATAGCTCAATTACTGGCACAATTTGCTTTAGTATCTATATGTCACACATGATTAAAAATTTCATCATCATGTCTTGAAATATTATTACTATGCAGAACATCCTCAAATTTATGAATGTGTTCCACCAGCTATGAAATCATCACAGTTGACAGATATCGAATCCTGGATACTGAAGAAACTATTTTGATGCATCTCTCACAGCATTGAGATTTTATTCTGACTTTTCAACATCAATTTAATGTACTTACTCTGTCACTTTTATCTGATGAAAGGAAATGGTTTTCTTGTTTCTGATATTACAAAAGCCACCTTGGGGTTCAATAATGATTCAACTTATCCTTGAAAGAATCATAAATTCTATGAATGTCACATTTATTAAGGTTTCATACTGATCAGACTCATTGAATACTTTGAAATCTTTGCAAATCAAAACACACACAGATACATACACACAAATATGAGAGGGGGGGTATGTAATCTATTGAACTGACACATCCCTGTATCTCTTTGCTAGTAGCAGATTAATTCGATAATTACCTCAGTGTAATACAATTTGACATCTGGTACACATAGGACACCTTCCTTTTTATTTTTTTACATGTCCTTGACATTATAGATCCTTTTGTTCTTCCAGATGAATTAGGTTATAGGTTTTTTTCTACCTATATATAAATAATTTTATGATTAATTGGTAGGGCACTTAATAAGGAAATTAATTATGATAGAAATGCCATTTTTAATCTATTGGCTTAACCTATCCATGAGCAATTAAGATTTTTCCAGTTGTTTAGATCTGACTTTATTTATGTGAATTTTTTAAAAATGTGTTCATATAGTTCCTGCATTTCTTTTGGCAGGTAGACAGTCAAATATTTATGATCATCTACATGTATTTTAAATAGAATTTTTCTTTATTTACCTCACTGCTGGATTTTGTTGGTAATGTATGAAAATGATGATGATTAATTTGGACTTCTTTTATATGCTGCAACTTAGCTAGAGTTGTTACTTATGTCAACTAGTTGCTTTCTTTTTTTAAATTTAATATCATTTGCAAAGAGTGGTGGATATATTTTCTCTTTGCTTATTCTATTGCCTTTTAATTTCATTTTCTCTTCCTATTGGTATAACTAGCATTTCTAGTAAAATACTGAATAATAGTAGTGATAAAGGGCATCCTTTCTTCACCTCTGAGTTTATTGGGAAGAAGTCTCTTTTTGTCCAGTTACAGATAATGCTTGCTGATAGTTTTGGGTAGATACTATTTTAAGAAAAGCTCCATTTATTCATGTTCTCTAGAGTGATATTTTAATAGAATGAGTACTACATTTTGCCAAAAACTTTTTCTATTGAGATAATCACATACTTTTTCTTTTTGTTATTGCTATACTCAATTATGATGGGTTTTTTTATGTACTTATTGACCCAACCCTGTGTTCCTCATATAAATCCTATCTGGTGACAGTGTATGATTTTTGTTACATATTGTGGTCATCTCCTTGCCATTATTTTATTTACTTTTCATCAATATTCATTTGGGAAATTGTTCTTTAATTTTGTTTCTCTGTTTTTGCTCATTCTAGTTTAGGTATCAGCGCCATATTTTTTCCATAAAAAGGGACTTGGTGCAAATACTTATTTGTCTATTTTTTCAAATAATTTATATTGTATAGGATTTAATTGTTTATTACATGTTTGGTAGAGTTCAATATAATCCTGCAAATTTTCTTAAAGAGCTGATCAATAGAGTGTTAAAAGACTTTTTCTAAGATGTAGTTATTTAAGCATATTATTTCTTTTGCTAATCTGAGCAATCTATACATTTTGTAAATATTTATCCATTTTGCTTTGATTGTTCGATTTATTGGCATGTGATTAAGCAAAATAGCTCCTAATAATTGTATCAATTCCCTCCACGTTGGTGGTAAATTCATTCTTTTTCTTTTGTGATATTATTTATTTGTCTTTTTTCTTTCTTTTTAATCGAATTAACAAATGGTTTATGTATATTCACAAAATCACCTTATAAGTTTTATTTATCAGGTCAATTTTTTGTACTCTCAGTTTAATGAATCTCTCCTTTGATTTTCATGATTTTCTATTTGATATTTAATTGAAAATGTTTAACTTTCTAAAAAAAATTTATTAACTGAATGCTCAATTCGTTGATACTCTTCCCTCTATTTTATTAATGTGAGCATTTTAAAGATATAAATGTCCCTGTAAATACTTTGGGCTAGATGATTTTGTTTCCAATTAATTTTAATCTGTATTTCCATAGATTTTTTTTTGCATTTGGATGCAATTTTTATTGCATTATGATCTGAAAAGGATATGTTTAATATTTCTGCTTTTCTGCATTTGGTTGTGAGGTTTTATGTTCTAATACATGATCAATTTTGTGTAGGTGCCATATACTTCTGAGGAAAAGATAAGATATATTCCTTTTTATCCCCTTTTATTTTCCACCAAAAGCTATCATACCTAACTTTTCTAAAATTCAGTTCACCTTCTTAACTTCTTGTCTATATTTTTCATTAGATTTATCTGATTGTGAGAAAGATTAATTCATTTAATGCAGGAGCTGTTAAATTCTGTATTATTAATTACTATGGCTCCACAGAGTTTGACTTTTTGTTTGTTTCTGGCTGATTGCAATAGTTTCTCCTTGACTGGGTTTTTTTGGAATTTGACTACAAAATTTCTGTGAATTTTCACTTTGAGATCTCTTTAAAGATGTGATTGGTGGATTTTTTCAATTTCTGTTTCATCCTCTGGGTTCTAGGATGCCAGGATAATTTTCCTCCATATTTTATTTTCCCATTTGTTACTTTACTTTTCCCAATTACATGTAAAAGCACTTTAACATTTCTTTTTCAAATTTTACTTCCAAATTTTCTCCTTCTCTCCCATCCACCATTGAGAAGTCAAGAATTTCAACATAGATTACACATGTGTTTTCAAGCAAAATATATTTTCATGCAAGTTATTCTATGAAAGAAAATGCAGACAAAAAAATCCAAGGAAAGTGAAGTAACTAAAGAAAAAAGTTACCTTGATTTGCATTCAGACTCTACCAGTTCTTTCTCTGGAGCTGGATAACACCTTTCATCATAAGAACTACAGAATTGCCTTGGATCATTATATTGTTGAGAATAGATAAGTTATTCATAGTAGATAATCATGCCATATTGCTGTTACTATGTACAATGTGTCCTGGTCCTGCTCATTTCACTTTGCATTTGTTCATGTAAGCCTTTTCATGTTTTTTTTTTTCTTCCTGAGAATATCCTGCTCATCATTTCTTAAAGTACAATAGTATTCCATCAAAATCATATACAACTTGTTCAGCTGTTCCCCAATTAATGGACACCACCTCAATTTCTAATTCTTTGTCATCACCAAAAGAACTGCTTTAAATATTTTTTGTAAAATAGATCTTTTTTTTAGTTTTTGTTTTTGATCTCTTTGGGATGGAGACCTAGTGTGATATTGCTTGGCCTAAGGGTATGCATGATTTTATAGCCCATAGGGCATATTTCCAAATTGCCCTTCAGAGTGGCTGAATCAGTACACAACTTCACCAATGGAACATGATTGTGTTAATTTTCCCACATCCACTCTAAGGCTTGTGATTTTCTTTTTCTGTTGTATCAACCAATCTGGCAGGTGTGAGGTAGTATCACTTTTCATTTTTCTCATCAATGGTGATTTTTCCCAGTATGGCTACAGGTAGCTTCAATTATTTTATCTGAAAGTTTCCTGTTCGTATACCTTGATGATCTATCAATTAAGGAATAGCTCTTATTTCTATAAATTTAATTCAGTTTTTTTATGTCTGAGAAATGAAGTCTTTATGAGAGAAAATCATATTTTTTTCACAGTAATGGTGACCCACTATGTATTTCTCTCCATCCTGTTTACCCCGTTTATCCTATTGTCTGTCTCCTTTTACCCAGTCCATTGTCAAAAAGGCTTTTTTTTTGCTTATGACATTTGCCTCCTCCAAACTGTCCTCCTTTCTATCAGCTCCTCTCCACAACTTCTAATATTCCTTCCCTTCCTGCTTTCAAGTATAATAAGATAGATTTCTACACCCATTTGTATATGTGTGCATATTTTTTCTCTCTTAGTTTCAAAAAGAGCAAGGTTCATGTGCAACCTTCCCTGTTTCATCATTTTCTCCTTCACTGTAAAAGATTTTTCAGGACTCTTTTAAGTCACATAATTTATTCCATTCTACCTCTCATTTCCCTCTTCTTACAGTGTATTCTTTATTGTCATCCCTTTATTTTTTTTTTAGATAATCATATCATCACATTCAACTCACACTTCTCCTTTCTGTATATGCATACTCCTTCCAAATGCCTCAATAATGAGAAAATGTTGGGAGTTCGAAATATTATACTCCCATGTAGTAAATGTAAATGGCTTAACTTTCTTTAATCCCTTATGATTTATATTTCCTGTTTACCTTTTTCTGCTTCTTTAACATCTCTTATTTGAAAGTCAAATTTTCTATTCTGTTCACTTCTTTTCATCATGAATGCTTAAAAGTCCCCTATTTAATTGAATATCCATTTTTTGCCCTCAAGGATTATAAGCAGTTTTGTTTGATAGGTGATTCTTGGTTTTAAACTGAGCTATCAAGTTCCAAAACCTCTTCATAATTTCTTTCTTTTTTTTTTAAATTTATTTATTTATTTAACTTTTTACATTCATTTTCACAAATTTTTGGGTTCCAAATTTTCTCCCCTTTTATCCCCTCCCCCCACCCCAATACCCCAAGCAATCTAATTTTCCCTATCTCCAATCTGCCCTCTCTTCTGTCATCCCTCCCTTCTCTTGTCTCCATCTTCTCTTTTCTCCTGTAGGGCCAGATGACTTTCTATTCCTCCTTAACTGTATGTCTTCTTTCCTAGTTGCAACAACAATTCTAAACAGTTGTTCCTAAAACTTTGAGTTCCAAATTCTCCTCATCTCTCCCTCCCCACCCATTCCCTTTGGGACGGCAGGCAATTCAATATAGGCCATATCTGTGTAGTTTTGCAAATGACCTCCCTGATAGTCATGTTGTGTAAGACTAACTGGATTACCATCCCTCCTAACCTGCCCCTCATTGTTTCTCTTCTGTCTTTTGATCCTGTCCCTCCCCAAGTGTTGACTTCAAATTGCTCCCTCCTCCCTTTGCCCTCCCTTCCATCATCCCCCCCCTTGCAATATCTCCTCCCCCACTTTCTTATACTGTAAGATAGGTTTTCATACCAAAATGAGTGTGCATTTCACTCCTTCGTTTAGTCATATGTGATGAGGGTAAACTTCTTGTTTTTTGTTTTGTTTTCTCAGCTCTCCTCTTTTTCCTTCCACTAAAAAAGCTCCTACCTGCCTCTTAAATGACATATAGTTATCCCCTTCCATTTCCCCCTCTTTCCTCCTACTACATTTCTCTCTCACCATTTACCTTAATTTCTTTAAGGTATGGTCCCATCCTATTCAGTTCAACCTGTGCTCTCTATCTCTGTATGTGTGTGCATGTGTGTATGTGTGTGCATGCATATACATGTGTATGTGTGGTCCCACCAACTACCCAGATACTGAAAAGTTTTAAGAGTTAGAAATATTGTCTTTCCCTGTGTGAACGTAAACAGTTCACTTCTGGTAAGTCCCTTAAGACTTCTCTTTGCTGTTTCCTTTTTCATGCTTCTTCTCATTCTTGTGTTTGAAAGTCAAATTTTCTTTTCAGCTCTGGTCTTTTCATCAAGAATGATTGAAAGTCCTCTGTTTCATTGAAAGACCATATTTTTCCTTGAAGTATTATACTCAGTTTAGCTGGGTAGGTGATTCTTGGTTTGAGTCCTAGTTCCTTTGCCTTCTGGAATATCCTATTCCATGCCCTTCGATCCCTTAATGTAGAAGCTGCTAGATCTTGAGTTATCCTGATTGTATTTCCACAGTACTGGAATTGTTTCTTTCTAGCTGCTTGCAAGATTTTTTCCTTGAGCTGGGAGTTCTGGAATTTGGCTACAATGTTCCTAGGAGTTTCCCTTTTTGGATCTCTTTCAGATGGTGATTGATGGATTCTTTCAATACTTATTTTGCCCTCTGGTTCTAGAATCTCAGCGCAGTTTTACTTAATAATTTCATGGAAGATGATGTCTAGGCTCTTTTTTTGATCATGAGTTTCAGGTAGTCCCATAATTTTTAAATTGTCTCTCCTGGATCTGTTTTCCAGGTCAGTTGTTTTTCCCATGAGATATTTCACATTCTCTTCCATTTTTTCATTCTTTTGGTTTTGTTTGGTGATTTCTTGGTTTCTCGTAAAGTCATTAGATTCCATCTGTTCCATTTTAATTTTGAGAGAACTATTAAATTCAGTGACCTTTTGAGCCTCTTTTTCCATTTGGCTCATTCTGCTTTTGAAAGCATTCTTCTCCTCATTGGCTTTTTGAACCTCTTTTGCCAATTGAGTGAGTCTATTTTTCAAGGTGTTAATTTCCTCAGCATTTTTTTGGGTCTCCTTTACCAAGGTATTGACCCATTTTTCATACTTTTCTTGCATCTCTGTCATTTCTCTTCCCAGTTTTTCCTCCACCTGTCTAACTTGCTTTTCAAAATCCTTTTTGAGCTCTTCCAAGGCCTGAGCCCACCTGCCACCCCCCCCTGGGGTGTCTGGGGTACTGAGGGCCCGCCCTCCACGTCTTTCCCTGATGGCAAGAATACGTCCTCTTCTTCGTCAGATCCAAAGGTCAGGATCATTTGCATTTGTTGGAAAAAACTCTCTAAAGTCTTATTTTTCTTCCCTTTTCTAGGCATTTTCCCAGCCAGTTACTTGACTTCTGAGATTGCTTTCCACCCCGCCTGGATCCGCCTAGCTAGTGCTTGTCCTCTGAGATTCAAATGTGCTTTCCGGGGCAAGTTTTAGTTCTGGCGCTGGGGTGGAGGCAGGGCCACCTCCCAGGCTCAATTCCCTCAGGGTCTTTATGCAGAGGCCTTCAGTAATAGAGCAGGGTGGGGGCAGGGCCATCTCCCAGGCTCAGCCCCCTCAGGCCGTTCATGCAGATACCTTCAGTAATGAAGATCCTGCCTGCTGCTGGGGGATTCCTGAGTCCCGGGCCGCTGCCGCCTTAGCCACCGCCCACCCCTCTGCCTCCCGCTTCCTGCCCCCGTCTCTGCCACCACCGCTTCCTCCCGAGGGGGCCCGAGTCACGGAGACGCTCCGCTCCCCTCCTCTAATCCAGCCTTCTTTCTCACTGACCTGTAGCTTCTGTGGGCAGAGGGACTTTCCCGGCTGCTGGAGCTTCCGTCCCTGAAGCCTGCTCGGGTCAGCTTCTCTGGGGCCACGGCCAGGGCAGCGTTGGCGTGGGGTCCGCTTTCCGGGCCGTGACGGAACCCGGGGACGGCTCTTCAGGGCTCTCTGGCATGGAAATCTCTTCCACTCCATTTCTGCACACCTTGTATTGACCCAGAAGTTATGGGCGTCTCTTTTTACATTAATTCTATGGGCTTTGGTTTCGGAGCTCATAAACGTGCGTCCTTCTACTCCGCCATCTTGGCTCCGCCCCCCATAGTTTCTTTAAAGATTATGTCTAGGCTCTATTTTTTGTTCATGGCTTACATATAGTCCAATAATTCTTGAATGATCTTTCTGCAGTCTGTCTTCTAATTCATTTGTTTTTCAAATATGTTATTTCACATTTTCTTCCATTTTTTTCATTCTTTTCATTTTGTTTTATTGTTTCTTGACATCTTCTGTAATCATTAGCTTCCACTTGTCAAATTCTAATTTATGGAGAATTATTTTCTTCATTGAATTCTTGGACCTCCTTTTCTCTTTGGCTAATTCTACTTTTTAAGGAATTGTTTACATCATCAAACTTTTGAACATCTTTTTACAGTTTTTGTACTTCTTTTTCCAAACTTTTCATGAATTTCCAAACTTTTTCATGATTCTCTTGCATCATTCTTATTCATTTTTTCCTTTATGTCACCCATTTGATTTTTAAATTCATCTTGAACTTCTCTTGGAATTATTTTTAGACCTGATAATAATTCACCTTTTCAAAAAGTCTTAGCCCCTAGTTTTGACCTTGTTTTTCTTCCTCTTAGTTTGTATTTTGATTTTTCATGTTGCCATAGTAAATTTCTGTGACAAGGCCTTTTTTTTGTTTGTTTTTTCCCAGCATATTTCTTGTCTTTTTTCTTAAGTTGAGCTCTTTTCCTGGGATAGAGGAGCTATTTTCCCAAGTTTCAGATTTTTGCTGCTTATTTCAGAGTTAATTCTGAGGAGTTGTGGTCACTGCTCCCTGGTCTGTGCTCCAATCTGTGAGTGAACACCTTGACATTCTGACCAGAGTCCCTGGTCCCTTGAAGCTTCAAAGTCTAGTATGTTATTGCTTCTCCCTCTCTTGGGACTGGGACCTTTTCCTGTGTTCCAAATACAAATATGGGCACTGCGACAACATCTTGAACTGAGTTTCAGCAAAGTTTATTCTGTTTTCTTCTGAACATTTGTCTCTCTCTTCTGTCTGTGGACTGAGATTTCTGGAATCTCAGGCAAAATTTCAATGAATTAATTTTCCCCAAGTCCTGTAATGTAATGGTGAAAAATCACCATTGATGAGAAAAATGAAAATTGAAGCAACATTGAGATACTACCTCCACCTGCCAGATTGGTTGATATAGCAGAAAAAGAAAATCACAAACATTAGAGTGGATGTGGGAAAATTAAAACAATCATGTGCCATTAGTGAAGTTGTGCTCTGGAGAGCAATTTGGAAATATGCCCTATGGACTATAAAATCATTTGACTTTCAAATACAAGACGCTAAAGAAGCAGAAAAAGGTAAACAGGAAATATAAATCATAAGGGATTAAAGAAAGTTAAGCCATTTACATTTACTACATGGGAGTATAATATTTAGAACTCCCAACATTTTCTCATTATTGAGGCATTTGGAAGGAGTATTCAGGACATTGCCTGCTGCTGATTTGCTGGGGCAGCCTGTGCTAGATTATATTCCACCCTAACCCCAGTGAGATAGACTTTTCCTATGCACCTGATAAGTTGTCTTGAGCTAAACAATTGTTTCACCCCATCTTTTGGTTGGTTTTGTCACTTCAGAATTCATTTTGACATGCTATTTTAAAGTTGTTCATAGAGGAATTCGGAAGATCTCACTTGAGTCCTTGCTTTTGATCTGCCATCTTGTCTCTGCCATGTAAATGATTTAGGAAAGACATGATACCTCCCCTCATAGAGCTTCCAGAGGCATATAATGCATACAAAACTTACAAAGATAATAGTAAATTAGTAGAGGGTTTCAGAGATAGTATTATGTAGGATTCAAGGGAATAAAATAAGGAGGAATGACTTAAAGCATAAACAATGGTTTCCTGATTGATATGGCAGGTGAATAGCACATTAATGCATTAGTATGACCTCAGTAGGTAGACTCAGAAGAGGACATTTCAGGGATAGAGATGAGTTTGAGCAGAGTCCTAGGACAAAAAAAAATGCAAGTGGGAATATAATAGCTTAATTTTGTTGAAATACATGGAGAAAAAGTTAGAAAGCAAGATTAGAATTTACCTTTAATCCTGGAGAAACAGTTTGAATTTCACCCTGTAGGCAATAAAGAAGAATTGAGAAGTTGTTAAACATGATCAAGGGAAATCTCAGACTGGTGGGAGAGGCAAAAATGCTTAGCTGGAGATTAATGAATTTTGGGGGCACTGATGATAGATTTATACTTTGGATGACAGTGGAAAAAGAAAGGTGAGGATAGATATGTGAAATATTACAGAGGCAAAATCAATATGACTTGTCAATTATGAAAGGTGAGAGAATGAGAAGAGTGAAAATAATGTGCACACTGTAAAACTTTTGCTTAATATATTACCTTCCACCAAGTAAAGTGATCTGCAAAGCTGCCCTGTGACATTGAAAATCATAGAACATTTCATCCAAAAGAAGCACCAATTTCAATCTTCTTATTTTCCACTAAAATAATCTATAGTGGAATTTTGAAATGTATGAAATACATGACAGCTGTGGGGCTTACCTATTTCATGGAAATGAGGACAAGAAGATTCTGGATGCTTCAAAGATGTTCATCTAGTAAGGAAGAGTTAAATTCATCACAAAGGACATTTCTACTGTGGTATCAGATATAACTAGTAGTTCCGGTGTCCAGAAAAAGTACCCCAATATATACTGCTGAAAGTAACACAAATGGCACTGCAGTACACTTTGAGGAACCTGGAAGCTCAGAGAGACATTGACCTAGATGCAGTAATTGAGGAATTGACTATCAGATGTTACTTCAATTACATATTCTATCTAAGTTCAATTGTTTTTTACCTCCTGAAGAAGAGCACATTCTGTCAGTATTCTGTCTTTTAATGCCCTGAGGCAAAACCCTATTATTCCCATCCTTTTGACAGGTAGGTCCAGTTCTCCTGTTGGGGTAGAAAATGATAACGTTCTATTTTGCTGATATGGTAAACAGGAAAAAAAGATTTCTCCTTTACTATGGCAGAGATTAGAAGTAAAATCTAAGGCATAGTTGTTAGAGTGAAGTAAATTCTTACTCAGTATGACAGAATTTCCTAATGATTTGATTTACCCAACAACGAAATAAGCTGTCTTGTAAAACAATATATATATATTTCATAATGTACATTTCAGTCATAGTCTGGATGACCACCCAATGTCTCTTTCTATTACATTCTGTATTTGACAAGTCATTTCATTTTTGTCACTTAATAGTGAACCTCACATAATACTGGTTTTGAACACCTTTAGTAATTCATTGTCTCTTCTTTTGTATAATTGCTAGCTGTGTATATGTTATTGTGTATATGTTATCTATAAAGACATGCAACATGTCTTTCCTAAGGCATTGTACCTTCCACAGTGTATAGAGGAGTGCTAGAGACACAAGTATGCAACAAATATTAATTGAATAGAATTCAGTATTATAATTCTTATATTGGTTAAGAAATTGGACTAAATGACATTTTAAGTAGTTAGGAAGCCAGTCAGGCAGCTAGCATTTATTAAATCTCTCAGCACTCTAATTCTCTGATATGGTCCCTTACACAGAAGATATCAACAAGGTATTGTTAAATGTTTAAGGACAGAGAGAGAAACCAGAGCTGACATTGGTATGGGAAATTCCTTTTGCCAGTTCAGGCTGACAGTTTTTGCCACTTAGTATATTATAAAAATTTCCAAGAGTACAGCAGGGTTACATGCCTTGCTCAGGGGTACACAGCTGTTGGATGCAGGTCTTAAATTCATGTCTTCCTAGCACACTGTCTGGCTTTTTAGCTCTTCTATCACATTATCTATTGTTGATTTGAAATGGAACATAACTGAACTCTATGATGCCATATTGTCACAGAGAGAAAATTGGAAGGTATATCCTTCCACCAATACAAATGGGAAGCCTGTGGTCAAAATATAGGTGAAATATATGACAATTCTGCTCCACAGGTGACATGGGGGAAAATTGCTTTTTTTCTTACAAAATAGCTTCCACATTCCTCTTAAGTATATTCCATTAGCTATGATGATTATAAAAGAAGAGCAGCTTTGGTAAAGATTTAACATATCTGCTGGTCCAAGTGTAGTGTCTCTTTGAATGTTACTAATGTTTGATTTCCAGAAAAGAATTATCTGTCTTCTTATAAGATTATTTGAACATGAAGGTGAGTTTATTTTCAATAGCGAAGGAAAAAAAAAGTGGTGGTGAGGAGGAATAAGGATTTTAATCTAGAATAAGCCATTTTCCTAACTAACCTATGTGCAATGAGCCATTAGTAAATGAAAAAAGGTTATGAGGTGACATATAAAAGGTATTATTAACAATATCTAAGGCAGTACAGAGTTAAACAGATGAAATTAAAGTAAAAGTACAGTCCAAGTATACAAATTAAAGGGTTCATATTACTCTGTTGGACTGATCAGTAGCCTTGTAAGCATAAGCTGTTCTACATCTATTTAAGACATGAAAAGAATATTCTTGTCCTCTGACAATTCTCCCAGGGAATTCTCAAGGGTGAGGTCCTTGAGGAGACATGCTTAATCATTTTGTGAAGTTAACTACTCCTTCTAGGTGTTCATCTCTCTGATTTTAAGAAGTTGTCCCTTAAGAACAGAGAAGGATTTGAAGGTGGTGAGGGATAGTAATATTAACTAGGAAAAGCCATCATTGGTAACTTTTACTTTAAGTTGAGCTTTCTGACAAGAATGAGAGGAAGAGGAAGTCCTCTGATATATCAAACTACTGTATTATTCCAAACCTTAGCAATAAAAGACAATGTGTTCAAAGTGTCTGGGACAGGGGTCTTCTAGATGATGGTAGAACTGGGTCTTTGAGAGTGAATGCTCTTGCTCTCTTATTTTTTTTTTATTTCCACAATCTTTATTTTAGCTGAATTAGGTGAACACGGACAGTTTCATGGTTTTAAGTCTCAGCTGATTGACCCCAGAGACTATATTGCCATTCTTCTATCTTTTTACAATGCAAAATCTAGTTTTCTGTGCTATTTGCTTTAAAAGGAAAGACAAAAATAAATTCATTGTAGAAGATATATGTATACTATGTTAGTTGTAATTATTTTCATTTTTATTTGTTCAAAGTCTAGCTTTGATGCTATTAATATGGTCACAGGATCTTTTCTCTAATGCACAATACTAAACTGAGAACAGGGATATTGTATTTTGTTTTTACTTCTTGCTTTTCCTTTATATCCTAAAATAGAAGAGTGCTGCCTTGCACATAGTAGGAACTTAGTAAATGTTTCTTCAGTTGTGCTCAGGGCAATAGGCAATCCCTAACTGAAACATTCTCGATGATTGCAGCTTGTTGCATGTTTCTGTTTTAAATATATATTTAAGGAGTAAAAAGTGTGATTTTAAAAAAAATTCATCATAGATTTTTTTGGATGGGAAGAGACCTTGTTAGGTTATCTAAATCACCACTCCCCAAGTTTATCCTTGAATCATCTAAGAAAAAAGAAAATCCAATCTCTTTTTAAAGGCCTCCACAAAAGGAGAATGCACAGCTTTAGTCAATAATCCATTCCTATGTCTTAGAAATCTCACTGCAAAGTAATTTTTATTTAAGTGGACCCTACATCCCTTAGCATGATGTTTCAACAAACATTTTCCCCCTTGTTCCCTCCTCTGAAGAGGATTAGAACAGGTGATCACCAATCTATGTTTTAGAGCCCTTAACTTTTTTGAAAATTGTAAGAGATGGTCATGGATAAGTACCATATAAATTTTCTTTTTCTACATAGAACTACATTTGGATAAAGGAGAATCCTTATTTATTCACTTGTTCAAACTTTAAGCAGTTATTTATTAAATTATTGTTGATAAAGAAATCTCTGAATAGTCACATTTAATAGGAATGATCCTTATTAGAGCATTCCAAGAATACAAAAGGACACACCTAAAATAAAATACCCACTTTGCTACTTAAGAGTCCAGAGCATAATGTGCTGTTATTTTCTGCACCATCTGCTACTCTTCCCTTTTCAAGTGTTCATTCTTATCTTTTCCCTGAAATAAGTATTTGACTAATTAATACCAATTAGAAAAGCAAACTGCAATTAGGAATTCGTATGTGAGCTCTCATTGCTCTCCAAAAGGCAATCATTAAACTTTTAGATACATCTTAAATAAAATGCAAAATCAACACATATATAGAACTTCCAAAACAAATGTATCACTTTGACTCTGAGCAGTCAAATAAAAGAGACCTATTTAATGCATATAGGCATTATAATAAGAATAACAGCTAAAATATTGACAGATAATAACACTATTGTTATTTATTCCTTTGAATGGATCACTGTCATTTTTTTTAGTAGTATCCGCCAATGATTCACATATCAGACATTTGACAGTTCATTAAAAAGAAACTAATTTACCATGCCATTTTTAGAAAAAAAAATGACATTTGGAGGCAGTGAAATACAGTCATGTCGACTCAGTTATTCTGCACTTTCACTACTGGATATATTAAATGAAATTCCCTTTTGATAAACTGTTAAAGATTTCATTCTATGCATCAGAAATTCACAGAGCATAATTTAAGTATTATTTTCCTTAATTATCTGTACAAAAATCTTGTTTGTAAAGAAAAAAATGAAACAATCCATACATCTGGTCTAGAGCAGCAGTTCATATTTTTGAATATTGAAAATTAAGCAAAGTCCTTGCTTCCTTTCCCACACTCTCTTATTAAAGTTGTTCATAGGAGAGAGTAGAAATGCAATATGCTTGCATAAAAACTCCGATTTTGCTGAGTGGTATGTAGAGCTGTGTTTGAGATTGAGATTATGTCCTCCTTTCTGAAACCCATTCTACCCCTTCTTTGTATATTTTATCTAATAGACAGATTCAGTGTAGATACCTCGGTCCTCAATTTTATAAGTTTCAGGAGGTAGCAAAACCCTTCTTTCTCTAAATTTAGAGTGCTAACAATAAAGGATATCATCCCTTCAGCTCTGATTGGTAGTTGGTACTTTATCTATTGTGGTATTCCTTCCTGGGAAGGTACAATCTTGTGACAGTGGTTAGGCAAATAGCAGGGCGAGGGAAGAAAATCCTTTTCAAGGAAGAGAAAGAGGATTAGAATTAGGATCTCTAAAAGGAAAAACAGCATAAGGCCAAATAAGGCCAAGTCACTTGAATAATGGCATGTCATTAATATACCAAAATCCAAAGGGCTTAGATCAGTGGAGAAGGTGTTATTAGGAGTCAAGATTTAGGGTAATATGCCATTATTGGACCAGGTGAAAGGTCTATATGCTGCTTAAAACAGGGGACCTGTCATCTAAAAATGAATTGGAAGCTAAATAATCTTACCCTAAAGAATGAGTGGATCAAATAACAATCCATAGAAACAATCAATAACTTTATCCAAGAAAAAGACATTAATGAGACAATATACCAAAACTTTCAGGACATAACCAAAGCAGTTTTTAGGGGGAAATTTATATCTTTTATTGCCTACATAAATAAAATAGAGAAAGAAGAGATCAATGAATTGGGAATGCAACTAAGAAGACTAGAAAAAGTCCAAATTAAATATTGGCAATTAAATACCAAATTAGAAATTCTGAAAATCAAAAGAGAGGTTAATTAAATTGAAATTAAGAAAACTATTGAACTAATATATAAAACCAAGAACTGGTTTTATTTAAAAAAAGATAAACCTTTGGTTAGTTTGCTTTTAAAAAAAAAGATAAAGAAGAAAACCAAACTGTCATTATCAAAAAATCAAAAAGAAATGCAAAACATGAGTTCACTGTCAGTGAAAAGGAAATTAAAACAATAATTTAGAGCTGTTTTGGTCAATTGCACGTCAATAAATGTGACAATCTAAGAGAAATGAATGAATATTTTAAAAAAAATATAAATTACCCAGATTAACAGAAAAGGAAATAAAATAATTAAATAACCCCATTTCAGAAAAGAAATTGAACAAGCCATCAAGAAAAAAGCTCCAGGACCAAATGAATTTACAAGTGAATCCTACCAAACATTTAAAGAATAATTAATTCTAATACTGAGCAACCTTTTTAAGAACTGCAGTACTTACCTTATGGTAAGAGGAATAGGAAAGAAAAGGTGCACTAAAAACTGTCTGCTTTATTTAACCATGTCCTGCTTACTGCATGCAGTTGGGTAATCTTGTAGTTGAAACAAACAAACAAACAAACAAACAATGAAAACTAAGTAAACTTTCTGAAAGATGATTCCACTCACCCTCGGAACATGAAATGTGTGTGCACTTAGGGACAACATGAAATCCAATACTTCTGAAGGATGAGTAGCTCGTTTTGAGGGACAACACAGAAGATATCATATCCAATTAGCAATTCTAAGTGGAAAGATGCTGGCAAATGAAGGACAGTTTACTCAAAATGGAGCTGGATACATGTTTTTATGAAATGGGTTGCAGTGATGGGGAGTACCATGAAGCTGGCAAAGGTTTCCCAGTCAAATCTAATCATGTCAACAAGCTTGTATGCCTCCCACAAGGAACAAATGATAGATTCTTGACAATGTGATTGACATTTGCAGGATGCCACAAAAATCAGTGCTTATGTTGACAGGATGATGAACCCTGATGAGATCAAGGAAAAATTCATGAAGATCTCGAGACTTCTATCATACATATACAGAAAGAGAATAAGTTGGTAATTTTGGGTGACATTCATGCCAGAGTAGGCACAGACCTTCACATATGAAAGGGAATCCTTGGAAGAAAAGGAGTCACAATCAGCAATGGTCACTTACTATTGAACTCTTATGCATTTCATGACCTTTTCATCAATACCATCTTTTATTTACCTAAAGACAATAAAACTTCACGAATGTACCCTTGAAGCAAACATTGGCATTTATTAGATTGTCTTTGTAAGGAGAAGAGGAAGATAGGATTTGAGAGTGATGAAGGTGATGTGTAGTGCAAAGAGCTGGACCCATCATACACTTATCATCTACAGGCTAAACATTCACAAAAAATAATAACTTTCAGAGATTTGGTGTAGAGTACTGCATTTACTCATCTGGGCAAATGTGCAAACATCAAGATTCTTTTGATGAAAATAATGGGGAAATTCAGAAGCTACTAAATGAAGAATGAGAATTCCATAGAATTTACCAGCAGGATAGTTCATCTATCTATAAGGGAATATTTCAATACATAAAAAGTAAACTGAAATTGAAGCTTGGAGAGATGCAAGTTTATTGGCTGAGTAAGAAGCAGATGAGATTTTGTTTCACACTGATAGTAACAATGGAAAGCACTTATACTGTGTTCTGAAAGTTATCTATGAACCAAAGTCATTTGGTGCATTTCAGCTATTCAGTTCTGATAGATCCACAATGATTAGTTATAAGGATATTATCCTGGAGATATAGGCTGAAAACTTCCATAGTTTTCTCAACAGAATGTCATCAACAGATGTTGAAGCAATTGACCTTTTACCTCAGGTTGAAATCAATCCCTCCCTAGCTGAAATTCCTAGGGAAGAAGAGGTTTAGAATGCCATTAATTTCCTCTTATATGGCAAAACACCTGGTAATGATTCTATTCCAGCTGAGATTTACAAGGTGTGGCAGTCCATTGCTCATATAAAAGGTGACTAAAATTTTCCAGGTTATATGGCAAGAATAGGTTATCCCTCAGGAATTCAAGGATGCCTCGATTGTTCATCTCTATAAAGGTAATGGAAAAAAACATTTCCTGTGGCAATTATGGAGGGGGGGTGTTTCTCGCAGTCATTCATGGCGAGATTCTTGACAGATTCCCCCTCTGCAGACTGATCCTTCATCTGGAACATGGTCATCTACCTGAGAGTAAGTGTGGCTTCAGAGAGGGCAGAGTAATGGTCAACGAGGTGTTTGCTGTTGGAAAAGTCCAAGAACAATGCCAGGAATAGAACAGAGGCATATATACAATATTTTGAGATTTTGCCAAAGAGTTGAATACTGTCAGTTGTGAGGGCTTTTCGAAAATTATATCAAAATTTGAATGCCTGGAGAATTTTATCAGTATTGTACATCAATTTTATGATCACATGGTTGACCAGGCTCTAGAGAATAGGCAATGTACTTATACTTTTCCAATCACCGATGGAGTGAAACAAGACTCTGTGCTTCATTTCAAGGTTTTTGGTATGATGTTTTCAGCCTCCTTGCCAAATACCTTCCATGACGATGAAAATGGCATCAAGGTCAGCTACCACACTAATGGTAAATTCTTTAGCTTGAAAAGGTTACAAATCAAGACTAGAGTAGAGGGAGAGTTTGTGCACATTTTTTTCTTTGCATATGAGTGTGTGCACTGAATGCAGCTTCTGAAGCTGAGATATAACAAACTATGGATCTATTCCCTGCCACTTGTGCTAACTATGGCCTAACAATTAACATCAAGTGAAACACAGTTGCTCCATCAACCAGCACCACACCATCCATATGTGGAACCATTGGTTTCACAAATGTAAATGCTGTGAATACTGTGGATAAATACATGTATATACAGTATACTTTCCAGGGATGTACATATTGATAATGAGGTTGGCACATTTATTGCTAGAGCTAACTTATTGTTTGGGAGACTTCAAGGGAGAGTGTGGGAGGGAAGGGTTATTACACTGACTATCAAATAGAAGATCTACACAGTCATTGTACTGACCTCATTGTAGTATGCCCATGAAACCTGCATAATTTGCCAGTGCTAGATGGAATGAGTTAAATTATTAGACATAAAAGAGGCTCAAATACACTTTACAGTAGAGATGAAGATGTGAGGAGGGGAAGGGCACATCTGAACCTTACTCTCAATAGAATTGCCTTAGAGAAGAAATAAACAAACCTTAGCTGGCTGTAGAAATCTGTCTTGCCTATAGGAAAGTAGGAGGTAAAGGAGACAAGAGAAGGAGGTGGGGCTGATAGAAGGAAGGTAAAAATCAGAAGCAAAATGTTTTTGAGAATGGACAAGACAAAAGGAGAGATACAGTAAAATAAATAAGAGGAAAATAAAATGGAGTGAAATTAATAGTTGGTAATTACTACTGTGAAAAAAATTACAAGTTTCTCTGATAAAGACCTCATTTCTCATATATATAAAGAAGTGGTACAAATTTATAGAAATAAGAGCCATTTCTCCATTCATAAAAGGCACAAAAATTTTCAGATGAAATAAAGTTATTTATAGTCATATTTTAAAAATTCTCTACTTCATTACTCATTAGAGAAATGTACATTAATACAACTCTGTGCTACCACTTCACACCTGTCAGTTTGGCTAATGTGAAAATGACGAATGTTGGAGGGGATATGGGAAAATTAAAACACTAATGTGCCATTGGTGAAGTTGTATATTGATTCAACCATTCTGTAGAGCAATTTGGAATTATGATAAGAGATCTATAAAACCATGCATACTCTTTGACCCAGAAATGGCAGTATTAGGTCTTTATCCAAGAAAGATAAAGAAAAAAGAAGAGGACCTATATATACAATAATATTATAGTAATTCTTTTAGTGGTGACAGAGAACTAGAAACTGAGGGAATCTCTATCAATTGGAGAATGACTGAAAAACTTGTTATGTATAATTGTGATGGAATACTTTTATGCTATAAGAAATGATGAACAGGATGTCCTCAGAGAAAGCTAGACAGACTTACATGATTCATAACCCAAGACAGACTGGAAGGTTGACGAGAAGGATCTTTTCCGCAGGAGAGAGCTCACAGGGCAGAATGCAGCACATCCAGCACATCAGAGCAGGAGGGCCCTGGGGGAGACCTGAGAAGCAGCAGATGAAATGAAGGAACAGTAGCCCAGGGTGAGAGGCCAAAAGATCCAAGTGACAGCTGCTGAGCCCCAGATATCAGCAGCAGCAGCTCCTGAGACTTTCAGCCTGAGGATTAAACATCTGTAAGTGACATACTTCAACTTCCAGGAGCCAGGATGGTGGAGTGATAAGTAAATGCTCTCTCCTCCCACCTTGATGACTTCAAAAGAACCATAAAATATGTCACCAGAAAAATCCTGAATCAGTGGGAACACCATAGGGGGCAAGTAGTTTCATAACACCCGAGGCTAGGAAAATAGCTAAGGGGGAATTCCTCCTACTTGGGCAAAGGTGAACCTGAAGGTGAGGGGTCCCAGAGTGGTGGAAACTCAGACTAGGACCAAGGTGAGCCTCAGCTCCAGGAGAGGAGCCCCATGGAAGGTCGAAACTTACACTAGGACCCCAGGAAGCCTCTGCACTAGGAGAGGAACCCTAGTAGGGTTGGAAACATGCACTAGGACCCAGGCGAGTCTCAGAACTTCAGGGGAAACCATAAAACAATAGGGCAGCTGGGATCACCAACCCCTGGGCTTACCTTTGTCTCAGATCAGTTGAGTCCATCTCCCTTGACCAAAACACCCATCCCTCTCACTTAACAAGCTAGCCCCAGGGCTGATCTGGGAAACATAAATCAAAAAAGATAAAAAGACACTTGCCCTTAGTTTTTTCAGACCAGAAAGCTCACCACCAAGTTCTGCAGCTTCTAAGTGAAAGAACCAGAAGCCACAATACACAAGCAGGAAAAAGCAAAATAAGGGCAAAAAAAACCATAGAATCGTTCTATGGTTTTCAAAGACCAAAACATAAATAACAACGACGTCAATAGAGAGACTGTACTTCCACCTGAAACTTCAGAAGGGGCTATGAACTGCTCATGCAAAAAGTTCTCTTGGAACAGCTGAAGAACGAAATAGAAGAGAAACTGGCCAATGATTTTAAAAGTATGAAAAAAGAATTCACAGATGAGAACACTTCTTTAAAAAGGAAAATTGAACAAATGGAAAAGGAAGCACAAACCCTAACTGGGAAAATAGGACAAATGGAAAAGGAAGTTCAAAAATTAACTGGAGAAAATAATTCCTTAACAGGAAAAACTGGACAGATGGAAAAGGAGGTGCAAAAGTTAACTGAAAACAATTTGATAAAAATTAGAATTGGGCAAGTAGAAACTAATGACTCTATGAGACATCAAGAATCAGTCAAACAAAATCTAAAGAATGAAAAGATAGAAGAAAACATAAAATATCTGATTGGAAGAACAACTGACCTGGAAAATAGATGCAGAAGAGAAAATTTAAGACTTATTGGCCTGCCAGAAAGCCACAATGAAAAAAAGAGTCTGGAAAATATCTTCCAGGAAATCATCAAGGAAAACTGCCCAGAACTGCTAGATCCAAAGTGCAAAATAGTCATCAACAGAATCCACTGTTCACCTCCTGAAAGAGATCCCAAACTTGAAATCTCAAGAAATACCGTTGCCAAATTCCAGAACTATCAAGTGAAGGAGAAAATACTTCAGAAAGCAGAAAAAAACCATTCAAATATCGAGGATCACACAGGAACTTGTAGCTTCTATATTAAAAGATCAAAGGAATTAGAATCCAATATTCCATAAGGCAAAGAAGCTGGGATTACAGCTAAGGATCAAATACCCAGCAAAGCTCAGCATAATATTTCGGGCAAGGAGATGGTCATTCAATTAAGTAAGGGATTTCCAGATCTTCCTGACGAAAACCCCCTAACTTACTAGAAAATTTGATCTTCAAAGGCAGGTCTCAAGAGAAGCATAAAAAGGTAAAGAGTTCGGGGGAAAAAATAAAAAAAAAAACAACTTGTTATTCAATTTGGGCCAACTGTTTACCTCCCTATAAGGAAAGATAATACCTGTTAGTATTGAGAATTTTACATCTATTATGAAATATAAAAAGGATATACATAGTGGGAACACGTATAAAGTAAATGACATGATGATAAAAATGTGATTTAAGCATGCGAAGTGATTGTGAAAAGGAGGTGTGAAAAGGAGGAAGAGGAAAATGGTGAATTACATCACAGGAAGAAGTACAAAATTATAGTAGAGAGAAAGAGAGGAGGGAGATGAGCATTGTTTGAGAGGTTTTCTGGTCTGATTTGGTTTAAGGAGGGAACAATAAACTTAATTAAGTATACAATTCTAACTAGTTCTATAGGCTGTAGGAGGGAAAGAGGAAAGAAAGGGGAGGTGAAGCTAAAAGAGAAGGAAGAAGTAGTAAGGTTAAAGGAGAGTAAAAGGGAGAGGGGGCTAAAAGAAGGAAGGGAAGGCTGTAGGAGGTTGTGGTGAAAAGGAGGGGAAGGGAGACAGGAGAACTAAAAGCACAAAAGGTGGGAAAGAGGATGGAGGGAAATACACAGATGGTAATCATAACTGTGAATATGAATGGAATGAACTCTCCCATAAAACGGAGATGGATAGTACAATGGATTAAAAGCTATAATCCAACAATATATTGTTTACAAGAAACACATTTGAAATGGGGGGATACACACAGGGTGAAGGTAAAAGATTGGAGCAGAATATATTGTGCTTTAGCTGATGTAAGAAAAGCAGGGGTAGCAATTCTAATCTCAGACAAAGCTAAAGCAGAAATAGATCTAATCAAAAGAGATAAGGAAGGAAACTCTATCCTGCTAAAAGGCACCATAGACAATGAAGCAATATCATTACTAAACATGTATGCTCCAAGTGGTATAGCATCCAAATTCTTAGAGAGGTTGAGGGAGTTAAAGGAAGAAACAGACAGCAAAATTATACTAGTAGGGGAACTCAAACTCCCCCTCTCTGAACGAGATAAATTTAACCTTAAAATAAACAAGAAAGAGGTTAAGGAGGTAAATAAAATTCTGGATAAGGTATACATGATAGATCTCTGGAGAAAATTGAATGGGAATAAAAAGGAATATACCTTTTTCTCAGCAGTACATGGCACATGTACAAATAATGACTATGTACTAGGACATAAAAACCTCACAATCTGGTGCAGAAAGGCAGAGATAGTCAATGCATCCTTCTCAGATCATAATGCAATAAAAATTCTGTGGAATAAAAAGCCATGGAAAGATAAACCAAAAATAAATTGGAAGCTAAATAATCCAATCCTAAAGAAGGAGTGGGTTAAGCAACAAATAATAGAAACAATCAACAACTTCATCCAAGAGAATGACAATAATGAGACAATCTACCAAATCTTATGAGATACTGCAAAAACAGTTCTTATGGGAAGTTTAATATCTTTGAATGCCTACATGAATAAAATAGAGAAAGAGGAGATCAATGACTTGGGCATGCAGCTGAAAAAGCTAGAAAAAAACAAATTGAAAATCCCCAAGTAAATACCAAATTAGAAATACTGAAAACCAAAGGAGAGATAAAAAAAGTTAAAATTAAGAAAATTATTGAATTATTAAATAAAACCAATAGTTCATTTTATGAAAAAACTAATAAAATTGATAAACCGTTGTTCAATTTGATTTAAAAAAAAGAAGAAAATCATATTATTAATATCATAAATGAAAGGGGTGAACTCACCTCCAATAAGGAGGAAATTAAAACAATAATTAGACATTACTTTTCCCAACTTTAAGCCCATAAATTCAACAATCTAAATGAGATGCATGAGTATTTTAAAAAATACAAATTACCCAGATTGACAGAAGAGGAAGTTGGATACATAAACAACTCCATCTCAGAGAAAGAAATTGAACAAGCCATCAATGAACTCCTCAGGAGAAATTATCCATGGCCAGATGAATTTGCAAGTGAATTCTATCAAACATTTAAAGAACAATTAATTCCAATACTATATACTATACCATACAGTATTCTCTCAGTATACTATACTATACAATATATTATACAGTATATGGTGTACTATACCATGTACTATCAATACTATAATGTTTGAAAATTGGGGGAAAAGGAGTCCTCCCAAATTCTTTTTAGGATACAAATATCGTTTTGATACCTAAATCAAGAAGAGACAAAACAGAGAAAGAAAATTATAGACTAATTTCTCTAGTGAATATAGATGCAAAAATTTTAAATAAGATTTTAACAAAACGAATGCAACATCTTATCACGAGAATAATACATTATGATCAGGTAGGATTCATATCAGGAATGCAGGGCTAGTTCAATATCAGAAAAACTATTAGCATTATTGATCATATCAACAAAAAAACTAACAGAAACCACATGATTATCTTACTAAATGCAGAAAAAGTTTTTTTTAACAAAATACAACACCTACTCCTATTAAAAATGCTGGAGAACATGGGAATAAAAGGAACTTTCCATGGAATAATAAACAGTATCCAGATAAACCTTCATCAAGCATTATATGCAATGGAGATACGCTAGATACATTTCCAATAAGATTAGGGGTGAAACAAAGATGTCTACTACCTCCACTATTATTCAATATGGTGCTAGAAATATTAACTGTAGCAATTAGACAAGATAAAGAAATTAAAGGAATAAGAACAGGCAAAAAAGAAACTAAGTTATCGCTCTTTGAAGATTATATGATGATATACTTAGAGAATCCCAGAGATTCAGGTAAAAAACTACTTGAAGTAATGAACAACTTGGGCTAAGTTGCAGGTTATAAAATAAACCCGCACTAATTTTCCGCATTCCTATAACAAAGTTCAACAGCAAGAGATAGAAAGAGCAATCCCATTTAAAGCTAGGGTAGACAATACGAAATATATGGGATTTTACCTGCCAAAACAAATCCAGGGTCTATATGAACACGGTTACAAGACACTTTTTGCACACATAAAATCAGATCTAAGTAACTGGAAAAATATCACTTGCTCATGGGTAGGCCAAGTCAATATAACAAAAATGACAATTCTACTTAAATTTCTTATTTAGTGTCATACCAATTAAACTATCAGATGATTATTTTCTAGAGCTGGATAAAATAATATCAAAATTCATCTGGAAGAACAAAAGGTCCAGATTATCAAAGGGATTAATGAAAAGAAATGCTGGGGAAGGTGGCCTAGGGCTCCCAGATTTCAAATTGTATTAAAAAGCAGCAATTATCAAAACCACTTGGTACTGGCAAAGAAACAGAAGGGTAGACAAATGGAATTTGCTAGGCACTCAAGACACAGTAGGCAATGAATATACTAATCTCCTGTTTGGTAAACCCAAGGACCCCAGCTTCTGGGATAAGTGCTCACTGTTTGACAAAAATTGCTGGGAAAACTGGATAACAGTGCAGCAGAAACTAGGCATGGACCAACGACTGACACAGTACAGAAGAATAAATTCCTAATGGGTACAAAATCTAGGTATAAAGATTGATACCATGGACAAACTGGAGGAGCCAGAAATAGTGTATTTATCAGATTTATGGAGAAGGGAAGAATTTTTGACTAAAAAAGAGATAGAAAGCATTATCAAGTGCAAGATGGATAATTTTGATTACATTGAACTGAAACGTTTTTGAACAATCAAACCCAATGCAACCAAAATTCGGAGGGATGTTATATATTGGGGGAAAATTACAGCTAATCTCAGGTATAAAGGCCTCATTTCTAGAATATATAGAGAACTCACTCAACTGTACAACTATACAAGTCTTTCCCTGGATAACAACGTGGCAGAAACTAGGCATAGATGCATGCCTGACACTGTACAGAAGACTAAAGTCCAAATGGGTACACAATCTAGGTGTAAAGATTGATACGATGGGCAATGAGATCTCCTGTCTAGAAAAAGGGATTCTAATCAATTGAGAAATGGCTGAAAAATTTGTGGTATATGAATGCAATGTGAGAAGACTGTGCAATAATAAACGATGAACAGGGAAACATCAGAAAAACCTGGAAAGCCTTATATGAATTGATACTGAGTGAAGTGAGCAGAGCCAGGATCACATGATGAACAACAGTAAGAGCCACAACGTTTGAGGACTGTTTTTGATAGATGTAGCCCTTCAGAGCAATGCAAAGATTTAAAAAATTTCTAAAGGACTCAGTGCAAAATGCCATCCACATCCAGAGAAAGAACTATAGAGTCAGAACACAGAATGAAGCAGGATATTGTCTCTCTAGGTATGTTTCTTTTGCTTTTTTCTTGTTTTCTTCTATTTGTTTTAATTCTTCTATGCAACATGACCAATGTGAAAATGTGTTTAATAAGAATGTATGTGTGGAACTCATATAGAATTGCATGCTGTCTTGAGGAGGGCAATTGGAGATAGGGGAAAAAAACTGGAACTTATGGGAGTGATTGTTGAAAACTGAAAACAAATGAATTAATAAAAAAGCTAAAAAAAGAAAAAAATGAAGTTAAGAAGTTTATAAAGGCAATAAATAAAACAAAAGAATGGTTTTATGAAAAAAAAACCAATAAAATCGATAAGCCTTTGTTCAATTTGACCAAAATAAAGAAAGAGGGAAACCAAATTACCAGTATCAAAAATGAAAAGGATGGAATCACCTCCCAAGGAAAAGGAAATTAAAAGAAAAATTAGAAATGATTTTTCTCAACAGTTTGCCCATAAATTTGACATTATTGAAATGGATGACTCAGCAAAAATGTGTTGTCCAGATGAACAGAAGAGGAAATAAAATGTTTAAGTAGGTCTACCTCACAAAAATAAATTGAACAAGCCATGAATGAACTCCCTAGGAAGAAATCTCTCGGTCCAGATGGATTTGCAAGCAAAATCTTTCACCCTTTTTAAGAACAATTAATTCCAATACTATATAGACAATTTGAGAAAACTGGCAAAGAAGGAGTCCTACCAAAATATTTTTACAAAGAGTCAGGAAGAGCCAAAACAAGGAAATAAAATTTTAGATCAATTTCCCTAATGAATATAGATGCAAAAATTTTAAATATTAACAAAAAGATTATATCTAATTGTCATGAGAATAATACATTTTGATCAGTTGGGATTTATACCAGGAAGGGAGGACTGGTTCAATATTATGAAAACTATCAACACAATTCATCATATGAACAACACAACTAACAGAAACCATGTTTTATCCTAATAGATGCAGAAAAAGCTTTTGACAAAATATAACACCCTTTCCTACTGAAAACACTGAAGAGCATAGGAATAAATGGAGACTTCATTAAAATAATAAATCATATCTACTTAAAACCACCAGCAAGCATTATATCGAATGGGAATAAGCTAGATGCATTTCCAATAGGATCAGGGGTGAAACAAGGATGTTCATTTATACCACAGTTACTCAGTATGGTGCAAGAAATTTTAGCTTTAGCAATAAGAGAAAAAAAAAGAAATTGAAGGAATTAGAATATGAAAAGGAGAAAGTAAGTTATCACTCTTTGTGGGCAGCATAATGATGTACTCAGAGAATGCCAGAGAATCAAGTACAAAACAACTTGGAAAAATAAACAATTTTGGCCAAGTTGCAAGATATAAAATGAACCTACATAAATCATCTGCATTTCTGCGTATCACTAGGAATGCATGCAGCAAGAAATAGAAATAAAAATATTATATAAAATCATTGTAGACATTACAAAATATTTGGGAGTCCACATGCCAAACAAACCCAGGGACTACATGTACACAATTGCAAAACACTTTTCACACAAATAAAGTCAGATCTAAGTAATTGGAAACAAAATATCAGTTGCTTGTGGGTAGACTGAGTTAATATAATAAAAATGACAATGCTGCCTAAATTAATTTATTTATTCAGTGCCATAGCAATCAAACTATCAAAATTACTTCATAGAACTTGAAAAAATATAAAAATTCATCCAGAAGAACAAATGTCTAGAATATCCAAGGATAACTTTGAGTATATCAAATTGAAATGATTTTACACAAAGCCAATGCAGACAACATTAGGAGGGAAGCAGAGAATTGGGAAAGAATTTTTTCAACTATGTCTGCGATAAAGGCCTAATTTTTAAAACGTATAGAAAACTGAGTCAAATTCACAAGAATACAAGCCATTCCCCAATTGATAAATGGTCAAAAAACATGAAAAAGCAGTTTTCTGAGGAAGAAATTAAAGCTAATCTGTAGTTATATTAAAAATGCTCTAAACTACTGTTGATTAGAGAAATGCAAATCAAAAGAACTTGGGGGTGCCACATCATACCTATCAGATTAGCTAGCTTGACAAAATAAGAAAATGATTAATTTTACAGAAGATGTGGGAGAATTGGAACACTAACTGATTGTTGGTAGAGCTGTGAGGTGATCCGACCATTCTGGAGAACAATTTGAGCTATACCTAAAGGGCTATAAAAGTGTGCATACACTTTGACTCAGCAATATCACTTCTTGAGCTGTATCTCAAAGAGATCATTAAAATGTGGAAATGTCCCATTTATACAAAAATATTTATAGCAGATTTTTTTTTTCTGGTGGCCAAGAATTTGAAATTGAGGGGATGCCCATCAATTGGTAAATAGCTGTACAGGTTGTGGTATATGAATGTAATGGGATACTACAGTGTTCCAAGAAGTGACAAGCAGGTGGACTTCAGAAAAATCTGGAAAGCTTATATGAAATTCCTAATGAAGTGAGCAGAGTCAGGAAAACATTATACACAGCAAGAGCCACAGTGTGCAATGACTGTTTCTAATAGACAGATCTTCACAACAATGCAAGGACTTTAAACATTTCCAAAGGACTCATGAAGCAAAATGCCATCACCACGGAGAGAAAGAACTAAAGAATGAAAGACCATTTTCTCCTTTGTCTTGTTTTGTTTTTCTCATGGTTTTCCCCCTTTCCTTTAACTCTTTTACGCAACATGACTAATGTGAAAATGTGTTTAATAAGAATGCATGTGTAGAACCCATATAAGATTGTATGCTGTCTTGAGGAGGGCAGTTGGAGGTAGGCGGAAAAATTTTGGAACTTATGGAAGTGATTGTTGAAAACTGAAAACAAATTAATAAACTAATAAAAAGAAAGAGGGAATTACAGTTGAAGAGTTCTGTTACTTTGTCTAGCGGCCATTACAAAGAAGAAGTTGATGGCATTGCTATATGTCTTTTTTCAATTCTCATCCCTTTTCTTTACTAATTTTGGTTTGTCTTTGAATGTTTTTTTGCTAAAAATTTACAATATACACTCAATTTTGAGACTTTTTTTTTTTTACCAATTTCAATTCTATCTGTGCAATAGCTTTCCAGGTTCTCTAGGGATTTCAACTGTTCTTTCGATAAGGATCTCTCACTAAGGAAATTACCTTGGTTCAGATTTGAGCTATAATGTGGAATCCAGCTTTAGATAGTCTTCCAGCAAGAATTAGTCTGGGAGTGTGGGGATGGAATCTCTCACTTTGGTCTCATCTGGGTAACCAATTCTCACAATAAATACTGTAATAAATGGAAACTGAGGCACAAAAGTACAAACAATTCATTTTTTAAAAATTGTTTTCTTTTTTTAATATAAATTTATTTATTTAACTTTTTACATTCATTTTCACAAAATTTTGGGTTCCAAATTTTCTCCCCTTTTATCCCCTCCCTCTACCCCAATACACTGAGCATTCTAATTATCCCTATCACCAATCTGCCCTCTCTTTTATCCTCCCTCCCTTCTCTTGTCCCCATCTTCTCTTTTGTCCTGTAGGGCCAGATGACTTTCTATTCCGCATTAACTGTATTTCTTATTTCCTAGTAGCAACAACAATACTAAACAGTTGTTCCTAAAACTTTGAGTTCCAAATTCTCCCCATCCCTCCCTCCCCACCCATTCCCTTTGGGAAAGCAGGCAATTCAATATAGGCCCTATCTGTGTAGTTTTGCAAATGACTTCCATAATAGTCATGTTGTGTAAGACTAACTGAATTACCCTCCATCCTATCCTGCCCCTCATTGTTTCTCTTCTGTCTTTTGATCCTGTCCCTCTCCAAGAGTGATGACTTCAAATTGGTCCCTCCTCCCATTGCCCTCCCTTCCATCATCCCCCCAACCCTGCTTATCTCCTTCTCCCCCACTTTCCTGTATTGTGAGATAGGTTTTCATACCAAAATGAGTGTGCATTTTATTCCTTCCTTTAGTCGAATGTGATGAGGGTAAACTTCTTGTTTTTTTCTCAGCTCTCCTCTTTTTCCCTCCACTAAAAAGTCTCCTGCTTGCCTCTTGAATGAGAGATAATTTACCCCATTCCATTTCATCCTCTCTCCTCCCACTACATTTCTCTCTCACCATTTACCTTAATTTCTTTTAAGATATGGTCCCATCCTATTCAATTCACTCTGTGCTCTCTGTCTCTGTACGTGCATGCCTGTGTGTATGTGTGTGCGCACGCATGTACATGTGTGTGCATGTGTGTATGTGTGAGTGGTCCCACCAACTACCCAGATACTGAAAAGTTTTAAGAGTTACAAATATTGTCTTTCCATGTAGGAATGTAAACAGTTCACTTATGGTAAGTCCCTTAAGACTTCTCTTTGCTGTTTCCTTTTTCATGCTTCTTCTCATTCTTGTGTTTGAAAGTCAAATTTTCTTTTCACCTCTGGTCTTTTCATTAAGAATGATTGAAAGTCCTCTGTTTCATTGCAAGACCATATTTTCCCTTGAAGTATTATACTCAGTTTTGCTGGGTAGGTGATTGTTGGTTTGAGTCCTAGTTCCTTTGCCTTCTGGAATATCCTATTCCACGCCCTTCGATCCCTTAATGTAGAAGCTGCTAGATCTTGAGTTATCCTGATTGTATTTCCACAATACTGGAATTGTTTCTTTCTAGATGCTTGTAATATTTTCTCCTTGAAATTCTGGAATTTGGCCACAATGTTCCTAGGAGTTTCTCTTTTTGGATCTCTTTCAGGTGGTGATTGATGGATTCCTTCAATATTTCAATACTTATTTTGCCCTCTGGTTCTAGAATCTCAAGGCAGTTTTCCTTGATAATTTCATGAAAGATGATGTCTAGGCTCTTTTTTTGATCATGGCTTTCAGGTAGTCCCATAATTTTTAAATTGTCGCTCCTGGATCAATTTGTTATGTTTTCAATAATCACTTCTGTATGTTCTAAATTTTCTTCCACTTTCTCCCCTTCTATCCCCAAGAAGGCATACAATCTTACATCGGTTTTATACATACATTCTTATTAAACACATATTCCCATTAGTCTTGTTGTATCGAAGAATTAAAATAAATGGGAAAGCCATGATAAAAACTGAGGGAATGCCCATCAATTGGGAAATAGCTGAACAAGTTGTGGTATATGAATGTAATGGAATACTATTGTGGTATAAGAAGTGATGAACAAGTGGACTTCAGAAAACGCTGGAAAATATTATATGAACTGCTGTTGAGTGAAACGAGAACATTATAAACCACAGCCACAGTGTGCAAGGATTATTTCTAATAGACTTATATCTTCACATCAATGAAAGGTCCTAAAACATGCCCAAAAGACTCTTTTGCAAAATGCAATCCACATCTAGAGAAAAAACTATGGAATCAGAAGACAGAGTAAAGCAGACTATTTTTTCTTGTGCTATGTTTTGTTTTGTTTTTTCTCATAATCATTTCCTTAGCAAGGCTTGCAATCACCAATGAATGGCATCCAAGGTTTCTAAGCAACAAGGGACCCCTTTGACAGGCAGAGCAACTATTTTAAACAGTTGGCTATGTAAGGTACAGTGTAACAGAATAAAATAGGACTGTGACTGGTCTAATGCAAAGAGGGAATGGGCTTACTTTTGGCTTAACTACAACATGATTTCTAAGACTCATGGCAATGGGAAAAATAGAGCTAACATTCTCTGGGAAGTCTTGTAGTGAACATGTATTCTATGACCATATTTACTCACATCCCTCCAAAATCCACAAAATTTCACAGATTTTGAAACATTGTTTTCAGGCTGTAGCCCATTGGGATATTAATATTCAATTTATTATTAATATTTTATTTAATATTTAATTTATAGTTACATAATAATTTAATAATAATAAATATTGATATTTAATATTTAGTAATAATAAAATTTAAATTATTATAAACTCAACCACTGTGGCTTATATAGTCAAGTCTAAATATAATCCATAAGTACTAATTCATTGATTAGATACAATTCTCAGTCAATAATTACTAAGTAATATAAAATTAAGTCAGCATCAATTTTCAGTTGCTCAGATTTCAACTCAGATTTCAGGGTAGGATGTGAACAAGAAGCTTATGACCTATTTTTCTTAAGGTATACCCTGTTACCAAATTAGTGGCCTTTAAACCTCATTTTAGAATGCTGTTGTAGTGGATGAAACCATCAGATTATGAGAAAAAAAATCATTCCTTAGGAACTTATAGGTTAGAGCCCCTGGGCCAGTGGAAGAAGCAACTTTCCAAACTCAGATTCTGATATAGTCCTCACCCGTTTTTGAAGAGCATTAACATCGATGTGTACTGGACAATCCTGATTTTTGATATTTAATTTTTAATTTTCGATAGATGTCTTCTATACTCTATTCCCTTTTTTAAAAAGATTAGCCTGCATCATGCACCCATAATAGGCCACTCTGGAGAAAGGGCCATTGGATGACCCTGTGTCATCTACTCATTAACAATAAGGACCCAGTAAGTGGCAAGCAATTACATTTCAAAAGCATAATAAGTGGCTGCTACTGGGGAACTTGGAGCTCAAAGCACATGAAAATGGCTTGTTTTGGCCATCTGTTGGTCACTGCCAAAGACTCCACCAAGTCCTTTTTTGTGGAGAGTGACTGAACTTGCTAAACAAGCCAATGGCTTTGGATTATACAATAGAGACACCTGTAATGACTATTACCACAAATGTTTATTAGCTTTGCAAGTGGAGTTACCAGACTAGGGAAGATGGGAGAATCTCGTCCAGTGTCACAATAGAGTATACACACACATACACACACACACACACACACACACACGCACACACACACAAGTGATCATGAAAGGGGAGAAAATGAAGTGTTGTATATGAGGAAAAGAGGGGGAATGTTTAATCCCACAAGATTAAAAGGAGCTTTCTCTTGCTTATTTTATGCTCACACAGGGCCTTATCAGGCAACAAGTAGCCCCAGAGCTTTTTCTGATGTGTTTTTGAATGATGCCAGCATTGACAGTGGACCCCTGTAATGGTAATTTAAAAGGGAAGATATTTGCCATTCATTATACCCCAATGTGACTTGTTTAAATCACATGGAAGCCTAAATCACATGTAGAGCCTGCTGAATAGGTAGAACTGTAAGGGTGGAGCATAACTGGAAGGGTGGGAGGAAGTTGGTGTGAGCAGTTAGGGGCATGGGAAAGAGGACACAGTTAGGCACAACTTGTCTTGAGAGTACTTGTGGGAAGTCCCCAGTGGGGGGTGAGGTGGGGGGCTTGGGATGAATTTCAGTGCTAATATGTATTGACTTCTTGGTTACTATGACAGATTTGGCTTTCTGGTGTATGAATAAATGTTTCTCTTCTGACTCCTATATGGAGAGTCTATTATATTTGGTGATTCAGAACTACCCTGGCATATCCATATTTGTCCTCTCTGGTGTGAATATTGCCTTGGTGATACAACCTCTTTCAATGGAGATGAGTGCCTTGATCATTAGACCTAAGGTTGCTATCCAATCATTGACCTTCAAAAACATGGGCCTTTCAGGGTCATAATGACTCATAAGTATAGAATTTTGGAGAGCCTTCTTTACACCTTCCAGGTCTGTAGACATTTTTTGGGGCCCACTTGAAAGAAACTAACTTCTGGGTGATTCAGTAAGTGATGGTCACTAGAATATTCAAGAATGGAACTGGGTTTTCCCAAAATCTAAACATGCAATAGTCTCTGGACTTTCTTAGATTTTAGAAAATCAGATGTCAATAGTTTATTCTGGACTTATGAACTATCAAAAAACTGGAATTCTCTGGGTTTTCCTCACTTACTGTATTCCCTAAAACTTAACTGGGTAAACTGGATCCTGGATATTCTTTGGGTTGATTTTTCATTCTTTGTTCATCATATGGACTGCCATCTGATCTTAATTCTCAGATACCATAGCCTCATCTTACCTGCTCAACATGTCATTTGTATACTGGTGTAAATCAGAGGTGCCACACTCAAATAGAAACAGTGTGGATTAAATCATACATAAAGATCCCTACAGGCTGGATACTGACTCAAATTTTTAGAAATGTAATATTGCCTGTTTTTTTTTTTTGTATTATTTATTTATTTTGTTCAATATTCCCCAATTGTATTTTTGGTTCTCATGGCACTTAAGAGTGTTGTGGGTTGGATGCTGCTGGTTGTTTAACAACTTTAGGGAGGTGTGAATCAATTCCTTAGGGAAGAACTGCTTCTATCAGACCTCTGTCCCCTACAATGTAGCCATGTGAAAGAGAGTTTCATCCTGGAGAAGGATAGTGGAGTTATATTTTACTCATTTCCCAGAGAAACCATTTCCAAATGATTCTTGACTATTTCTGCCTCAAAAAAAAAAAAAAAAAAAAGCATTGCAAAGCTTTATAGCTCAGTACAATTTACTCTTGACCTGAGGTACTTCACAGGATTAGGATCAGCTATAGAGATAAGCATGATAAATTTATCAGTTACCTGAAGTTTACTGTAGACTTCCAGAAATCACCTGCCTTACTCAAAGGTAGCAGTGGTATGTTGTGAGGGGATCTGCTAAAGTGCAGCACTCCAGCTTTTTTATCTCTTTCACTAGAAAAGAAATATATTTTGCTTCTCTTGGAATTGCATATTGTATGGTGTTAACTGCATGGGACAGTTCAAGTAACTCTTAGATCTCCACTTGGTTTTCGCATAACAATATGCCTAGAGGCTGATGAAAGGGCATGCACAACAACTCCTGTGATTCTGGGCACTCTGAAAGAGAAACACATCTGGAACCTTTACGATACCTCTAGAATAGGCTGCTGCATTAACAAAGTGTGAGATAATCAAGGTTTATGGGAATAGAGTTAGCCTATTTTTCAAGGTGTTATTCTCTTCAACATTTTTTGGGGTCTCCTTTAGCAAGGTATTGACCTGCTTTTCATACTTTTCTTGCATCTCTTTCATTTCTCTTCCCAGTTTTTCCTCTACCTCTCTAACTTGATTTTCAAAATCCTTTTTGATCTCTTCCATGGCCTGGGCCCATTGAATATCTATTTTGGATGTTTGGGATAGAGAAGCCTTGACTTCTATGTCTTTTCCTGATGGTAAGCATTGTTCTTCCTCTTCTGAAAAGATAGGAGGAGATATCTGTTCACCAAGAAAGTAACCTTCCATGGTCTTAATTTTTTTCCCTTTTCTGGGCATTTTCCCAGTCAGTTACTTGACTTCTGAGATTCCTCTCCACCCCTGCCTTGCCTCCAGATATACCCACTAATGCTTGGGGTTTGAGATTCAAATGCTGCTTCCCAGCCTCAGGGCTTTTGGCAGGGGCAGGGCTGCTATTCAGTGTAAGGTTAAATTCAGGTTCTCAGGTGGGGGCAGGGCTGCTATTCAGTATGAGATTAAGTTCAGCTGTTTGGGTGGGGCCAGGGCCACCACACAGGGCTCAGTTCCCTCAGGGGGTTTATGTGGTGATCTTCAACAATGGATCAGAGCTCCTTCCTTCTGTGGGAGCTCCTGTCTGCTACTGCCTCCCTGCTGCCATTGTTGTGTGGCTTCCGCTGCTCCAGAATTTGTTGGGAGTTCTCTTTTACAGGTATTTTATAGGCTGTGGGTTTGGAGCTAGAGTATGTGTACCTTTCTATTCTTGGCTCCTCCCCCCGGTTTATGGGAATAGATAGATTTCCCAGGATTAGAGAAGCTGTATCACAAAACTACTGGTCCTCTCACAACTGGTGTAGAAATTTTGTGGTAAAAGCTGGAGTTACTGCCACTAAAAGTTGAAGGGAAATATATGGGATCAGGTCAAGACTGCAGGATACTTCATCATGTTCTTGGACTAAACACATTAAATTATTATCTGCAATAATTTAGATTTTATAAGATATGTAATCACAAATTTCCTCAATGACCATATGTCACATATCCATATAGTTGTTAAGATCTTCACTGATACACTTGTACTTCATGACTAGGAAAAAATGCAGGAATCTAAGACATTCCTCTGGAATTGGACATTGTACCTTTATAGAGGCATCCTTGAACTCCTGAGGGATAACTTCCTCTGGCTATATAACCCAGAAAATTTCAAGAAACTTACATATGAGCAATGTACCCCCACCTTGTAAATCTCATCTGGAATAGAATCAGCACCAGGTGCTTTGCCACATGAAAAGAGATTAATGGCTTTCAAAATCTCTTCTTTAGTTGAAACTTCAGGTAGGTAGGGACTGACTTAAACCAGAGGAAAATGGTCAAAGGCTTCAGCACTGATTAATGATGTTCTTTGGAGAATACTTTAAAATGTTAAGCCCGTCTCTCCAGGATCATGTTCATATACTTAATTAATGAAGCTCCATTACCACTGAGTAGTTGAGATGCACCATGTATCTTTGGCCCATAAACAGGCTTTAGTGTCTCATAAAAGTGTTTTGAATTGTTACAATCAGCATAAAAGTGAATTTCATATGCTTTCTTACTGAGCCAAGAATTCTGTGTCTATCTAAGATTTACTTGTACTTTACTTTTGATGGAGCTAAATGCTGTTTCCTTAGAAATGAATGATTTATCCTGCTGGCAAATTCTGTGGAATTCTTGTTTTTCATTTAGTAGCTTCAGAATTTCACCATCTTTTTTCATCAATCCAGGCTTGATATTTCTGAGTATTCTGAATCAGATGAGCAAATGCTTTGCTGTACACCAAATCTCTGAAAGTTGTTCACTCCATTTTTTCACACTGTTGCCAACTGTCCTGGCTCAACTTTCTCTCTAAGTTAGCACCAAACTGATCCCACTCAGAGAAGTGCTCTAATTTGTTGACATAGAGTCTTCTGGTAATTATTTTGCTTGGCTGTTGTATGCCTATGATACCTGGACAGTATACCAATATCATGCCAGGAACCTGAATAGATACCATTTTAATTGTCTAAGGAAGATTCTGAAGATCAGTTCACAGGATGAGATATCAGGCACCAAGGTCTTTTCTCAAACTAAATTGCCAACCACTCAAACTCTACTATGGAGTGTGCAACTTTGATGGGTTGGCTACATTGTTCAAATTCCAAACATATGCTTGCCTAAAGACTATTTCATGGAGAACTCAAAGCAAATGTTCACAGGATGATGAGAGAAAGCGATACAAGGACATTTCCAAGATCTCTGTTAAGAACTTTGGAACTGATTACATGATTGTAACAGCAAGCATGCCAACTCATCCATGATGGCCTGCTAGCACAGGTTCTTAGATCTGCTTTTCCAAAAGGAAAGAAACTTTTGAGGGGTCAACAATCTTTTTAATCACATATTCCAATAGGGAAAATACAGAGAAATAAGTAAAGGTCAATAGACTGGGGCTTCTGTCTGACCATAAACAATATATACATCACAGATGAACAGACAGATCCAACTGTTCGACGATTATATACATACATAGTTACCAGAGAGAGAAGCACCAACATCTGGATTTTCAAACCTGGGGGGCTCCTTGATAGCTACCCAGAGTCTCATCTGACACATAAACCTTCTTCCAAAAAGTAAGCTCCAAAACCAAACTTCACTTCAAATTACATATACACTTTTCAAAGCCAGAGGGCATCAAGATGCTCATGACCCAGTGCCTCATTAGAAATTAACCAAAGGTGTGGACCTTCTTATCAAGCAATTCTCTCCTAATCATGCTTCCCTGAATGAGCTCCACCTGAGGTCTATTAATGGGAGGGGAAAATCTTTAACTCTCATTAACATTACAATGATGTGGAAAACATAGACATAGGACTGCCCAGCATGGTATGTAGGCATAAGAGAAGGTGCTGTGTCCTATCAGCAAAGCAGAATTGAGACAGCTCAAAAGAAATGTGGGATGTGCAAATTCAACAATCTACCCTAAATGTTTACATTGATTATTTGTGCCCAACATGTATTGGAGCATTCTGAGCTCATATTGGTCTGATCAGTCAGACCACTATAACTTGACTCTAACACAGTGATGTCATATTGGTCCTCCTCAAGAACAAGGGACATAGATACATACACGTATACATACATATGTACATACACATAAAATTGGGTCTGAGACTTATATCTACTACTAGTAACTTGACATTAATAAATCTGATGGATATTTGATTGTTATAAAGCATACAGGCTGCATAATGGCCTATTGATTGATTGATCTTCCAAGTTACAAGTTTCCTAAAACTTTACTCATGGGTGCAAGGCTAAGGAATAAAGACCAACATGAATTAGAACCTCAGGAAATTTAATCCTCAAAGGAGGTGGCATTGCCAAAACATATGAATATACCAAATTTTTATGGTCAGTTTTGGTGATAGTGGGATATTGTATTAACATTAAATTATGCTTCTCACATCACATATGCAGATTTAACTGTGAGAAGTGCCTACTCTAATATCGCCTACTTGTTTTATGCTTTGATTTAATTGTCCAAGATTAATGCAGAAGGTTGGGATAAGAAGCAGGCTATTGCAGTTTGAATAAAGCCAGATGATGACTACCTTGGATTTGTCAGACTTCTCATTGAGCAATTTGCATATTATCTGCTTGTTTCAAGAAAAGACATGGTGTGAATTAGCCCTTTGAATCTTTAAATTAATTCTGTATCTTGAGTGTCCGTTAGAAAAGACTTAATATATGTTCATAGATTGCTATAAATGGCTTCAAGGTGTAAAAGCTATGGAAAGGTGGGGGTCATTCCCTACAACATCAAGTAATTAGTATAGCAAGGTAGAGATTCCATATCTTTCATACTTTGTGCAGCTCAATATGGCCTGTGGCTACTGAACTATTTTGTGTCCCAGGAACTGCATATTTTTTTTTCCCTTTCAAATTATATTTCTCCAATTAAGCAAGTAACAGATGATAGTATTATTGCTGGACAATGTTTGTGGCTAATTCTTCATATTTAAAAGTATACCAGGAGTAAATGACCACTTCCTTGATATGTTTTACTACTTCTTGGTCAAGTTCATCATAAATTACCAAATTCATAAACCTTTCTGAAAAGCTATGAGAACCCCCAACAGTCTTAAAAGAGAGTAAGAAGAAAGACCATACCAAAACTGGAAACATTTACATTTCTTAATTCTCCTTCTTGAGTAGTTGCATGTTCCACAGAAGTCAAATTTAGTCTGGAATTTCACCCTTCCTCTTACTCCTCTCCCCACTATTACTGGATATAGAGAAATATTTTAGAAATAATTTCAATGATCCAATATTTTCTCAGCAGTCTTTAGCTGTAGACAAGATCAATAAAATTAAGTTTGACAGGGTCAAAATTAAAGTCATAAACTTGAATTCCAAAAAAAAAAACCAAAACCATTATATCTAGAGGCTCATTGAGGAATTGTTATGCAACAATTTTATTGAATTTTAAGCACAATAAAAGTAAATACAAAGACAAAATCTTAGGCATACTAAGAAAACTATGATGTCCAGAGTAAGGACGGTAAGAAACACTTTTACTCTTTTCTGGTAAGAACACATTTGGAAAATTGTGCTTGGTAGTAACTAGCAATAAACTAACAATTAACAATTTATATTGAGATAAACACCAAATATATGCATGATTAGGCATAAACAGTGATATCATGATCGAATTAATAGAGCATGGAAGAAATCGCTTGTCAAAAATATAGATAGGCAATAGCTCATGAAGAAATAAGAGATAAAAAGGTTAACAGGAAATAAATGGATGATTTTGATTATATAAGATGAACAATGTTCTTGCCAAATAAAACCAATGCAACTAAAATTAGAAGAAAAGAAGGAAACTGCAGGGAAATCTTTGCAGAAAATTGCTCTGTTAAAGATCTCATTTCTGAAATATGTAGGAAACCATGTCAAATTTACAAGCATCAGAGCAATTTCTCAATTGATAAATGGTCAAATTATATGAAAAGTCAGTTTTTACAAGAAGTAACCAAAGTTATCAATAGTCATCTTAAAATTCTCTAAATCACTAATAATTAGAGAGATACAAATTAAGTGACTCTGAGGTACCACTGCATATTCATCAGTTACATTAAAATTACAAAAAGAAAAATGATGAATCCTGGAGAGAATGTGAGAAAACAGGCCTGCTCATTCAGTGTTGCTTGAACTGTGAACTAGGGCAATCATTCTGGTAAACAACTTATAATTATAATCAAAAAGTAACTGAACTGGACATACCCACTTTCCAAGTATTACTATTACTTTTGCTTTACCACAAGAAGGTTACCTTTTATTGGGTGGGAGAACATGCAGACAAATTTTCATCAAGAAATATTCTACATCTTGTAAGTTCCATACTTCACATTAAATTATGAGTTTCAGACTCCTGAGCAGCGATCTGAAGAAGTCACAATCTCTTTATTGTACTCAGAGAGCAAAATACTTTTTATCCAGCAATTCTATTTTTCCCTGCAGGAAAAAAGTAAATATACAATTCATTATGTAGGGGAAATACATTTACCTAGTAAGAAGCTCTCAAACACCCAGCTTAGCTAAACTGGCCTCTTCCTGACCCTGTCAAGGCATTGACACTCCATCAGGAAAGACAGGAATATTTGTAATACTGCATGCAGTAATTAAAACTAAACATATAATCAATTAAAATTCATAAATAAAACTAAGAAAATAATGTGTACCACATCATTTACTGCTAAGCATATCCTCTTCCAGTCCTTAGTCCCCATCAGTTCCCAGACAGTACATAAACTGCTCGGACATAGCAGTCCTAAAAAATGTACAGTGTGACTTGCTTATCTCCAAATGCCTTTACTTGTTCAATCAGGCAAAGAGTTCAGTGCCATAGAGTTCAAAACTTAGGTTTAATTCAAGCTTTCAGAATAACTGTTGATCTGGTGAAAATTCAGATACTATGCAGGATACCTGGGTCTTGAACCACTCTTACCAGGAGAACTCATCATAAACTATATGTCTATTGGTTGATGGTTCCCCAGTTTTTGTCTTGTCTCTGTGTGGACCTCCAATTTATTCTTAGTGTCGCTAATACGTCTCAAAATAAGATGAATGAACTCAGTACCAGGTTCTACCAATGAATTGTGCTGCCTTTTGTACTCTCTCAACCATCTGTCTTCTGACATTTACTCTCTGAGTCCTCTCTTTTCTACCATTGTATACTAATTTCTTTCAATCTCCTCTGTCTGAAGGCCCACTATTTCTGGAAATTGCCTGAGAGGAACAACCAGATTGTGAGTGGTAATATGTAGACAAAACTTTGGTGCTTAGAATGAGAATAATGCAACTTGGAGGTAGTAAAGATCACAATTGGAATGGAGAAAAATTATTTCCACTGTGAGATTAAACTGCAACACCACCTGAAGACAGATAATCAAAGGCAGTAAATTGTGAATTGTGGATTATGTAGTGTATTAGAAACTGTGAGCGACAGGAGGTTCTTGAGTTTTGAATGATTAATAAAATTACTGTGCTGAGGAAAAAAATTATAAAACATAACTAGAATGTATTTGTCCCTCAAGAGTATTTCTTGGGGGGGGAGCCAAGATGGTGGAGTAGAAAGATTCACATATGCTAGCTCTGAACCCAAAACCCATAAATTTTCTGTAAAAAAGAACTCCCCACAAATTCTGGAGCAGTTGAAGCCGTGCAGCAATGGAGGAGAGGAGATTCCCATTCCACAGAGCCCTTAAAAACCATCATCAAAGGTCAGTCATGCACCAGACAGCGGAGCCCAGCCCTGACCTGGCCATGTGGCCCGAGAGGAGCAGATCCGAGCAGACTTCAGGGACAGAACCTCTGGCGGCCGCGAAGGTCCCTCCACCCACAGGTGCTACAGGTCACTGAGAGAGACTTCTGGGTTGGCTGAGAGGGAAGTGGGGTATCCCCATAACTCAGGCCCCCTTGGGAGGCAGCTGCAGAGGCAGTGGCAGAGGCAGTGGTGGCCAGGGGCTCCCGGAGCAGGCAGGACCTCAGATACATTACTGAAGATCTTCCTATAAACCCTCTGAGGGAACTGAGCCTGGGAGGCAGACCTGCCCCCACCTGAGAACCTGAATTTAATCTTACCTTGAATAGGAGCCCCACCCGCTGCTGAAAGCCCTGAAGCTGGGTAGCAGCATTTGAATCTCATACCCCAAGCACTAGCTGGGAGGATCTAGGCAGGGGTGGAGAAGAATCTCAGAAGTCAGGTAACTGGCTGGGAAAATGCCCAGAAAAGGGAAAAAAAAATAAGACCATAGAAGGTTACTTTCTTTGTAAACAGATGTTTCCTCCTTTCTGATGAAGAAGAACAATGCTTACCATCAGGGAAAGACATAGAAGTCAAGCCTTCTGTATCCCAAACATCTGAAATAGATATCCAATGGGCTCAGGCCATGGAAGAGCTCAAAAAGTATTTTGAAAATCAAATTAGACAGGTGGAGGAAAAACTGGGAAGAGAAATGAGAGAGATGCAAGAAAAGCATGAAAAATGGGTCAATACTTTGCTAAAGGAGACCCCCAAAAAGATGCTGAAGAGTATTTCTTAATCCCTACTAGGTGCTGATAACCATACTAAGCAATAGACTGCAGTAGATAGAGAAAAATATGGCAGGGAAACTAGATAAAATGCTCTTCTAGTCAAGAGGATGATCTAGTCTAGAGTTGCAGGAATGGAAAAGAAAAGGAGTAATAAGTATAGAAGGAAAACAGAATTAGAGAAAAAATAGGTAACATTTCTTAACTGGATATGTGGAGAGAAAAAGTAGGAAAAGAGAAAGATGAATTAAAAATTTCAAATCTAGATGGCTCCAAGAACGTTGTTTTTATTGACAGAAATCAGGGCAGTGGGAGGAGGAAACTATGCTGAAGGAGAATGATGAGTCCAGCTTTGGGATATGAGAAGTCTGAGGTAATGCCTGACATCTAAGTGAAATGCCTACAGGCAATCAGAGATACAGGGCTTGCATCTGGGCCAAAGGTTACAGCTAGAGATAAAGATTTGAGAGGTAACAGGATAGAAGTGAAGGTTGATGCCCTAAAGCAGAATCAGTTCAACAAGGGAAAAACTGTAGAAAACTAAGAGTGGAGTGAAAATGGCAGGATTTTGTAGGATGCTGCTAGCACAGGGACAAATGAAGTGGAGTAAAAGGAAACAAAACAGAAGAAAGAAAAAAGGCATTAAAATAATAAGGAACTAAAGGAAATGGCTAGATGGCAAAGG
The DNA here is from genome assembly GCA_023548195.1 of Bettongia penicillata ogilbyi. Classification (NCBI taxonomy): domain Eukaryota; kingdom Metazoa; phylum Chordata; class Mammalia; order Diprotodontia; family Potoroidae; genus Bettongia; species Bettongia penicillata. Next base: position 71,640 of record JAJHZJ010000771.1, read on the forward strand.
GTGAAATTTTTAAAGGGTCTTTTAAAAATTTTTTAAAACCATTTTAATGGTAAGGAATTATAAAGAAATTATTGAAATTCCTTTCATGTATACATAATAGGAGAACATTCCACTTTTTATGTCATAGCTTCCCTACCCATTTTATTAAACATTTTTTTAAACCATATAAACCTGATTAGAAAAATAAATATTTCATGTGAAAAAGTTTTCATTATTCAAAAATGAATGAATTACACAATGATTAAAACCTTCAGTAAGTGCTAACTATGTGCCAGGAATTGTGTATAATTCAGGGGATAGAAATGAAAGCAAGACATTTTTTGTTCTCAAGGAATATATATTACAATGGGGAAATGCAACACAATTGGAATCTACAACAAGCTCATTGTGTGTGTTGTTGGTGGCATGAAATGACCAGAAAGTGATATCAAAGCTTTTTTTCAGGTAACATAAAGTGACAACCCACCTACACGTATACAAGAATGGCAAGAGCAATGCCCAAGGTTCCAGTGAGGAGGAAGAACTATATGGCAGGAATGTTGGTGACATTACTTAGAAATGGCTAAGAATTGCTATAATTATCATTTTGGATTTATCATCCAATGGAGGACTTTTGCATGTGGCAAAATTTGAGATTGCAGGGAGAAAAATTTATCAAATGTATATAGTTGTCAAACTCTGTTTTTCATTAAATTGACAACATTTTTAATCAACTATTCATAGACACTATTGTAAATTCTTTCATAAATAAAATAACATCAACATTAGAAACAACAACATTAAAGCCATTACATAATACTTTAATGCTTTGTCCTCAAAAAAGTCCTATTCTATTCTTTTTATGAAAAAACTGGAGGAAGTAGAGATTTATTGCCTCATCAAGGGTCACACAGCTGGTAAGTGTCTGAAGCCAGATTTGAACTTAGGTATTCTTAATTCCAGGACCAGCATTCTATCTATACTACTGCCTAGAATGAAAATAATGTCTGATTAGGGAGTTTGAGTTTTACATATTAGAAAATGTGTAACTATTAATTGATGTAACTATTGAATAAAGTCATAAATATATTCCTAAAACTTAGGGTACATTCATATTCAAGTGGAGTTTAGATCTGGAAACCTATGGCTTCATATTATGGAGTTAATAATTTATAATTATTAAAGATGCTAAATAACATGATTGCTTGCTCAGAAAAGGTGTAATCTATATACTTATTTACTATGTTGAAATCATTCTATGTTCAGTGCTTATGGAATAAGTTACTAAATAATTTTTTTCAGTGAATGCATGTCTTTCTTCCAAAATCAATATTTTTGAAACATTCTTGAATTTTTTACTTCTATATATAAAATCAGAGATGGCTTCTGAAGAACTGTTAGTCAATCATTTCACTATTCCTACAAGATTGCATCTTGGTTTACTATGCTGTGATTACAAATTCAAAAACTAGTATTGTACGTTCTCAAAGAAAATTTGATATTACAAATTTTGAGCCATAATCCTACTAGAGACTAATTGGGTTTAATTCCATATTTTCTTTCTATATCCAGGCTAACTCATAGTTAGATCTTATGTTAGGGTAGGTTTAAAGTGATCAGTAATGCAGTTTTTGAAGAAATAACCATATTTCATTACTTTTCCTTGGGATTAGATTGTACTACTTTTAGTAATGCAAGCTTCCTGATTTCTGTTTTATCTTATTGACAGGAATGACTAGGTCCTATGGGAAAGGAAACCACCTGTGACAGTTTCCACTAAGAATTTGAAAAACAAAGCGATTTTTTTTTGTTTCTTATTTCTCCTCCCATTCCAATTGTCTCTATTTTCTCTTCTCTGTTCTTCTCTTCCCTTCTTCATTTGGCATTGCAAACTTCTGTCCTGGTTCTGCATTTTCCCCTTATTTTATCCTACATTTGACTCATATAAAATGTTGAGTTTGAGCATGCAAAATACACCTTATTATATGACTATGAAGTGAAGACTTCTAGTTTTAAAATGGAAGTGATAATAATAATAAGGCTGCATTTGTTTGAAGGTATATGATTTTTAAAATGCTTTCAATTTTTAAGTATTTTTTATCTCAACAATATTATAGAGCAGATAGGATGAGCACTGCATTTTAAACTCTACATGTATTGTAACTGAAGAATTACTTCATGTAGTCAAAGGATGAATGACTAGGCAAAAATCTTTTTTTAAGACCCTTTCATATTTCATTTGCTTGTGAATGAATAATTTCAAAGGCAAAGAAAAATCACATGATTTATACTACATAATTAGGCATTTTATTTCAGCACATACTGAGTTTTAATATTGTTTGAACCATAGAAATGAAAGGTCAGGTTCTAGTCAAAAGATGTTTCCCATTCATTAATAGGCCTATGTGACCTGCTTAAACAATATGGAAGCATAAGTCACATGTGGTGGGAGAAGCTTGCTGAATGAGTGGAACAGGAAAAGCAGAGCAGAGCCAGGAGGAAGTTAGTAAGAGTGGTTTGGGGTGAAGGAGAGAGGACAGAGGTAAGCACAGCTACTCTTGTGAGTGCTTGTGAGAAGGCCCCAGCAGGAGGTGGGGGGAGACTTAGAAATGGCTTTGTCCCCTGCAGTGATAATGGGTATTGACTTTTTGGTTACTATGGCAGATTCAGCTTTCTGCTAATTTAATTCGGCTTTCTGGTGTCTGAACAAATGTTTTTCTTCTGCCATCTATAGAGAGAATCTGTTACACTTTGTGATTCACAACTAAGCCAGCATATTCTACAGTGTTTTAGGTAGAGTAGATAGAGAACTAGGCTTAGAATCAGGAAGACATCTTCAAACACCATAATACAGTCTTTGTCTATAATGTGACTCCTGACTCAATTCCTATAGCAACAGTTTCCTCTTAGAGGTTTCTTTTTCTATACATTTTTAAAGGTTATTTTTCAATTACTAATGATTATCTTCCTCTTCCTCCCTTACAAAAGAAAATAAATAAAGTAATGGCATAATGAAGCAAAGCAAAAATTAGTTCACATTATTATGTGTATTCTTGGGCAGGAGGTGGGAAGCATGGTTATGCGTTGGTTGTCTATCTAGATTTTATTTTCTGTCGTTGTGTTGATTGAAATCCGTATTTTAATTTTATTTTTCTATATCATGTTTTTCTTGTATAGATTTTTCTCATGGTTCCTCTAACTTCACTCTGCATCAGTTGATATGAATATTCTCACTTTTCTCTGAAACCATTACCTTCAAATTACCTGTAGTGCAAAGGGATTGCAGTATATCCATATAATATACTTTGTTCTGTCATTAAACAATTCATGTTCCCTTTTAATAAGTGAGTTCACCTCAACCATATTTTGAGTTATGAGGGTTAATTCTATATTTACCTTTATCTTTTTTCCTTCCATTTGTTTCTCTTCCCTCCTCTTTATAAAGAAAAAAGAAGAGTGATGAGAGAGTAGTGTGCTAAACACCTATAATTTTTGCTGGTTACAATATATTTCTGCTGCTGTGATCCTCTTCTTTTCTCCTTGCCCAGAAACCAAACACAAGTTCTTGCTTCATATATTTTATGTAAAATCATATATTTTATTTTATGTAAAGTTATGTATACAAAATTATATATATTGTATATATTACATATAATCAGCTATAACATATATAAAATGCATGTGTATATATTTATGTAAAATATATATATTTTTATAAAATATATATTATATATTGATATACATATATATGTATATATTTATATATATTATCAGCTGATTCCCTCTGAGGTTAGATATTTTTCGTTGCATCTATTTTTCATTGATTTTCCTGCTTTTGTATTAGAATCATTTTATCCTTTTAAAAATATTATTGTGGGTTACAAACCTTCTTTTGACTTTTGGAATATTATATTCCAAACTCTCTAGTCCATTGGTGGTAAATTTCATGTGATCCTGATGTAACTCTTTTGTGTTTGTTTGAATTTTTTTTTTTTTACCTAAGAGCTTTGAATATGGGCTATGATGAATATTTCTGAGAGTTTTGTTTTTGAGATTACTTTCAGGAGATGACTAGGGATTCTTCTTATTTTTATCTGTCTCTCTGTTTTTTAATAGGTTATAAGAAATTTCATTATTCCTTAAAATAGTATGACATGATTTTTGTTGTTGGTCTTCATTGCTGTTAGCTATTAAATTCATACTATTCTTAAATTATTCTTTCTTTGTTTTTAGGTTATAATTTATTTTTTATGAGTAAACAGCAAAAAGTACCGTAGATAGATCAATAGACTAGGAATAAGAAGGACTAGAGTTCAAACGCAGCCTCTAATACTTACATGTGACTCTGGGCAAATCATTTAACTTCTATCTACTTGGATATCTTCAATTGTAAAATCAGAATATTATAGAATCTACCTTGCAGGGTTTTCCAAGTATGAAATGAGATAATATTTGTAAAGCACGTAGCTCAGTGCCTGTCCTATAGGAAGCATAAATGAATGCTCATTATTGTTGTCAATAGATATTCCTAATATTTTCTTTTCTTTTTCAATATTTTCAATATTTTCATTTTTTTTCATATTTTTGCTAACTCAAGAAATCTTTAATTTCCTCTTGTTCTATTCTAATTTTCCAGGAGTCTGTTGTTTGTATAATATTTTATGCTTCTTGTATCTAACTATTAATTTTCCTCCTATGTCTTTACTACCAAGCTTATTTATTTTCTAATTATATCCTCCACTGCTCTAATTTCACTTATGAAAATCATTTCTCACTTCAAAGACAAGTAAATAAAAAATGTATTCCCTCATTTTTCTCAGAAATTCTAGTTGAACTTGTATCCAAGTTATGGTTTTCTTTAAGATGGGCCTGTAGATGTTTTGATAATATTTTCTTCTGAGTTGCTGTTTTTGATATCCCTGTCATGATAGTATTTCTTTATTGTACGAATATTTTTTTAAAACATTCTTTTAGTTTTACTTCCTAAATTAGGAATTGATGTTACAACCACACTCTTTGCACACTTCTACAGAGAATGTATGAAGTTTTATTGGGGGGGGGTGTCTTGATTTTTATTCTATGAGTTCCTGCTGTTGTTTTCTACAGATATTTTAAGTGCTTTATCCTTCATTAATTATAAAGGTGATACTGGCCAAGGGATCACAAGTTTTCTTTGTATATAAAAAAATCTGTTTCAGGGGTAATTCAAATAATTGTTTTCTTGACTAACCTTTGTATTCTCTTGAACCTACTTTGTGTCTGAGAGATACAGCTATAGGATTGTTCATGGAAGGAGCTATAGTAGAGTATTGATAACCCATATGCCTTGTTAAATAGCTGGAAGGTTCACAGTAACAAAGCTCTGCTTTGTTGTGAGCTCTCTGTCTGTTTCTCAGTTGTAGGTGACAGTCTGGGATTAGATCTAGTGACAGATAATGCCGCTACTTGCATCTAGTCCTACTTCCTGTACAGAAGTATATATACATATGTTCTGGAGACAGAGAAGAGATAGAGTAAGGGAAGGAGGAAAGAGAGATATTGGACGAGATTGAGACAGAAAGACGGAGAGAGAGACAAGAGATATAATAGATATGTATATAGATGGAGGAGTCATACATTGGCCACGTTTATGACAGAATATAGGTAGTGTTGCAGATCTGGAAACTTAGATTCATTTAGATGTGGAATGGTTGGAGGAGGTAAGATTTATTTAGAGGAAAAAGGGTATAGTTCAGAGATTTGAACTCTCTCGAAGTTCAGAGATCAAGAAGTTATCTCTGTATGTGATAATTTTATTCAGTTAAGAAAATGTAACTTTATTTTATACTCTGTTCAATGAACTGCCCTTGGTAATAAGAACAAATAGACAAAGCATCCTAGCATTCTATTGGGAGACACAATATGTGTGTGTGTGTGTGTGTGTGTGTTCATCTTTCATTGCCAAAGAAAACCATGCCATCAGACAAATAATGACATGATTTGTGCTTGACATTGTTTTGAGTGAGGGATGGCTGTGCAAGTCACCAGCCTCACTTCTCCTCCAAAGTCATCTGAACCCAGTGACCAGATATTCATGTTGGGTTGGTCCAGCTACAATATGTAGAAAGGAATGGAAATGGGAATTAGAATAAGGATAAATTGGTTGACATGTTCGGTGATACAGTTTTTCTGGTATTTGTGGAAACTGAGTGAACCATATTGATGCTATATTGTGACTCTATTCTGGATCTACATTAGTTTGTTTTTTCTATTCAGTTATGTGTCTAGTCTGATTTCTGTCATGTGAGAAAGATTTATTCAAATATGAGAGTTATGAGAAAACTTTATTGCATTGTTTAACCCCAGCCCTGCATATCTGGAAAACTATACCACCTCTACTAAGAAACCCATTCAGATTAGAAGCTTGATGCAATTCACAATAATACTTCTCAGGAAACCCATATCTCTTACCTGAAAATTGGCCCCAAATTTCCCCATCATTTAATGTTTTCTTCTTCTTTTAATTGAAAATAGATACTTGAGTGTGAGTAGGACATTGCTTTTTTTCTGATTTCAGGGAATTGTGCCTGTTCAATTACTTCCTTCCAACTTGAAAAATCCCTACTCTTTCCTCCAGTTAGAAATCATATGGGTTAATTTTATATCCTGATTTATATCATTTTAATTGCTTTATTTTAATGTATAGAATTCTATCTCTCCCTACATTTAAGGTCCAATTACAAGTTAAGGAGGCATGATCCCAATTTGTTATGCATTTGGCATGCATTGCTTAATAAATCAATATGCCCAGAAGCTTGAACCCTGTTTTTCCTCAGTTATTTCATCTTTGACTTGACACATGTTCTTGAGTAGACAGACCGATTCTAAGAGTCTAGGTCTTAGTTCCTTCCTCACAAAGGAATGTCCTGGAGCAATGCTAAGGCAGCTTTGCCCCTTTTCTAAACTCCCTCTCTCCCTTCTTTCATATTTCACATAACCTAAGTGACATCTGACACTATTTCCTTCAATTTATCTCACATGAAGAACTGACTCTTCTCTTTCTCAAGACTGTATCCTCTGTATATACAACTCATCCCATTGCATCCTGTCTTCTCTAAAAGATTGGTCCCACTACCATCACTATGTCATTAATCTTCACTTTCTCCATGCTTACTAATATACCTGTGTCTCCACTATCCTCAACAACACTCCATTGATCTATCTATTCCTGCTCATAGTTGTTTTATATCTGTCCTCCTTTTTCTGGATAAATTTCTTGAGAAGGCCATGTATAACAGATGCCCCCATTTCCTTTTCTCCCGCTCTCTGCCCTTCTCTGCACTCTGGCTTCTGACTTCATCCTTCAAATAAAAAGTACTTCACTTCCAAAGCTATTAATAGTTTATTAGTTGCATCATCTAATGCCCATTCCCCTGACCCAGATCTTCATCCTTCTAAACTTCTTTGCAGCCTTTTACACTGTAATCAACACCTCTTAATATCCTCTTCTCTCTGGGTCAGGGGTGGGGAAATTCAGGGCCTCAAGGAGACATCTTGCTCTTCAGGTTCTTACGTGTTGCCCTTTCAATGAATCAAAACTTCACAGAACAAATCTGCTTAATAAAAGGATTTTTTCTGTAAAACAGACTCAGTCAGAAAGTCACAGCCAAGCACCCAGAAGGCCACATGTGGCCTCAAGCCTGAAAGTTTCCCACCCTTGCTCTAGATATTGATGATATTATTCTCTCCTACTTCTCTTCATGAGGATCTGACATAAGTTTCTCAATCTCCTTTGCTGGATCATCACTAAGGTCACACCTACTAATCATGGATGTCCCTCTTCCTGGACTCCCTTCTCATTTTCCTCTATATTGTCTTATCACTCATATCACTTTGCATGGATTGAATGATAATTGCATCTCTTAACTGATGATTTCTAATCATCAGGAAGGAAATTTTAATAAAAACTACAAGATAAAAAATAAGACATCAAATGAATATCAGTAGATGTAAGTAATCTGTAATACAACATATTAGAGAAAGCATGATTTGGAATTGCAACTTAGATCCAATCTAGTTCTCCATGAGTTAATTGCTACCATTCATTACGAGCCTACTGTATGCCAGGTCTGAGCCATCTCCAGTCATCCTGATCTATATGTCTCCCCTGAACTCAGGTGGCTATGGAGAAGAAAGTGAGGTTGGTAACTTCTCACAGCCCTCCCTTACTTAAATACAGTTCACTTGTATGTACATCACCTCCCTGATGTCATTGTTCCATTCAAGAACAAAGGACAAATGCCAACTAGCAATATGACATTAGAGAATTTACTTATATTTCCGACCCTTAATTTTGTTACTTGCAAAATCACAGTGATGGACTTTTCATTCCTAGAATCCAAGATGCTATAATAATAATTTTTTTTAAGTTAAACTAGTGGTAACCAATGTAGTACTTTCAGTATTCAAAGACACATTGAATTGGCATTTGTTTTCTCCAAAGGTAATTATGAATTAATATTCATTCATATATTTTCAAAAAAAAAGTGATGCAATATCAAAAAGTAAGAATCACATTTTTAATAAGTTTGGACACTTAAAATCGTTATTCTTGAAAACAATTTGAGTATTGAATGTCTAACAAAAATAAAATATTTTAATTCAATTTTGAAAGGATAGAATTGATATGAAGTAATCCACAGGAGTACAAAATTCCAGTTGGAGAATTTTTAATTAGGACATCTCTGAGGAAATCCTAATATTTTGTACATATTGTAGGAGTTTTGAGAGTTATTTTTGGTTTTATTTCATCGAAAAGGTACTTTTCTTAAGAAAGAGAAAGTTTCTGAACTTTGTAATAGTTTCTGCTCACCATTCTGATTGACTGGCCAAACTGTGATCTTTAATAATCGAATTCAAACTTGTAATGAATAATGCTTAGTTATTTCACTAGACTCAACTGTACTAAGAGTAAAGACATTCCTGACAATAAAAAAAAAATAGATTGTGCCTCATCATGCATTGCTTTCACTTTTTAGTTGTCTTAATAATAACCCTAAATATAAAGTCCTTTAGTTACCACTTTATTCTCCTGATAAAGGACTGTATTTAACTAAAAATTATTCATGCCCAGTAGAAATGACACTTTTGTTTCACACTGCCAACATGAGCTTTATTAGTATGCCATTAATCAATGTCTTGGGGGTGACACCTGGGGAAATGATTTAGTGGAGATTAGAGCACTCAAATGTAACACTGAAAATATCGAATTTATTTGCAGCATCAATCAGTCAATGAAATATATTTTAGGAGACAATTTATATACATTGGGGTATGCTAGTAAAGTAATCCATTTCTTTCCAGTCTCAAACATTATACTTGTTAGCTTACATTCTGCTTGTTTTACATAAAAACTAGAGTGTATTTAGAAATTATTAAGGGTACAGTAACAAAACCAATGACTAAAATAGTAAAAATTTACATATGTGAAAGGAAAGTTTTTTTTTTCATTCTTAACTTTCTCTTTTTTCAGAAACAAATACCATACCTTTACTTATATAAGCTGCTTTTTATCATATATGCCTTGAAATACAGTTTCAAAGAGGAAGCAAGTTAATATAATGAACAATCACACAGAAATATTTAATTTTAACATGTAATCTAAGAGGGCACTAACATATTAATTTATCTCAAACATTGATTTTACAAATATGTTTATTATTTTTATCAAACATAATTTCATGTTTCTCATATTTGTACTATTTTTTTGATATAATAGTATATAAATTGTTATAATGCTTTGGACAAAGGCAGTTAAAAATGATTTTAAAATCTTAGTGTTTTAGAATTGGAAAGAAACTTAGAGAACATCATTTTCCTAATGAGGAAATCAAGAACAAGGCAAGATAAAAGAGAAACAGAATTTTGGTGTTCCCTTTCGGAGCTGGATTAAACTTGTAACACCTAAGCGGATGAGGAGGATGGGTGGTTGTCAGAAGTAATAACTGCATTTCCCCAAGGAAAACTCTTGACATGGCCTTGTAGTGGTTTATTGCGAAGAAATAATAGCCAACCAAGGTCTTTCCATAATTACAGATGGACCATTTCATTTTGAGTAAGGTTATGTTAATAGACATACAATATCTAGAACATGGAAACATAATGCTTATGTTCCTTTTTAGCCCAAACGGTATATGCATGTTAACATTCTCAAAGCATTAACCAAAAAAAAAAATAATAATAATAATAAAGGGAAGAGAAGGTGAAAGAAGAGAGGGGAGAGGAGAAGGGAACAGAAGAGAAAAAAAGAAGATAAAGGGAGAGAAAAACAAAAATATTTACCAACATTATCGAAATAATGAGAAAAAAAATCTGAGTTCCTGAGAATATAAAGGTTGTTTTCTCCTTATTGATTCAACATGAAAAGTTCAATGATTATTCCATGTATGATGAAGAACATTAGGTACGATTTGGAGAAATGCCAGATGTACTTGGAAGGAAATTAGGATTTTTAAACTTCATGTGCTAAGATGATTCATTCCTGGGAATCCTACTCTCTTCCATACTTATTTTGCTATTTGCTACCGTATATTCCTGTCTCTGTCAAGCACAAGCCTTAGTAGCTGTGTCCAAACAACATGGGATGGGATGAAGCCATAATGAAACAGAGAGCGGTGTAGAGGGCTAAGGGGAGTGCTAGTCCGTGAACAAGGCCAAAGCTGAGACAAAGCCTGTTCCCGTGGGACTTGTGCTTACACAAACCTGGCAAAAGTTCTCTATGACCCTGGCACCTGATGCTCCTGCAGATACTAAAGAAAGTTTCATCTGGGCCTGGGAACTCAGGAACTAGCTCCAGGAGCAGGATAAGCTTTGTTATTTGCTTCGGGGACAAGGATGTGGGTAAGTCATAGGATGATGAAGTAATGGGAAGAGTTCAGCCTGCACGTGACTGTGGTTTCAGTCTTTAAATAATACCCTGACCCTCGGTTGAATAAATAGATTGCTCTTTCTTTCCTACCTGCCCTGGGTCTTTCTTCTCACCACTCGCCGAAGTACTCTGTGGACATCAGTCGCCCATGGAAGAGTGGTACAATTGTTTCTTTAGTTTTTATTTGAACAAAAAATCAAATAGATTACAAAATTCTGGGCAAAAAAATTTTCAAGGAGCCTGTTGATTCAATTGCATTTAAATAAGCAGAAAAACGCATAGAAAATTCATTCAGTGAATTCTCAGATTTTAGCAGCCACCAACCAAATTAATCAAGAGAATGTTAAGTACTGCACATATTAATATTTAACTGAACCTATTATGCTTGAGATAAAGGTCAGGAATTCATTTATAATATCATTATCTCTGAAATGTGAAATTTCACATGGCGAGAGTCTTAATTCATGAATGGCTGCTGAATGTTACTACAGCAACCTGAAAAGGTTGAAAATTAGGATCAATACATTCAAAGAAGGATGACTGAAGTTAAACCATGCTTTGGAAATAGGGTTGCTGTACTTCTACAAATAATGTGAAATGACCTACTTAATTTTATTTCCTCCCAGCAAAATCTTTGCTTAAGTTTACTCAAGGATAAAGAACAGTTTTATTTCTCATTAGTGATATGTTCATAAGGTGTAGCAGTCAGTGTGACTCATAATTGATCTTTTGAATGAATAATAAAATGATCAGGGTTTTAGATATCCTTGTAAGTTAATGACTTTATAACTTTAGCCTAAAACTGCACAGTGTTTAGTGAAGGATATGGGTTATGCAATAACATATAATGAACCATTTCCTTCATTATTTTTCAAATTTTAAAAGACTATCATATATTGCTTTCTCACGACAACTATATTATATTTAGTAGTCTCTGTTTAGTTTATCTCTTAAGTTTTTCTCCCAACATTTCTTCTATCAGCTCTACTGAAGATTATAGTCAAACTATTACCGTCCTTTAGATAATCAATGATGATTAATAAAACTGAAAAGAACACTCTCTTATGATACTGTTCTCTCCATGAACAGAAACCCTAATGACAAGAGTCTTTTTCCAAGGATTACAGAATTTCAAGAAACCTAAAAATCAATTCATCTAACCCCCTCATTTTACATTTAAGTTAAGTGATCTTAAGTGGTTTATCCATGTTTACACCATCAGTAGCCAAGATGAAATTAATACCAAAGTGTGACAATTGTAATTTTTATATTATTTGATGTTGCAGTCATATTACTCCAGTATAGAGTAATTTAGGGTAAGTGATCCTAGTGACCATAAAGATTATAGGCAAAGACAAACAGCTATGTCTTTCTCCACTATTTGGATCTAGGTTAACCCTATATTAGATGGTTAACACTTGAGGTTTCTAACTGGATAAAACTTCTGATTAATTGTAGCAGTATTTGAGTCATACCGCATCTTCTGCTTTAGTGAAACTAGACCCTCTCTGACATTTATGTCTTAAAAAGGAAACTCCTCCTATCTGAACCTCATCCCAGCTATTAGTATCCCTGAGAAATTTTCTACATCTAGATCTGATTAGGAATGCCCTTCCCTAATCTAGTATTAATTGCAAATTTTTCACCAAGACCATTTTTAGGCAATATGATTTGCTATCTCATCCACCTTCATTTAGCAAGTCCTTTCCTGAACAGGTCTCATTTTATATGAGTTCTTGCATCAGTGGAAAGAAACATCTGTCTTGCCATACAGTGTGTGTATTTTTTGGGCTGCTCATTGTGCAGCATAATAATAAAGGTTTTGTTTTTTTTTTTGTTCTAGTGCCTTCCAGAATATCACTTTCCTATAAATTACCAAATCCAACTCTTTGCTGTAATCTGAGTAATGAGGCCAAATAAAGTAAAAACCCTCCTTTAACAGAATCTTTTAGCTTAGTTACTATGTGTAATGATGATGAGCAACAAATCATTAAGCTCAATAATTTATTCAAAAAGCAAAACAGTCCAGGACCACAAGGAGTTTCATTAACAAATTCTACTAAAGAAATGTATTGTTTTGTAATATTTAGTGGTATAAAATTATTCTCTTTATATATGTATATATATGTAGTTATCAACATAGATAGATAAATGTATACATGTACTCATTCAGTAAGACTATTATTCATTTACCCCAATACAAAATGAACAAAATAAAGACAAAAGAAATGATTAGTTTCCAGCCACATGGAAGTCTGATAGGAAAGGTATAGCAACTGAGGCAAAATGATGCTGCTATCTTTCCACCTAAAAGAATTTATATCTTATTCAACAAGAGGAAGGTGGGAAGGAAAGCAGTAAAGGAAGGAGAGAGAGAGAGAGAGAGAGAGAGAGAGAGAGAGACAGAGAGACAGAGAGACAGAGAGACAGAGAGACAGAGAGACAGAGACAGAGAGAGAGAGAGACAGAGAGAGACAGAGACAGAGAGAGACAGAGACAGAGAGACAGAGACAGAGAGACAGAGACAGAAGAAAAGAGAGACACACACAGAGAGACAGAGATAGAGAGAGACAGAAAGATAGAGGTTTAGTTTTGGATCAGCAATCAATAGTATTTATAGTTACCATCAGTAGCTGAAAGGAAGCAAAAAAATAGTTGTATCAGTAAATCAGTCAATAAATATTTATTAAACAATTAATATTTGTCAGGCAATGTTCAAATTGCTGGGAATACTAAAAGAGGCAACAGATAATCTTTACCCTTGTTGAGTATACAGGCTAATAAAGGAGACAATAAGCAACCTAATGTGTACAATTAAGTTATATACAGGATAAGTATGATAAAATAAAAAGAGAGAAGGCAAGAGATTTTAGAGGAATTGGGAAAAGTTTTCTATAAAGGATGAGATTTTGGTTTATGGGAACCAAGATGAAAGAATAAGAAATAAATCATTGTTACCCTCCCATATTGACCTCTGAAGGAAATATTGCCCCAGGGCCAGATCCTAGGTGGCAGAGTAATAGCACAAATATTTTAGAGCACTCTAAGCAAGTACAGCCAAATACCTGTGAAAAATTGCTCTAAACAAATTGTGGAGCTGCAGAACCCACAAAATGATGCGGGGGAGCAAATCTCCAGCCCAAGACAACCTGGAAGGTTGCATGGAAATGTTTATTGTGTCATATTTGGAGCAGACCTTGGAGGATTGAATCTCTTGTACCTGTGGCAGTTTTCTAACTTAATGATGCCAAAAAGCTGAGGATAAATTGGAAGGTCAGTTGAAAAAGTCTATGGAACCAGTGTAGGACAATGAAGTGGTTCATCCTCCACCCCAGAATAACAGAGTAGGAAGGGCGCTGAGGAACTCTCAGCAGCCACAGTAGCAGCAGGGGCAGCTGGAGACAGTTTCTGGAAAAAAGAATCAGATGCAAACAGGAAGAGACAACAAAGTCAAAGCTCCTATGTCCAATACCTCCAAGAAAAATATGAATTGGTCTCAGGCCAGGAAAGAGTTCAAAAAGGATTTTGAAAATCAAGTAAGAGAAGGAGAGCAAAAATTGGGAAGAGAAATCAGAGTGATACAAGAAAATCATGAAAAACATGTCAACTGCTTGCTAAATGGAAACCTCAAAAATCCTGAAGAAAATAACATTTTAAAAAAATAGATTAACTGAAATGGCAGAAGAGATCAGAAAAGCCAATGAGAAGAGTGCCCTAAACAGCAGAACTGGACAGATGGAAAAGGAGATTCAAAATCTCACTGAAGTAAGTAAGTCCTTAAAGATTAGAATGAAATGGATGGGAGCTAATGAATTTATGAAAAGTCAAGAAATTATAAAACAAAACCAAAGGAATGGAAAAAATGGAAGATATTGTGACAATTTCTCATTGGAAAAGCAATTGAACTAAAAAAATAGACCCAGGAGAGACAATTTAAAAATTATGGGACTATCTAAAAGTCATAATCAATAAAAGAACCTAGAAATCATCTTTCATGAAATTATCAAGGAAAACTTCCTTAATATTCTAGAACAAGAGGGTAAAATAAATGTTGAAAGAATCTGCCATTTAACTCCTTAAATAGATCCAAAAAGAAAAACTCCAAGGAATATTGCATTCAAATTCCAGAGTTCCAAGGTCAAGGAGAGAATATTGCAAGCAGTCAGAAAGAAACAATTCGAATACTGTGGAAATATATTCAGGATAACACAAGATCTAGCAGCTTCTACATTAAGGGATTGAAGGGTTTGGAGTATGAAGGGCTTCAGTATTGCTGAAGTCAAAGGAACTAGGAATAAAACCAAAAATCTCCAACTCAGCAAAACTGAGTATAACAATTCAGAGGAATAAATGGTGATTTAATGACAGAGAGGACTTTCAAGCATTGCTGATGAAAAGACCAGAGATGAATAGAAAATTTGACTTTCAAACACAAGAATCAAGAGAAACATGAAAAGGTAAGCAGGAAAGAGAAATCATAAGGGACTTACTAAAGTTGAACTGTTTACTTTCCTACATGGAAAGATAATATTTGTAACTCTTGAGACTTTTCCCAATATGCAAGAATTTGGAGGTATTATATACATGGCTACAGAGGGCACAAGGTGAACTGAATAGGAAGGGATGATATCTATAAAAATAAAATTAAGGATTGAAAGCGGAATACATTGGGAGTAGAAAGGGATAAATGGAATGGATCAAATTATCTCTCGTAAAAGAAGCAAGAAAAAGCTTTTAAAATTAAGGGGAAAAGGGGGGAGGCAAGAGGGAAAAAGTAAAACTTACTGACTTCACATCTGAATTAAGGAAGGAATAATATGCCACTCAGTTTGGTAGCTAAATCTATCTTACACTACAGGAAAGTAGTTGAGAAGGGTATAAGTAGGGTGTGAAGCAGGTGATAGAAGAGAGGGCAAATGGGAGGAGGGAGTAATTAGAAGTAAACACTTTTGGGGAGGGTCAAGGTCAAAAGACAGAATAAAATAAATGGCAGGCAGGACAGGATGGAGGGAAATATAGTTGGTTTTTCACAACATGACTCTTATGGAAGTCTTTTGCATAACCACACATATATAGCCTATATTGAATTACTTGCTGTCTCAGTGGGGATGGGTGGGAAGGGAGGAAGGGAGACAAAAGAGAGAAGGTGAAGCACAAAGGTTTAAGAACGAATGTTAAAAATTGTTTTTAAATGCGACTAGGAGATTAGAAATACAGGTAATGGGGTGTAGAAATTTATCCTGCCCTACAAGAAAATAGAGGAGGTAGGGTTAAGGGAAGGGAGGAATGTGATAGAAGGGAGGGCAGATTGAGGAAAGGGTAATGAGAATGCATGGTGTCTTTGGGGTGGGAAGAAGGGAGAGATGGTGAGAACATTTGGAACTTAGAAACTCGTGGAAATTAATCTTGAAAACTAAAACTGAATAAATAAATTAAAAAAGAAAATATTGACCGCAGAAGAACTCTGGGGTGAGGAATCTGGACCCTGGGGACGCCTACTTACACAGGGTTTGTAGTGTTAACCCCTCACCTAGAGTAAGAGGGAGCCTTTTCCCAGGACTGCTGCACCTCATCTTGCTGCAGGTTCAGTTATTCCTGAGTTCTTCTGGGAGCTCGAGTGTTTCTGATCCCAGGTAAGCATCAGGTAAGCTGCCAGAATCATACAGTCTCTAATAGCATTTGAGGCCCCATTACACAAAGCCAGTACGTCTTAGATTCTCAGACCAAGAAGCTTGGGTCAGTGCCCCATGCACTCCAGCAGGAGAGCTCAACTTTAAACCCAGGAAGAAGGAAAACACCATGAGCAAAAAGCAGAAACAGAAAATGATAAAAGATTCTTATTATGGAGGCAGGGAAGATCGAGGCACAAATTCAGAAGAGGAAAACTCTCAATATACCAACATTTCAATCAAATGGGAAGTGAACTAGTCTCAAGCCCAAAAATTCTTCCTAGAAGAGATCAAGAAGGATTTTAAAAGTCAAATAGACAGGTAGAAGAAAAATTGGGAAAACGAGTGAAAAGTATTTACTTATTCAAGGCCATACCAAGCAAATTGCAAGGAAATTTTTTTCTAGAGCTAGAGAAAGTTTGAAATTTATCTGGAAGAAGAAAAGTTACAAAATATCAAGGGAAGTACTGAAAAGAAATGCAAGGGAATGTAGCCTAGTAATACTAAATCTCAAATTGTATTATAAAGTGGCAATCATCAAAACCACTTGTTGCTGCCTAAGAAATAGAGGGGTAGATCACAGTCTACTGTTTGAAAAACCCAAAAGATCTCAGCTTGTGAGATTTTTGTTTTATTTCACAAAAGCTTCTGGGAAAGCTGGATAACAGTGTGGCAGAAACTGGGCAAAGGCAAATGCTTGACACCACAGACAAGCATAAAGTCCAAATGGGTACACAATATAGGTATAAAGGGTGAAACTATAAACAAATTAAGAAAACAAAGGATAGTTTATTTGTATGATTTATGGAGAATGGGGAAATTTATGACCAAATAAAAGATAGAGAACATGATGAAATGCAAATTATCTAATTTTGACTATATTAAATTGAAAAGTTTTTGCACAGACAAAGACAATGCAAGATTAGGAGGGAAGGAGAAAATTGGAAACTAATTTTTTGAACTAGTGTCTGTGATAAATGCCTTATTTCTAAAATATATAGAGAACTGAGTCAAATTGACAAGAATACACGTCATTCCCCAACTGATAAAAGGTCAATGGATGTGAACAAGCAGTTTTCAGAGGAAGACATTAAAGCTTTTTATGGTCATGAAAAATGCTTTATATTACTGCAACTCAAAACAAATCTGAGATACCACATTGCACCTAACAGTGTGGCTAATACGACAAAATAGTAAGATGATAAATGGTGGAGAACATGTGAGAGAGTTGAAACACTAATTCATTGTTGGTGGAATTGTGCTAATGCAACCATTTCAGAGAGCAATTTGAATGTCCAAAGGACTATGAAAATATGCTTACCCTTTTGCCCAAGAATATCACTTCTAGAGCTGCATCCCAAAGAAATTATAAAAAAATGGGAAAAAGGTCCCACATTTACAAAAAAAAATACTTATGGCAGCTCTTCTTGTGGCCAAGAACTAGAAATTGAGAGGATGCTCATCAATTGACAAATGGCTCAACAGGTTGGGGCACATGAATGTAATGAAATACTCTTGTGCTATAAGAAATGACAAACAGGCAGACTTCATAAAAACCTGGAAAGACTTATATGATCTGATGCAGAGTAAAATAAGCAGAAGAAGGAGTACATTATACAAAGTAACAGTCACATCGTGCAAGGACTGTTTCAGATAGACTCAGCCCTTCACAGAAATGCAAGGACCTAAAACATTAACTAAATTTACTTCTGTCCATATTCACGGAAAGAAGTATGGAACGTGAATGCAGAATGAAACAGAGTATTTTCTCCTTATTATGTTTTGTTTTGTTTTTTCTCATGGTTTGTCACATTTTTTTTTTTACTTCTATCCAACATGACTAATGTGAAAATGTGTTCAATAATAATGTACATGTAGAAACCACATGAGATTGTGAGCTGTTTTATGAAGGGGAGAAAATTTAAAACTTATAGAACTAATTGTTGAAAAATGAAAACAAATTATACTTTTAAAAAAGAACCACAATCCTTTAATATGTTGCTTACAAGAAACACATTTGAGGCAGACAAATAGTCATAGAGTAAGTGTAAATGACTGGGGCAGAATAGATCATGTTTCAGCTGAAATAAAAAAAAAAAAAGCAAGGGTAGTAATCCTGATCTCAGACAAAGCAAAAACAAAACAGATCTAATTAAAAGAGATAAGGATGTAAACTACATCTTGATGAAAGCTACTATAGACAATGAAGTAATATCATTACTAAACATACATTCACCAACTGGGACAGCATCTAAATTCTTAGAGGAGAAATTAAGGGAGTTACAGGAAGAAATAGCCAAAAATCTTTATACTAATGGGGGAGCTCTATACCCCTCCTTAAGAACTAGATAAATTTAAATACAGAATAAACAAGAGAGAACAAAACGAAGTGAACATAATTTTAGAAATATTAAATATGATTGACTTCTGGAGGAAACTGGATGGGAATAGAAAGGAATATCCCTTTTCTCAGTGGTATATGGCACCTACATCAAAACTAACCATATGTTAGGGCATAAACACCTCACGATCTAATGCAGAAAGGCAGAAAAACAAAGTGAATCCTTTTTAGATCACGATGAAATAAAAATTACATGTAATAAAGAGGCATGGAAAGTGACTAAAAATAATTGGATACTAAATAACCTAATCCTAAAGAATGAGTGGATCACACAACAAATCATAGAAATGATCAATAAGTTCATCCGAAAGAATGACATTAAGGAGACAACATACCAAAACTTCTGAGATGCAGCAAAAGTGGTTCTTAGAGGAAATTTTTATATCCCTAAATGGTTGCATGAATAAAACAGAGAAAGATCACTAAATTGGGCATACAACTAAAAGAACCTAGAAAATTAAGAAATTAAAAATTTCTAATTAGATAGAAAATTAAAAATTCTAAAAACCAAAGGAGAAATTAATAAAACTGAAATTAAGAAATCTATTGAAAACTCAAATCTGATTTCAGCAAAAACTCAAAATAGATAAACCTTTAGTTAATTTGATTTTAAAAATTGCCCAGAATAACAGAAGATGAAATAAAATAGGTAAACAATATCATTTCAGAAAAAGAAACTGGAAAAGCCATCAATGAACTCCCTAAGGAAAAAAAAAACCTCCCAGGGCCAAAAGATTCATCAATGAGTTCCTTTAAACATATGGAGAACAACTAATTCCAATACTATAGAAACTATTTGGGGAAATAGGTGAAGAAGGAGTTCTACAAAATTATTTTTCATGATACAGATATGGGCTGATACCTAAACTGGGAAGAGCTAAAACAGAGAAAGATAATTATCCACCAATTTCCCTAATGAGTATAGATATAAATTTTTTTTGAGCAATTTTGCAAATTTAATATGAATTCAGATAAGTATAGAGGGATGAGCCCCAGTGGGCATGGAAAGTTCACAAACACTTTATCAGTACAGTTCCATGCAGGTAGGACAACAAAGGGCCTGAGACTTTTAAACTAGGAAAGTACTCCAAACAGGATATATGATATTATACCTACTCTCTCCAGTCTAGAATTAGGTTATAACACTCTAGTATACCTGTCTGATTTGGCAGAGTCAAGCTTTCAAACCACAGAGATTTCTTTCTATAAATCACATATGAAAAAGTAGGCTGGGGTTGATGCATGGCATACAGCTAATGATGCCAAGGAACAGTACCTATTTACTGCCTGTAGCTGAAACTATGGAAGAAACTGAAGAGACAGGTAAATCCTGTATTTATTGCTATGGGAACAAAAAATCTGTGGTCATATTTCAAGTGTGAATTTTCTTGTGAAGCCCTGCCATCATGTTGTGCAACCCTGTTAACACTGCTTAGAGTTTGTTAATCAGAATTCTGCTTTTCCTAATAGAACCTTATTTCCACACTGAGAAGATACCCCGTGGTCCTAGGAAGGATCAGAAGCCACAGGATGTCCCTTTAGTCTCCACAGGAAACTCCAAATGGTGGTGTGCACTTCTAGTCTATAGGGCATGGGCCTCCTATTCAAAGCCTAGCATCAAAAAGGGTACACATAAGTGTCTCCCCATACCACAGTCCAGGGTAAGTAGCAAGTTTACACCGCTGGCATCTAAATCCCCAGAAGAAAAGGGGTGTGTGTGGGGAGGAGGGGGGAAAAGACTGCAAAGTTATATACAGCCTTGCACTGCTTTGGCCTTCTGCTTTTAAAAAGCAGAAGGCCAAAAACCTCACTGGCTTTTTCCCACCACCACACGTGGTTGCAGGTTGTTCCTTAGAATGAAGCACCTCTGTCATGGGTCTAAACTTCTTTCCACAACAGGAGTCAGAAGCCTGGCCTATCTAAAGGAGACCCTGAAGCTCTTTTTCTCACCACCCACAGAAGCACTGGCAGAACATGTCCTAAGCAAGTATTTGAAATCCTTTTAAATATTTTTCCTAGGACATGAGAACAGCAATTAGTGCACTTAAAATTTAATTCATCACTTTACAAAGTTGTTCAAAGGTAAAAAATAGTTTTTAGTACCAACACCCATGTTCAGTTCACTTTAGCAATACTAGAAAAGGAGACTGGGTAAAGTGGACACTATTTACATTCTCTCTAGTACTCATTTAACAAACTGTTCTATATGATATACTTCACTTATTCTAAATAAATATTGGAGATAGATTGACTTCCTCAGGCCTTCTGAGTTGTCCTGAGATTTTAAAGATACATCCATATGGAGATAAAAGCAAGACCCAAGGACCCTGAGTTTAAAATGCAACAAATGCCCATTTCTGACATCAATCAGAGTGCAGTTGTCTTGAAAGGGAACTGGTAAGAAGAAAAGAGAGGGGGACAGATCCTTGCTTCAATGGAGGGTCTCCACATAGGAACGTTTCCTTTTGCTTCCCCAAGTCTTGGTAACCCTAGAAGGCCTCTAAGATGTATCTCAGCCTAGGACAAAAAGATGTTGAGGCTCGGCCTGGTTTGGCTTGTACCAGTACTCAGAATTTGGAACAAAAGCCTGAAACCCTCCCTTCTCAAACCCAACTGCTTCAGTAACAACTCTGAAGTTAGTTGAATCCCTGGAAGGCAGCATTATTGTGGGCTCTCCCTCCCCCAAAAATACATGGTCAGGAGCCACTACAATGTTCCCCCCCTCCTTCTTTTCAAAGTGCTTCTTAAAATAGAGGTAATTTGTAAGCAAAATTGTCCCCTGTGTTCCCTCCTACCCCAGCTCATTTGCAAGGTTTACAACTAAGATTTTTTAAATTCCATTACATTCTTTGTCCTCTGCTAGATGAGTACATGATCAAGTCCACCCATTAATTAAGGTAACTGGTTCTTTTTTTTTATTTTGGAGATTAAAGACATTGTAACTCTTCAATCTTGAAGAGCTGATATAAAGTCAGCTATGCTGTCCACATAGAAATCAGGAACCATTTTGTTCCTGGAAGAATAGTCACTTCATTGGTTGCCTTTCACGTCCTCCAGGCTGGAGACCCCAGTCAGAGTCAGGATGGTCTTGAGAGCACAGGTAACCCCCAGGAGGTTGTGTGTGGCTAGCCGGTCTCCCACCATGCCGGTGCGGTCCAGGTTGAGGCTGAACTCCTTGGCCACGCAATCGAAAATGAACCGGCTGGGCTGCTGCACAGTCATCTCCGCTGCTCAGACTAGAGAGCTGGTACTCGCTATGTATCTCCCGCCCTCCAGCGGGCCTCGGTTGCCCATGTTGGTGCCCAGGAGGAGACAGCCGGGTTGTTGGAGGTGGCGGATGGCCTTGGTCAGCTTGGTCTAGCTGAAGTGGGAGTCGAAACCCACCACCAAGGTGCCCACGCTGGAATCCAGGGGCTCTGTCAGCCAGTCTCTGAGGCCAACGCCCTGCAGGGGCCCAGGACCCAAGCCCACGCTCGAGATACCCACGGCCTCCAGCTCGGCGGCCAGGGCCAGGCTGGCCTAGCATGTGGGCCTTGGCTGGGACGCTGCTGCCCTCCAGGCGCTGCCGGAGTTAGAGGGCAGTGCAGCAGACCTTGCCAAAAACCTCAGGGCCGGCGCCAGGCTCCGCGGGGCAGCTGAAGCCAAGGCGCGGCAGCTCCTCAGCGTAGGCCTCGCGGGTCTTGCTGCTGTTGTGGATCACGAAGGCCAGCCTTCATGGGCTGGCTGGCTTCCACGACCAGCTGGGTCCGCAGCGTGGTCAGAGCCTCGGGTGCCCCAGGCACCGTGGTGTCCCGTCTCCGCAGCACGCCGTCTGCCTCAGCCTTTGCCATCACTTCGGGCCACTAAATATTTTTAATCAGATATTAGTAACAAGATTACAGCAATTTAGGATGATTAATGCACTATAATCAGATAGGATTTATTCTAGGAATGCAGGGCTGGTTCAATGTTAGGAAAACTATCAGCATTATTGACCATATAATAAATGGTCAATTTATATAGCAAACAAAAATAACAGAAAACATGATTATCTCAATAGATGCAGAGAAAGCATTTGACAAAATACAACACCTGTTCCTCTTAAATACAATAGAGAGTATAGGAATAATTGGAATGCCCCTTAAAATGATAGGTAGTATCTATCTAAAACCATCAGCAAGCATTATATATAATGGCGATGTTAGAATAATTTACAATAAAATCAGGGGTGAAATAAGGATGACCATTATCACCATTGTTATTCAATATTGTACTAGAAATATCAGCTTTACCAATAAGAGAAGAAAAAGAAATTGAAAGAATTAGACTAGACAAAACTCTTTGCAGTTCATATGATGGCATACTTAGAGAATCCTAGACAATCAAGTAAATACTTAGCAAAGTTGCAGGATATAAAATAAACCCACATAAATCATTGGCATTTCTATATATTACTAACAAAACTCAACAGCAAGAGATAGAAATTAAAGTAACTAGAAAGTTAAAGTAACTAGATAACATAAAATATTAGGGAGTATACCTGTCAAGAGAAACCCAGGAACTATACAGATACAGGTACAAAACACTTTTCACTTAAGTAAAGACATATCTAAATGATTTGAAAAATATCAATTGCACATAGATAAACCAAGGTAAAATAATAAAAATCACATTTCTACCTAAATTAATTTACTTATTCAGTTTCATACCAATTAAACTATGGAAAATATTTTATAGGGCTAAAGAAAAAAAATGACACAATTCATCTGGAAAAATAAAAGGTCCAGAATATCAAGGAATTTAATGAAAATAAATTCAAGGGAAGGTGGCCTAGCCATACAAGACTTTAAATTGTATTAAAGCAGCAGTCATCAAAACTGCATGGTACTGTCTAAGAAATAGAGGGATGGATCAGTGGGATAGGTTACACAAGACACAATAATCAATGCTTATAGTAAATAATTTGATAAATCCAAAAACTGAAGCTTCTAGGATAAGAACTTACTATTTAACAAAAACTATTGGGAAAACTAGAATATAACATCACAGAAACTTGGCATAAACCAACATCTTACACTGTAAAGCAAAATAAAGTAAAAATGGGCTCACAATTTAGATATAAAGGCTGATACTATATACAAACTAGTAGATCAAGGAATAGTTTTCTTGTTTTATATACAGAGAGTGGAAAAATTTATGACCAAACAAGAGATAGAGAACATTATAAAATGCAAAATGGAAAATTTTGATTCCATTAAATTGAAAAGTTTTTCTACACAAAACCAATGCAAGGAAAAACTAGGAAATGTTGTTTTCAAATAGTGTCTCTGATAAAGGTCTCATTTGTAAAATACATAGAGAAATGAGTCAAATTTACAAGAATATAAGTCGTTTCCCAATTGATAAATCATCAAAGGATATGAAAAGGCAGTTTTCAGAAGAAGAAATTGAATCTCTCTATATGCCTATGAAAAAATTCTCTAAATCATCATTGATTAGAAAAATGCAAATTAAAATAACTCTGAGTGACCACATCACATCTATCAGATTGGCTAACATGACAAAACAGAAAAATGATAAGTGATGGAGAAGATGTGAGAAAATTGGAACACTAATGCATGGTTGGTGGAGTTGTGAACTGATATAACAATTCTGCAGATCAATTCGGAATTATGCCCAAAATGTATAAAACTATGGAAACCCTTTGATCTGTTAGATGACGCTTTTGTATCCCAAAGAGATAATAAAAATGTGAGTAAGAACCCACATGTACAAAGATACTTACAGTAGCTCTTCTTGTGCTGGTAAAGAATTGGAAATTGAGAGGATGGATGCTCATCAACTGGGGAATGGCTGAACATGTTGTAGGATATGGATGACTCTCTCAAGAACTTTGGATTTGATTGTGCAAAATAGGAGACACAGGCACAGGACTGCTCAGCATGGCATGCCCATATGAGAAAAGTTGTTATGCTCTATGAGCAAGGCATAAAGGTGCCTGATTTGGAGTAACCAAATGTTCATATGGACTATCTGTGCCCAGTTTGTGGTAGAGCATTCTGAGCTCATATTGGTCTAATCAGCCACAATTGTACACATTGAAACTTCACTTTGTCATGGTGATGTCATTTTGGTCCTCTCCAAGAGTGAATAACAAACATTCCATATGGATGTAATGGAATACTATTGTGCTATAAGAAATGATGAGCAGAAGGACTTCAGAAAAATCTGGAAAGACATATATGAACTGATGATGCTCATCAAAATGAAGAGAACCAGGAGAACATTGTACAGAGTAACAGCCACAGTGTGCTATGACTGACTTTGATAGACTTAGCTCTTCTCAGCAATGCAAGGATCTAAGACAACTCCAAAAGACTCATATGCTATCCACATCCAGAGAAAGAACTTTGGAATGTGAATGCAGATGGAAGCACACTGTTTCCTCTCTTTTTCTTTTATTGTTTTGTTTGATTTCTTCTTTATCTTGGTTCTTTCCATTGGTTCTAATTCTTCTTTACATAATGACTAATGTGAAAATATCTTTAATATGAATGTATGAATATCTTTAATATGAATGTATAAATGAAGTCTATATCAAATTGTATGCTGTTTTGGGGAGGAAGGAGGAAAGGGAGGGGGAGAAAATTTTAAACTCAAAATGTTATGGATGTGAATGTTGAAAACTTAAAAGTAAATTAATTAAAGATACACTATTCTTAGAAGACCTTTACTGGACTACCAAAGCCTCCATGAAACATATATACACAATTAATAATGCCTGATATAGGATCCATTAGACCTGAGAAATGTAACAGGAGTAGGTGGGAGAGTCCTGTGCTGTTCACCAAGGCCCTTCCATTCTAAATGGTTATGCAACTGAGATCTTAAGACCAGCACATCTATCAGGGGCTAGTAATGTCACTTATCAGTTCTGGAGAGCTTAATATATTCACTTTAATTCTGGTTTACCACATTTCAGCCCTGGTCCTAGCAATAACCTAGGAAACCAAGGTCATCCATTATGAGTATTGGTGAGCTTAGAAAAGCAGACATGCTATGCAAATCAAGCAAGAAATTTTAACCCCATGACATTATCCCTTTACCTGGCATCTCAGATCATCAAATATTGTTTAGAATGGGAAGATCTCTTCCTCTCCCTTCTCTTGGAGACCCCTACCTACAGAAAACAAAATTCATCTCCTACTGCTGGGTTAGTATGGGATTAACCACTAGTCATTATAGTAGCAGCAGAACTATTTGTTCAACACTAGTTTTTAAGTTTACCTCCTCAAAGAAGGACCATATGTGCTCTTTCTGAACATTGCCAGCCAATTGTTCAGCTCCTACTGTCATGAATGAGTCACTCTATTTCCAAGACAATTTGAAAGGAAAAAAGTTGTCCTCTGAGAAGAGGGGACTTATAAAAGTCACTTGATTTTCTGGCTAGGTATTCATTAGTTGACTTAGTTTCAATATACAAATTCAGTGGTAAAGACACTAGCCAGATCTGAAGTGTTTGTGAAAACAGTGGGGTCTATACAGTTAGAAAGAATATGTACCAGTCTCAGACACCTTTTTCAAGAAGTTTACCAGTAATGGGTCTGAAAGACTTAAGATGTGGGGAGGAAGCTAAATAAACAAGAAATATTAGGGTAAGATTTTTTTTTTTAATTTTTTTTTTTAAAGGATAAGAGCGATAAATTGAGTAGAAACTTGATAAAGATGATGGATTTGAAGGGAAGGATGTGGAAATTAAATATAGTTGATGCCTTTAGGACAGATTGTATAAAGTTTAAGTAATGGCAGAGAAGAGAGATGATTGGGAGTGAGATAGGTAGTTAATAAGAAGAATTGTATAACGGTAGTGGAAGCAGTTGGATGGCTCAGTGGACAAAGTGTGGAGCCTGGATTCAGGAAGACCTGAGTTCAAATTTGACCTGAAACACAATAGCTATTTGACTCTGAACAAGTCACATAACTGGAAAAGGAAATAGAAAACCTCTCTAGTATCTTTGCCAAGAAAACTCCAGTATAGTCTACAGGGTCACAAGTCAGACATGACTGAATGGCTGAACAACAGTCAGAGACTGACTTAGTTTATGTAACATAAATTTGTAGCAGATGAAGTTATGCTCATCTATAAATATTCAGGAGGCTTGAAATGGTAGGAGAGGAAGAAATGGATAGTGGGGACTTTCTGGAGAAGAGAATGGTTAAGTGGAAAATGTTAAAAGTTCAGGGAGGCATCATCATATTCTTATTTATTTTTAAAGGAATATTCCATTTCTATTTTGTTGCTTATCTTGGCTATTATTTGCCTTTCCATCTGGATTTTAATTAGTCTTCCTGAACATTTCATTTGTCCTTGTCATCTATTGCTTTGAACAATTGTTTATTTTCATGTTGGGCCACTTAGAAAATAGAAAATTTTTTTATTAAAACATATCCAGTAACACTTTACTGTTAATTACAGCATGAGGGTGATTCTAGATTATCAAAGTATAGGGAAGTTAAGCACACGATGTGTTAAGTCAGATCAAACAAAGAAGATTGTGAGTACAGACTGGTCACCAAATAATGATTCCCCCCTTCTTAGCAATTTATAAAGCCATTTACTGAATTAAGTGGTTCTATGGATTCATTTTTGGAGAGAATACAGGCATGGATCAAATTGATCCTTGAAGTAAGTATAATAATTTAAATGAATAAAAGGAAGAGTAATGAGTATTATAAATAAAAGTAAAGTACATCTTCTGTAGCCATTCATTATAAAAACAGATTTCTTATTAACCCAAATTTAAGGTCCCAAATAGGAGAGGGAAAATGGAATTTAAACTCTGATATTTTTTTTTCTATTTTTCACATCTCATATATGAAATATTAATATACTGACTTAAAGCATCTTTATTCAGATTACTAATCAGCATTCATTTTGAACTTTTCTTGCAGCATTAGAGAAAACGCCATTTCTTAAGTTTTTCCTTAATTTAGCAGAGTAGCCTTGCAGTATCTTGTTTCTTTTTTTTTTTTTTTTTACTATACTTATTTTCTTCATCAACTTCTCATTCCCTCATCCTGTGGTCAGAGATATACTACTTCTTTCTCCCTCATCTCTCTGATTTTGAGTCATTTTTTTCTGCCAAGGAGGGATGCAGTCTCTCCACATTCAACAATTATCTCTCTATACACTTCCATCCCTTTAAGGGTTCTGAGGAGTCTTGACAAACCTGCCTCTATTGCACTCTGTTTCATTCATCCTCCTTCTTCCCAACTCTTATTAATAAAAAAAAATACCGATCATCTTAGATCTCTTACAACAAAAAAGTCTTTTTTTTTTTTCTGGCAGCTGTGGAAAGCTGGTTCTCTAAAGAAGGCATTGCATCATTGCTCCCTCTTTATAATTTGATTTATTTCTTATCTCATTTCCCTTTTCCCTTCAATAATTGAAGAAGCAATCACATCTACTTGATCTACACTGTTACTTTTGGACTCAATCACAGTGCTAGTCTGCAAAACTTTGCTTTTCTTAGGTTGACACTCTATTATGAAAACTGGATCAGCTGTTCCAAATCTTCTCCCTCTTCAAGTCCACTTTGCTTCTCTTAGCAAATAGCATTGGCTTCTGTTTTACAGAGAAAGTTGAGGACATCTACATTGAGTTTATTCATTTTCCATACTTTATACTTCAAAATATCTGTTTATCTTCACTTTCTTCTATTCCTTTGTTTCTATCTCTAAAAATATGTGTCTAATTTATGCCTTCAGTTCCATTTTACTTTGTTTTTTGGGGAAATTTTTTGCTCTCTCCTTTTCCTTTTCATTTGTCTATTTCTACTGGCTCTTTCCCTTGTTAATAAAGCAGACACAGGTGTTTTCCTTCCTTATGGTATGTTTAACCCTGCTACCCCCTAAGTCATTATTTTTTAAATTTCTCCTCTTTCAATGACACTGGCGGGTAAGGGAGGTTGAGTGATTTGCTTATGGTTACACACACTGGGAGGGGACATAATATATTACTACTTCAGTAGATCATAAAGTAATCATTTAATCGTTGTTTTGTGGGGAAGCAAGATTGTGAAGGAAGCACTTCAGCCTAATTCTACCAACATTCTTCTCTAGACAACTTTAAAATAATGCCTCAAATCAAATTCTGAATCAGCAGATCTAACAAAATGTCAGGTTTAATCACTTTTGTAGGCCAGGACAACTTAGCAAGTTAAAATCAGAGGTTGTAATTTTGTACTGGGATATGATAAAGAGCCCATGCTATGGGATTCAGAGGTGCCAGTGACAGCAGCAGCATTGTTGAGAGTTCTCTAACCAGAGATGGGAAGGGAATCAGACAAATGGTAAGAAAGAAATTAAAGGGGACCACATCCTAGTGCTTTCAGTCGCAAAATTACAGGGAACCTGAGGAATAGTTCTGATTTTGATCACAAGGGAGCAAAGATCCCTCCTCTAAAGGACTAGTATGTAGACCAGAAGAGCATGACCACAGCTTTTCCTGGATCACATTAATATGAAAGCAACAAAAACTTCCAAAAACCCAGAATTTGCTGTGAAAATAGTAGCAGAACTTAAGTTTAAATTTATTATATTTTTATAAAAAAGATGGTATAAGTAACTCCTCCTCCTCCTCCTCCTCCAGGGATCTACCCCCAAAAGCTGCCTTTATTCCTCTGGGTTTACTGACTACATCTTTTGCTCAGAGATCAAAACTCAAACCCAATTCACTCTGGAGCTCATAGACTAGACAACAAGTCCCCACCCACCTAGCATGGAGTGGAATTAAATACTGAACACTAATTTTTTCTATTTTACCCAAGAACCCTGAGGGTCTTCTACTCCCAGTTTGATTTTTTTTCATTGAAGGGGCCATCTCTTGAGCAACTAATGAAAGAAGACTATTTGTTGAATCAGTGTATCTCACTCAAAGTGAGAATGCTGTAAGACCATAGCCTGAAAGGTCCAGGGTCTCACATTACATCCTGGACCATCTCCAGTCGTCATGATGAATATCAGGCTACTGGATCCAGATGGCACAGGAGAAGAAAGTGAGGTTGATGACCTTTTACAGCCCTCCCTTAGTCAAATCAAAGTCAACTGCAAGGCATGTCATCATCTCAATGTCATCGTTCTCTTTGAGAACGAAGGACAAATACAACAACGTGTATGTTTAATCTCAGTGTCAACTATGTCTATTTAGTATGTTTGATATTCAGATTATATCATTTTTAATGTATTAATGACAAACTTGTAAATGTGGTTTGCTTATTGCAGTCATTCCAACATATATGAGGTTATTTGGTTAATATTTGTTAGCAAAATAGTTAAAGAATTTTAAACAAACTGGTCATCTTTCCCTGCACTCTTCTTCAAAACACTTTTCAAAGTGTTTTTAGGAATAGACTGCTCTTACCAGAACATTGCACCAGAAAAATGGCTTAACCAGTATAGATTTTACTGAGACTATCACCTCCTTTGCACTAGACTCCTAGTGTATGTCAGTGGTGTCAAAGATTGGTTTAGCTATCTTGCTACCTTGTTGGATCCCATCAAGAGGGCAACTGGAATACTCAGACCTTTCTCAATTTATTAAGACCCTGAGTTCTCTTTCCTTAGACTAAGCCTATCTTGATTTTGTGATGTTAATCTTTGGAATCTAGATGTATATTTCTAACTATTAAATTTCCATTTATTATAGTGGATTCAACATTGATTGTTGTCAACATATTTTGGAATTCTTACTCTCATTATCTAGTGTGTTTATACTCTCTCACAATTTTGTGTCATCTGAAAATCTGATTAGCATGTGATCTATAGCGTCACTCTATACAAGACTTAGATAGATGTCAGTAAGATCATCCCATTAAAGAAGTGTAAGTTTTAATGGGGAGGGGGAACAGGGACAACTGGGAGGCAAATTTTGAGCTTTGGAAAAAAGTATTGAGAATGACAATCCTAGACATTGGAGTTTTACCAAATAGAGAGCACAAGGTGGACACTCTCAGGAATGAAAAAGAGGTTTTCCCCAAGGCTAGAAAGATCTACAAAAGGGAGGCATAGGAAGGCTAAAGAGATAAAACTTGTCTAGCCCTATCCTTCATGCCAAATATAACACTGCATACAGAAGGCCAAATATTCTATCACAAATCAAGAGTTGTCCTCCCCTGATCAAGATATTAGATGATAGGTCAAGGAAATAAAAGGACAGAAATTCCTGTCTTATGAAATGATCACTTATAGAGTTATACCTTTTTGTTAATTTCTGAATTTCAATGCTCAGGTGATGCTTATTGCTGATATAGACAATATAGGGACAATCCCAACTTTCCGTATTTCTCTCCCAATGAGGAGTGCCTTTTAACAAATGCAAGCTAAATATGCTAGAGACAAAAAATGTATTGCTCTAGCACTTTAGCTTTAGGTGTGATTAGTAGCAATGCTAGGATGATTCTTGTTACCCCAAATATTGAAAGCTGCTTAGACCTGGAAGAGGTGCAATGTTTAAGAGCAATGTTTTTGTTTTCAGTTTAATAGAGCATAAGGAGTTTGCATTCCTCAGGCATAACCCTTAAGAAACCAGAGTCACTCTCATGACTTTACCAGGTATCAAAGCTACAGCGCCTGCCTTTGAATAATTAATTATGAGCAAGACAGTTGACATACAATGACCCTGTCTATGTTAGAGTGAACTTGTCAATAACAGTACTGACAAAACTAAATGCAGAAATGAAAATATAGTGGTTTGTGCGAGTACTCCAAACATTTTCCAGTACATACACGCTAACGTTTAGGTGGAAATATTTTTTATGCAGCTTGGAAAAAGAATGTTTGTGTACATTTATACATATACATCTATAGGTACATGATAACATATGCTGAGATTATGATTAAATATGATTTTTTTGTGCAAACATTTTCCCTAGGTTCCATGTTCCTTTAAGCATTTCAAACATGACAATGTAGTGAAATTTATAACCAAGTATACCTAATTCAGTAGCTTTATGAAAATGGCTTTTTCTTTCATACCTCTAACCTTCTATCTCTATTCCCAAGATATGTTAGCTTTCATCAGCTACATAATGTAGGACATTTGTTTCCCCAGAGCATGCCAAACAATATAGAATAAACTGAGGGAGAGAATAAAAGAACTGATGTATAGTAGTGAGATAAAAATAGATATCTTACACCAGTAAAGAAAAGGAACATCTTGCCTATTTGACCCTTTTACTTTTTTGGAGAAGATAATTTGGGATTTAGATTGACACATAATATACTTAAAAAATTAATTAAATTCATCGTTCTATAAATTTTAGGAAACAAAGCTTGAGTGTAAAAAGAGAATTGTTATAAGAGTACATCCATGCCCCAAATAGTCTATTAATTAAATTATTATTTTTAACTATTCTAGTACCTTTCACCTTTAATTAGAGCCTTCTTTCAAACAAATGTTATTTCAGAGGTATTAGAGAAAACTTATTAGAAATATTAAATATCATCACCTTGGTCTTCTGCTTGGTACTTATCATAAAGCATTTTTGGCTAGAAGCACCCAAGAAAAGGAATGGTAATTTTCATCATATAGATTATCCACAGTAAAAAAAAAAAAATAATATGATATATTTTCTTTTAATGTTTATAATAATTTGTCCCTCTTTTGCTGTAGCCAATAGTTATAATACACTAGAAAAGAGGTCATATTCTCTTGGATCATGGTGATTAATGTTTAACAATCATCCCTCAAAAAAGGATATCCATGACAAAGTTTACAAATTTATTATTTAAGTTTATTCTGATTATTAACATTTTCTCCATCAATATTCAAATTTTAAACAATCACCAAAACAATAAAACAAGCTCTTATTTATAGCATTCGCAATTTTTGACTTATGAAGCTTGTACTGAAAATTTAACCTTTTTTTTTTTGGTGAATTGGTTCAACATGACTTTAGTATGCCCCTGCAGTAGTTGCAAATTCAGATGCTCTTTAAGACTCATTGCAGTTATGAACAATTAAGTATAAACGCACCTTTGATCTTGTACCCACAATGGTACCACCTCCATATTCCAGAATTCTGAAATCCTCTTATCTCTGACTATGTTCTGCTGGCTTTTCACCTCTCCCTCTGCCTTACATAACCCTGATCTTTATCCTCACTGTGACCTCCAGCCCCTTGACCCCTTAATTCTCTGCTTGACCATTTCCTCTGCACTAGGCACACTCTCTCCTTCTTATTTTGACTCCTTGGTGAACTAATTTGATTCGATGCTGTCCTCCTTCCTTTAATAACTAACCTGCTGTTGGTTCTGCCTACCTCGTCTTTCTCCCAAATTCAATCTATTTTCTGTTCAACTACCAAAGAGATTTTCTTAAAACTCAGGTCTGATTACACCATTGTCCTGCTCATTGCCTGCAGAATCAAATGCAAAATGATTTGTTTGGCCTTGGAAGACCTGTATAACCTAACTTCTTCCTGCCTCTTTAATCTTTGTAGACCCTACCTACCAAAATATACACATCTATCCAGGGATACTGGCCTCCCTGGAGTTCCATGAACAAGATATTCCATCTCTTGACTGCAGGCATTTAATCTGGCTTTCTCCCATGACTGCAATCCTCTCTTTCTTCTACTTCCCCTATTGATTTCCCTGGCTTATTTTAAATTCCTCCTAAAATCCCACCTTCTACCTACAATCCTTTGTTGGTTATTTCCTATTTGTCCTGCACAAAGCTGGCTAGGTATATATTTGTTACTATGTTGTCTCCCCGCTCCTTGTAGCATTAGCTCCTTGGGGGAATGAACTATCTTTTGCCTCTCTTTATTTGTTTTTCCCAAGGAGACTGGGGTTAAGTGACTTGCCCAGGGTCACACAGGTAATTAGCATCAAGTGTCTAAGACTGGTTTTGAACTCAACTCTTTCTTACTCCAGGGCCTGTGCTCTATCCACTATGCCACCTATCTTCCCCCCTTTGCCTATTTTTATATCCTGAGTGTTTAATACAGTGAGTTGCACCTATTAGGTGCCTCATAAATGTTAACCCATGTTACTTCTTTCTGAAATTTAGACAGGAATCTCGTTGTGTTTGGCAACATAAATCAAAACACTTATCTTCATTGATTTGGTTACTCAGTTAAATTCAATCAAAATGGTGTGTAAATATACAAATGAGATCTTTTGTTTATATGAGTATTCAAAGGAGCTCTGATCTAATCATTGGAGGAATGTAAATTCCTTTGAAAATGAAAATTCACAACCCACCTATGGCTTAGTCAATAAATCCTAGAGAACTCATAGGCTAGCCTTAGATAAATGCCTTGCTCAGAGTCACATAGTAGTATGGCTTATTGTATAGGACACTAGGCTTGGATGACATAGGTTCAAATTTTCCCTCTGATATTTCCTAGGTGTGAACCTTAGGCCCTAGTTGTTATTCAGTCAGTAAATTGTGTCTTTTCATAACCCCATGGATTGTACTGTCCATAAGGTTTTCTTGGCAAAGATAATGGAGTGGTTTGCCATTTCCTTCTCCAGTGGATTAAGACAAGTCAAGGTTAAGTGATTTGTCTGGAATTACACTACTAGTGAGTATCTGGGGACAGATCTGAATGCAGGTCTTCCTGACTCTAGAACCATTGTTCTCTCCACTGAGCCACCTAGCTGTCCTAGGCAAGCCGCTAGATCACTTAGTCTCAGTTTCATAATCTATAGAATGAGGATGATAATAGCATCTAGTTAACAAGGGAAATAATTTATGTAAATGTAAAATATTATTATTATTGATGGTGATTTTGATAATAGCCATTTTCACAACTAGATTTTAAACTCAGATCTTCTGAACGCCAAGCTGATTTCTCTATTACTTATGCCACATTGCCACTATTTTTTTTAATGTAAAGCACCCAAAAATGAGACTTATTTGTTTCACTTTCCAGGTCATGTAAAATTTAGGGAAAAGAGCTCATCAGAAGTACTGACTTGAAGAAGAATTCAAAGGGATGTGGCTCAACTGTATAATTGGTTCGACATACAACAAATGAAACTTAATATACTGGTTTATTACAAGGTATCACATATTATTGCAAGAACATAATGATTTGAAAAAGGCACTGAAATAAATAGGGATTTGAAAAGTTCCTTGAAATTAAAATGGATTCTGAAGAGAGAGAATTCACAAAGTCTAAGAGAAAGGCCAATAACTAGGAAATAGAGATCAAAATTAAAACTCTAATTTAATGTGCTTCACTGTATTGATTCTTCACTAAATAAGAATTGAATGTTTTACTTCTTGATCTTCCCTTTAGAAAATGAATAAATTACTCTGAGTGACCCTAATACAAAATATGCAAAATTTGATGATTTGTCTAATGATTTATAAATGAAAACTCAGACTGTCTTATGAAAAGTTATCAATTCATGATGTGCTAACACAATGACATCAATATAACTTAGGGTATATTGAAATAATAAAAAACAATCACATTATTATGGTGCTGTTATAGGTTTGAAATGCATTTCATATGTTATATGGGTATCATAACAAAACTGTGAAGTAAATAGTTCAGTAATATCTATGTCCCTTTTACAGATGGAGAAGCAGAGTCAGAGATTACATAACTTTTCCAGGGTCACATAAGTGGGAAGTATTACAGATAGTATTTAAAGACAGCCTCCTAATTCCAAGTGCACCTATCTATACAGTTACCTTTACAATAGAAAAAAGTTTTTATTTAATTTAATTAATTTTTTTTTTATTTTCAACAATCACTTCCAATTTTCTCCTCTTCCCTCCCCTGAGATGGCATACAATCTTACATGGATTCTACATATATCTTCTTATTAAACACATTTTTACATTAATCATGTTGTACAGACGAATTAAAATGAATGGGAAAAACCATGAGAAAAAAACAAAACAAGACAAAACATAACAAGAGAAAATAGTCTGCTTTATTCTGCATTCCAATTCTGTAGTTCTTTCTCTGCATGTAGATGGCATTTTGCCTCAGGAATCCTATGGAAATGTTTTCGTTCCTTGCATTGCTGTGAAGGACTAAGTATGTCAGAAACAATCCTCACACGCTGTGGCTGTTACTTTGTATAATGTTCTCCTGGTCCTGCTCATTTCACTCAGCATCATTTCATATGTCTTTCCAAGTTTAGAAAGAAGTTTTTTTTAAAAAAAATATGCTTTAGCTGCCTCATAAATTGATAAACAAGATATACAATCTGTTTTGGCCTTTTTAGTCAATGTTCTCTTTATTCTCTCTCGCTAATCCATATATATGTATATCTCTTAGGCATTGAAGGAGGTTTAATTGATTTGTGCAGGCTTATTAAAAGGTATTTAGACACACCAACTCTTTCAGTTTTGCATTTCAACACTCAACACTTTTGTGCCCTTCTTTTCCTTTCCCACACATCTCAGTGAATCTATTCAATTCTAAACTGTGCTGCACTCTTAAATATTTTGCTCCATGTCTTCTTGTCAATTGTGCCTCGCCAAATCCAAATTCTAAATTACTTTCACCATTGACTTCCTTTACTCCTACTCACATCGTATTGAACAGAATTGGAGAAAATCAAGACATGACTATGCACTAGAATTTATGTTATCTCATCTTACATGGATCCTCAACTGAACCAAGATAGACATTCTATTTTTCCCCTAACTAATCTAGTCTCGTACCCCTCTGTGCCTCATAATTCCTACTCCAAAGAATATGCTTCTCAAAAGTGTTTACCATTTTCAGAGAGTTGACCCTAAATACAACCTGTATCAAAGAGGGATTCTGTAAGGATGATGATATGCACAAAATACTCATTTGAATGGTATAATGCTCATTATATTAAAATCATTCCAGATTACCATAAACTAGATCTACAACTGAAAAGAATTTAGCTTATCACTTGAAAGAGGGAAAAAATAAAGACTTTTCTGTCCATATTGTGTCATGCATTTTGATAGACAGCTTGTAGAGATTATTCTTCAGTGCATTTATCTTGGAAAAACATTGCAAATAGGAAAAATATACAAACTATGTTGGGTCCTATGAAGCTGGAAAATGCTCAGTTATAGACCTGGTCACAAACTCTATATTCATTGTCTGAAGGCAGAGCTATGCAAGTTCAAATTGTTTATCACTAGGTTGGGCAGACAAAGTGGTTTTTCTTTTTTTTTTAAATAACATCTCTTAAGTACTATATATTAATTCATGGAACGCTCACAACCTTCATCATTAGGTATATTAACCACAGTCACAAAGTCACATACATTTTATTCTTAATCATAGATATAATCGGTTTGATCCTGCTTCCATGGTTAGAAACACTAGTTCCAATTATGATGTTGCATCTTTGGGAGCATCTGAAGCACAAACACCATTATGATGAACATTTTATTGTTAGATTTTCACTATATAACATATTAAAAGTGGAGATGACTTCTATTACCCATTCAACTTAAAGGAACTGGTACTTTTGTGGCAAAAGCTGCTAACACAAGGAAAATAGCTTTCTTCATTTTCAGCTAAATGTTTGTTTTTCTTTGAAAAGAGAAGCTGTGCTTGACTTCTCTGTTTCTACGGGGAAGTCTCTAAGTCTGTAACTCAGAGAGTATAGTGCCAGTTTATATTGCTTAATGCAGTCCCCATTGGAGGTTTCTTGGGCCAATGAAATCACAGGTCCCACTCCAAAAACAAAATGTCTTTCAGTACTGCATTATGTTGATAATGCAAGAGACTCTGCTGGTTATGAACACTGCCTACTCAACCCAGCCCAGAACACTTAGGATGACACCTATTGGATGATCACATAGCCTTGGTTAGCATTGCAATATTAATCAGAGAGTTAAGATATTTCCTGCCCATTAAGGAAAGCTTGATTAGGGGAAGCTCACATCTTTTGTTAAGTTTCTAATGAGACACTAGTTCTCAAGGGTTGTGATGTCCTCTGGACCTGAAAAGTGTATAAATACTCTGAAGTAAGGTTTTACTTTGGAGGCTTACTCATTGGAAGTGTTTGTTTGGTGAGGTGAGACTATGGGCAGTAGCTGAGGCACGCCTCAACTTTAAAAACCTGGTTTTGGTGATTTTCTCTCTCTGCTAATTATGTATATATGTAATGGTGAGACAGTTGGATCTATCTGTTGATCTATGATATATGTATTTCTTGTACTCAGACAGTTGGAAGCCCTGTCTGTTGGTTGATCTTTGTTTCTCTGTATTTTCTCTGAAGTTCAGGGTACTAATTTTTGCCCATGAGCTAAATGAATGACATATGTGCTTGATTAAAGTGATTGTTGACCCCTCAAAAGTTGCTTTCTTTTTAGAAAAGCAAATCTAAGAACCTGTATAGCAGACCTTCCTGTGTGTGTCAGGGTACTTGCTTACACAAACATACACTGATATTACGGAATAGCTATCTTTCTTCTCCTTCCCCTTCCACACTAAGGAATTTAGAGAAGCTCTGGTTATCCTTATATAGCATTGATACATCTATAGGTGTAGAAAATAGTACACATAGCAATATGTGATATATATGAATTTCTATGTAATAATTGTGTGTGCATATGGACATAAATACACATATATACTACAATCATATGACATCTCATCAAAGGAGAATACATACATAAACACAAACATATACACACATATATTTTACACATGAATGTTTGTATGCATATATATATACAAACAAGTGTGTATATGTATGTTCATATGTATATGTACATGATACAAACTGTGGTGGGTCTTATGAAGCCAAAACACTTCAATTTCAGGCCTATAAATTGTATATTCATTGTCTGAAGACCTAGCTATTAATATGTAAATAATTTATCACCACATGTGTGATACATCATACCTATGAATATGTATATGGTATATATGTATACATGAGTATTTGTATAAATTATATATAATACATGTACATGTGCATATCTATACATATATGCAAATACAAATATGCATATATGTATATTCCTTGAGAGCAGAGATTATTTTGTTTTTTCTTTTTGTATCCCTAGTGTGTGGTCCAGAACCAGTCTACTATAACACAGTAGATATTTAACTAACGTACATAAAGTGGGTTTACTTCTGGTTTTTCTTTTTGTTTAGGACATTAGAATGTAAATTTATATCAGTGACTCCTCCAGTTCATTCACAGATAGGGGACTCTTTTCATACCTCCCAATCAATAGGTTTTTTGTTGCTGCTGTTGTTATTCTTGTTTTTCCTCCTCAAGAAACATTTCATCTGAAGACAGACCAGAGTAGGAAATGAATTTTTTTTTTGGCATAGATGATCCAGGGTATTCATTTACAAAGTTGCCAGGGAATCAATAGAATATCAAAAAAAAAAATCCACAAAGATTTATGAGACATGATTTCATCTTTTAAGTATTTTATCACATTGTAAAATGTTCATGTATTTACTAAAAACTCAGTTTGAGCAATGCTCATTTCCAGTAAATGTAAACAAATCATGTAAATGTAATGAGTTGATTGAAGTCTAACCATATCCCAGGTACCCATG
The DNA here is from genome assembly GCA_023548195.1 of Bettongia penicillata ogilbyi. Classification (NCBI taxonomy): domain Eukaryota; kingdom Metazoa; phylum Chordata; class Mammalia; order Diprotodontia; family Potoroidae; genus Bettongia; species Bettongia penicillata. The sequence goes on from JAJHZJ010000771.1 coordinate 111,117, forward strand.
ACTTTCTGATACCCTGTTCTAAAAGAAAATGGACTGATGATTTTCATCATATATGACTCTTAATTGTTCAATAAGGTCCTTGAACAAGGTAACACATATGTGCTATTATATGAAGTGTTTTCAAATCCATGAATTTCTATCAACCTTTATTAGTCAATTATTTAGCATACGTTTAAAAGAAAACTTACTATCAACCAATATATTAAGAAAATAAATTTATTACACATAAAGATGTCTGGAGACAACAAAAATTATATAGGATTTGGTCAAGGAATACATAATCCAATTGCAGATATATGGCATATAAATAGAATTATAGAATCTACAGCTGAAAAGGAAATCAAAGGCCAATTAATCTAAGTTACATTTTTAGCAAAATCCCATACACAACACTTGACAAGTGGTTATCCAGTCTTTGTTGGATTTTGATATTTAGAAATTTGGGACCAACTAGCTTCTGAGGTAGTACATTCCAAATTTGTGTCATTCTAACTTAGGTGTATTCTAAATACAGCCCAAGAACAACCCATCTGTTTTTGTACAGAGAGTTAAGAATTGCTTTTTTTAATGATCATTTTAAATAGAATAGAACATCATTTTAAAATATATGAAACATTTTTAGCTTATACAAAAACAGCAGCAGCATTTGGGTTATGGTGATCTTAATTTGCTGAATCCTGCTCTAACTCAATGTTTCAAACATTTTTGTCCATGTTTTATTCCATTATTGTCATTAACTTTCTCCTCCTCCTCCTCATCATCATCATCATCATTACTAGCCATAAGCAATGGTAATGAATGAAATGATTATTTCTATCTCATATTAATTATCAACTATTGAATTAGGACCAAGATTTTTTCAGAAGCCCATAGACTGTTCAGTCTCTGAAGGATTTTGATGATAATGAGATTGAATTGACTTTTCCCTCAGTCTGGTTCAGGCCCCATCCAAGTGGGGAAACCCATTATACTCTACACAGGTTTGAGGGGGACAGAGTCTTGGATTAGATTGTTGAAGGGTATATGATTTAGATTTAAATGACATAATCAAAGTTACATCCCCCAGCCCCTCATTAGAATAGGTCTACCTCTCACTGTCATATTAATTTTCTCTCAATTATTGTTAACTAATCAAGAGTTGATTGCCAAACTCAGTAGCACCCACTCTTCCAAGAGCATTTAAACTATAAGCCCATTGTCATCATTCATAATTGACATTCAAGAATTCAATTCACACATTTTATTGATAATATACTAGCATTATTAATAAAATGATTCTTTCCTCAGGAACTATGTCTCTTGACCTTTTTGAATGTCATAGCAACACAATACAAAAGAATCAGAGATGTAATTAATGGCATTACTAGTTGAAAATTGGTTACCCTAGTATGCTAACGCTGCCCCGTTTGAGAACTACTATTATAATTACCAAAGTCTTTCTTTATACAAAACTTTAATGTGTCTCCCTGCAGCTGTCACTCACTTCTCCTGGCTCTACCCTCTGTGCCCAAGAAGAACAAAGATTAATCCTTTTATGGGATAATCTTTTAAATATTTGATGTCAGATAATTTAATATCTGTCTTCAAGGAGTAGTACTTCCTCCCTCAACTTCTCTATACTAGACTTCTCCCTTCAACCAAGTCAAATATGACTTAATCTTGAGACCTGTCCCTATTCTGGTTGCCTTTTTTCTCCCTTAAAAATCCTTCAATCAGCCTTATAGGCAACTTCTAAATGAATACAATATTGCAATTTTGTTCTAACCAGGGCATCATAAGCAGGAATTTTATGAACAATTCCTTTCTTAATATACTGTCTACAATAAAGAACGTGATGAAGGATGTTCATAAAACAGATTACTTTTAAAATGTCTACATTTTTTCCCAAAGAGCTGGTTGTTAAATTTGTCAGCCTACATCTAACAGTCCTGACTACCACCAAACTCTTTTTTTCCAGAGAAGAGGAGAAAGGACATTCCTTTGAGTCTTTAGGCTGATATCCTGCCTTGGAGTTAGGGATTAAAAAACATTGCTTCATCTCACAGAAATTTTCTCCTCAATCTAAAATGCCTAAGTGCCGGAGAGAAATTACCTTCTAACCAAATCCCTTTGGACAATGAAAATATACCCAAACTCATTCTTCAGTGTTAACTTTCACTCCCCCAAGCCCTGGCACATTCTCACAAATCTGTTGATTTATTTTGAACAACATGGACTGTCATCAGTCAAACCCCATTATCCATTTCCCACTGCCTACTCTCTTATTCCCCTTGCTTTCAATCAATTTGCTATTCCATCCAATCTCCCACTCTTAAACTTGCTAAGCCTTGCTCTACACTTATCTGGAATGTCTGCTCCATAGATAAGAGCTCTGCTTTTATCTTCAAAATTTTGATGTGCACTCCATCCTCTGTCTCTCTCTCTCTCTCTCTCTCTCTCTCTCTCTCTCTCTCTCTCTCTCTCTCTCTCTCTGTCTCTCTCTCCCTTTAAGAACTGGCTCCCTGCTAATGGCACAGCCTCCCTGAGATCTCAATTAATACTTCAATCCACTTAATGGCCAACATGGGGGAGGTTGAGTAGTCTTTGCTTCCCATTATTCTTTCTGGGTCTTTTCTCTACCATTGTCATTTAGTAATCTCTTCACCTTTGGCGTTCACTCAGTCATTATTTCCCAACCAGTTAAGCAGTAAAAGGACTGGTACCTGTTATATATGACTTTCAGGACACTTCTCTTCTTTCCTTGATGAACTCAGCACCTAGCTCACAGAATTTTTCTCCTCAAATCTTCCGCTAGCTAAAAGATCTTCAGACATTGTTTCTCCTTCATACACCCTAAACTCACAATTCAACTTGATCCTTTCGCATGAACAATCCCTTCACTACCACCTCAGCCACACATACCCACACTAATGTTCATACTGTTGTTCTTGTCATTACTCACAAATACATCACTTCCATGCTCATGCACTTTTATATTCCCTTAACTAATTACAGTACATTGTCATTATACCTCTCCCTCTGCCTTTCCATACCAAACACTTCTCTTTGTCTACACCTTTTTAGCTTGGTTCTTTCATGGACATTCATGATTTTACTAGCTTCTAGCGTCTCTTCCTTTCCTTATCTTAATCCCTTATCCCAGTTCTTTGGTAAACTGTTCTTTACTTTTGAGTTCTTTGAACACTTCAAACAGAATATACTTTGCAAAGTGCCAACCTTTAATGGTTACCACCTTGCTCCTATTTATGTGCTTCTAAAAGAAGCTAGAGAAAATCGAGAAACATTTCAGAGTGTGTCCATTACAGTAATCTGAGCTGTGCCCTTGCTGCTACAAGGCAATACCTCCCCAGGTAACTTTCCTATTCACCATAGCAACTCTTCCCAACTTTTTGACCCCATCCTCAAGGCTGTCTCCTATGGCTCCCACTCTCCCCCAACATCTCACTTGAGAACTTTGTCATATTTTACTGAAAAAAAATGAGGTACTTCACTAAAACCTCAGTCTTCTCTTCTATTTTCCCTCATTTCCTTTCTCTTTTTTTTCTCTGAACTTCACCACATGGCTACCTTTAATACATGACTCCACTTGCTTTCCTTTCACTCTTCTAATTCTCTATTTCAGATTCTAAACTCTTCATTCAATTAAAATTCTCTCTAAAAAGTTACAATTTCAACATTGCCAAATCTCATCACTTTTTCTTGATTTTAATTCTTACTGACTTCTTTTCCATCTTTGACAATACTGACCATCCTCCTTTACATGTTCTTTATTTTTTCTTACATTACTCTAATCCTAGTATTCCCGTCTATCTTCTTGACCTTTGTTTCTCAGGCTTCATCTAGATCATGTCTTCTAACTATGGCTTTGTCATAGGCCCCTGTTATTGTTCTCCTTCTCTTCCCCCTCTATATTCTTTCATTTAATTATCATATCGGCTCTAAGGGATTCAGTTATTTTATTGATGCTTATGTAGCCCTAATTTTTCTACTAACGACTGGACAAGCATCTCTAACTTCTTACTAGACAATTAAAATTCATTTTCCATAGACATTCTTAAGTCAAGAAGTTCAAAACTGAACCCATTATTTCCCTCTCCCCAAACACTCTATCATTCTAGCATCTGCATTATATTGAGGGTACAGCAATTCTCCCAGTCACACAGGCTCCTAAACATAAATGTCTTCCACAACTCTTCACTTCCCCCAACCTCAAAGTAATATGCTACTAAAAACTCTCAATTTTACCATTTTTATGTCTTTAAAAAAAACTTTCTGTCTTCTCCAAAATTTCCACCACTCTGGTGGAGGTGCTAGTTATGTCATACCTGGACTATTGCAATATCTGTCTGATTGCTCTTCCACCCAGAATTTTCTCCCCACTATAGTCTACCCTCTACTCCTCTGTTGAAGGGATGTAGAGTTCAAGTCTGACCCTACTCAGCAAATTTCAGAGGTTCCCTTTCACTTCAAGGATAAATGTAAAATCTTATATTTGTTAATCACAGCCCTTTATAAGCTCTCCCCTTTCCTACCATTCTATTCTTTTTTACAACTCTATTATATTTCCTCTAGTTTCCTGAAATGTTCTTCCTCCACATTACCCTCATTCCAGGCTTTCTGGCTTTTTTGAACTTTCTGCTAAAATTCTATCTTCAATTGGAAGCCTTCACTAATACCATTAATGCTTGGTCCAGTCCTCTGTTGCTCTCTGTCCCCCCAAAATTGGCCTGAATTCTTATTTATTTACTGTTCTTTGCAAGTTGTCTCCCCTATTAGTCTGTGAGTTGCTTGAGAGCACAGTTTGTCTTTGTATCATGAGTGTTTAGCATAGTGCCAAACACATATTAGGGACTTAGTATTACTGACTGATTGAATTAAATACTTATTATTTAATAAATAACACTATGACTTTAAATTCAAGTAACTGTTACATTATTTTGAAATTAATCTGATACTTTATCCACATAATTGCACCATTTCTTAGTCCATATCTTTACCCTAAGAATAATGTGAGGTACGTTGCTAAATGTTTTGCTAAAATATTAGTAAATTATATAACTTTTTTTCTTTATATACCATTCCTTATCACAGCATCTGACACAAAATATGTGATAAGTACAATGTTCATCTTCTGATTACTTGATGAGTGGCCCTGTCAAAATAAGAGAGGACATTACTCTGGAAGGACATATATTTCATGAAATCATTCTGGTTCTTTCATGTCACCATTTCAGTTTCTTGATATTCTTTGCATATCTCATTAAGAATATTTTCTACATTTTCCCTAATTATCTCTGTCTAGATTATTGGTATTTAGCTTTTTTCCTGATCTTTTTTTTTACTCTTCAAGGGCTCAGAAGGAGACATTTACCTATTTTTCGATTATTAGCACTATTAGCCATTTTTGTTTAGTTCATTTTAGTGAAAATATATCACTCTTTGTATAAAGGCAAAACAAAAACAAATTAGAATTGAGAAATTCTGCATTTTCCTTGTGCATTATCACCATTTCAAACTCCTTGAACTATGGTGCCCCTTCAACATTCCTCATTTCCCAGGATAGCTGTAAAATAGTTTTTAAATTAAGGTTTGTAACCTTAGCAACCCTCAGGAATATCATCCTTTTGAGTGGTAGCCCCCGACACTATTCTTTCATGAATTTGAAAGTTTTTGTATTCATTCTCCATCTTCTAATTGGTCAATCAGCTCCTGGTATAGCCGCATTGATTTTTTTAGATGAACACTGTATCCTTTTTCTCCTTATTGGAATTGTTTCTACTTGTTTAGTCACCAAGAAATTTCTTTTTTTACAAGTCCTGCATCTGCTTATCCTCAAGAAAATCAGGTCATGGAAGCATATATAGCCTTTCTCTGAAACACTTGAAATATGAAATATGATTTCTTGAAATCTAGGGTCTGAGTGAATAGAAAAGAAATATTAGAAAAAAACAGTATAATGAAAAGGGTTGGACAATACAGGTGGGTGTATGGCAGAGAAAAATCCTAAGGGAATAAAATGAAAACAAAGTTTTAGATATGAAAAATGAGCAGAATATCTTGGCAGACCAATAGAACTAAAACAGTTCATAGAAGAAAACTGTTTGAAACAATATTGATAGGGAGATTGTTGTCGTATTGTAGAGATATATAAATGGCATTGAATAACAGGTTTGAGAATTCAGGATTTTTACTTAAATACCAAAAGGAATATTAAAAAAAAACATTAACTATCTGGTTTAGATTAAGTAGACAATGAGGTCAGTTACAACTTTTAATTTCTGTGATTCTTTTATTAGGGTTGAACTTAAATATTCTGGACACCATTATGGCAAGAGAATCATGTCCTTGTTTAAAATTTCACCTACAATACTACTGATTCTTTCATAAATAGTGGTCTCTCTCTCTCTCTCTCTCTCTCTCTCTCTCTCTCCTCTCTCTCTCTCTCTCTCTCTCTCCCTCCGTATATATGTGTGTGTATGTGTGTATTTCAGACATTCTTTTAAAAATATTTTATTTTTCCAATTACATAGAAAACCAGTTTTAATCTTCATTAAAAAAATTTTTTTGAGTTTCAAATTCTTCCTCTCCTTCTCCCTTATTAAAAATGCAAGCAGTTTGTTGAAAGTTTTAAATGTACCATCATACAAAATGTATTTCCACATTATTCATGTTGTAAAGAAAACAAAGACAAAACATGAGAAAAATAAAGTAAAAAGAAAGTATACTTCTCTCTACATTCAGATTCAATCAGTTCTTTCTTTGCAGATGAATAGCATTTTCATCATAGGTCTTTCACAATTGTCTTGGATCTTTGTACTGATATGAATAGCAAAGTTTTTCAAAGTTGATCAATGTACAATGTTACTGTTACTGTGTAAAATGTTTACATGATTTTTCACTTTGCTTTAGCTCATAGAAGTCTTTCTGGGTTTTTTTCTGAAATGATTCTGCATATTATGTCTTAAAACACAATAAGATTCCATCACAATCATATATCACAACTTGTTTGGTTAATAGCATGTGGAATACATAGCAAACATGCTTTTCTTAAAGAAACGAAAAATGCCTCTTATTGTTTTGGATAAGTTATAGTGACAGGTAATCTACTACACTTCTATGAGCTTGAGTTGACTGGCTAAAAGATGGAGTGGTCGTGAAAAAGATATGTGTTTTACTGCACTTAAAACAATATATGTTTTAAAAATTAAGATTTTAATTTCTTTTAACTTTTAAAATTTTAATTGTTGGAGGGTGGAGCCGAGAGGGTGGAGTAAAAGTAGGGATTTGCTTGAAGTGTCCCACAAACCATGGCAAATACCTGTAAAAATGACTCTACAAATTTTCGAGTGGAAGAACCAAGAGAATGATGCTGTGAAACAAATCTCCAGCCCAAGACAGCCTGAGATGTGAATGGGAAGCATCTATCATGCTGAATTGGGAGTGGAGCACAGTCCAACATGAGCTGCACCAATGGGCTTGAACAGTACCCTTGGGGGTACTGAATTGATGGCAGTTGAGGCAGTTGTGAGACCTCTTGACTCCAAAATTCCAAGGACAACTTGGAAGGTCATTGGAAAAAATTATCTAACCTGTGTGAGAAAGTGGTGCCCTCTGGGCCAAGTCCCAGTGTGGTAGAAGGGGCAGGGGAGGCCACTGAGGCTATAGCAGCAGTAGCAGCAGTGGCTGCTTACAGAGCTCTAGGCCCACAGAATTTGGGGAATGAAATGGCTGGCAGTACCCCTATTGGAAACAGAAGAATACTTTGACAAAGAGTTCAAAAGTCAAGTAAATGGCTAGGGAAATAGGCAAAAGCTAGAAAAAGAATCAGACTATAGAATTTTACTTTGGTGGCAAGGAATAACAAAATATACAATCAGAAAAATACAAGTCAAAGCTGCTCCATCCAAAGCCTCCAAGAAAAGTATGAATTGTTCTCAGGCCAAAGAAAAGCTCCAAAAGGATTTTGAAAATGAAGTAAGGGAAATAGAGGAAAAATTGGGAAAAAACATGATTGTGAAGCAAGAAAATCATGAAAAATGAGTCAAGTACTTGCTAAAGGGGACCCAAAAATGCAGAAGAAAAGAACACCTTTAAACAACACACTAACTCAAAAGGCAAAAGAGATCCAAAAAATCAATGAGGAGAAGAATGCCTTAAAAAGCAGAATTGGCAAAAATTGCCTCTTTTATGTAAGAGATAATTTACCCATACTAATCTCCCTTTCTCCTTCTCCCAATATACATAATCCTCTCTCAGCCCTTAATTTTATTTTTTAAATGTTATACTTTCATATTCAACTCATTCTGTGCCCTCTGTCTCTTTCTCTCTCTCTCTCTGTATGTATATATATATATATATATATATATATACATACACACATATATGTATATATTTATTCACACACATACACATAAATATAAGCATAGATGTGTACAGAAATATATAAATATACATGTACATATACATCTATATATAGATAGATAAATAGATAGATAGATGTATATGTATATAAAATCATTCCAACTGCCCTAATACTGAGAAAAGTCTCAAGAGTTACTAATATTGTCTTTCCACTTTGGAGCTTATGGAGTTCACCTTTAGTAAATCCCTTTTGATTTCTTTTCCTGTTTACCTTTTCCTGTTTTCTTGATTCTTGTGTTTGAAAGTCAAATTTTCTATTAAGCTCTGCTCTTTTCATCAAAAAAAGTTTAAAAGTCCTCTATTTCATTGAATGACCAATTTTTCCCTGAAATATAATATTTGGTTTAACTAGGTAGGTGATTCTTGGTTTTAATCCTAGCTCCTTTGACCCCTGGAATACCATATTCCTGGATCTTCAATCCCTTAATGTAGAAGTTGCTAGATGTTGTGTTATCCTGATTGTATTTCCATGATACTTGAATTGTTTCTTTCTGGATGCTTGCAATATTCTCTCCTTGACCTGGGAATTCTGGAATATGACTACAATATTCCTAGGAGTTGTTCTTTTCGGACCTATTTTAGGAGTTATATGGTGGATTCTTTCAATATTTATTTTACCCTCTGGTTCTAGAATATTAGTGCAGTTTTCCTTTATTATTTTGTGAAAGATGATGTCTAGGCACTTTTGTTCATCATGGCTTTCAGGACATCCAATAAGTTTTAAATTGTCTCTCCTGGATCTATTTTCCAGGTCGGTTGTTTTCCCGATGAGATTTTTCACATTGTCTGCTACTTTTTTTTTATTCTTTTCATTTTGTTTTATAATTTCTTGATTTTTCATAATGTCATTAGCTTCCATCTCCTCCATTCTAATCGTCAAGGAAATATTTTCCTCAGTGAGCTTTTGGACCTCCTTTTACATCTGGCTAATTACTATTTTTAAGATATTCTTTTCCTCATTGGCTTTTTGTATCTCTTTGACATTTGGGTTAGTCTGCTTTTAAGGCATTATTTTCTTCATTTTCTGTGGTCCCTTTTAACAAGTAGTTGATTTGTTTTTCAGGATTTTCATGCATCACTCTCATTTCTCTTCTCATTTTTCCCTCTACTTCTCTTACTTGATTTTCAAAATCCTTTTGGAGCTTTTCCATGGCCTGAGACCAATTAATATCTTTTTTCTTGGAGGTGTTGGATGTAGGAGCTTTGACTTTGTTGTTTCCTTCTGTTTGTATATTTTGGCCTTCTGTAGTCTGATTCTTTTTCCAGTTTTTGCTTATTTGACCAGTCATTTACCTGAGTTTTGAGCTTTTGGTCAAGGTACTTCTCTGCTTCTCATTTGGGTGGAGAGATGTGCTGTGAGTCACTTCATCCCCACCATAATCTGTGGCCCTAGAGATCCAGAAAAATCCATTGCCAATTGCCCCTTCTGTTGTTGCAGCTGCTGTAGACTTCCCATATTCTCCACCATCCCAAGACTGGGACTGGACCACTCCACTCTCTCACACAGGTTCTACAATTTTTTTTTTTTTTGCCACTGTCCTTTCAATTTGTCCTTGGCATTTTGGGGCTGTGAAATCTGGGAATCATGCCAGGTGCCAGTTATGCAGTCTCCCCAGACCTACTAAGGTCCCATCTGTCCTGCTGTCCCACACTGGACTATGGTCTGCTGCCAGTCTAGTGCAATAGACCCTGCCAATTAATTTTACAGGTCATCTTGGGTTGGAGATTTGCTTCACTCCATCAATCTGTGGGTTTTGCAGCTCCAGAATTTGTTTAGAGTCATTTTTACAGGAATTTGGCTACATTTGGGGGGAGAGCTGTAGCAAGTCCCAACTTCTATTCTGCCATTTTGTCTTCACTCCCAGAAGTAAACACTTTGAGGAGGGACAGGGCAAAAAGATAAAATAGAATAAATAGGGGCAGGATAGGATGGAGGGAAATATATTTAGTCTTTTACAACATGAAAGTTATTGAAGTGATTTGCATGACTACACATATATTACCTATATCAAATTGTTTGCCTTCTCAATGGGGTTGGTAGAGAGGGAGGGAAGAAGAGGAGAAATTAAAAATTGTTTTTACATGCAAGTGGAAAAATAATACATACACAGCGAGGTATAAAAATGTATCTTGTCCTACAAGAAAATAGAGGGGAAAGGGCATGAGAATGGGGGTGATAGAAGGGAGGGCATATTGGGAGAATGGATAATTAGAATGTGTATTCTCTTGAGTGGAGGATGGGAGAGATGGGGAGAAAATTTGAAACTCGAAATCTTATGGAAGTGAATGTTGAAAACAAAAAAAACCCTAATTAATTAAAAATTTTAATTTTACTTCTAGGTGACATAGTATAATTTTATAAAGAATGCTGCTGATCAGACCAGTTTCAATGAGCTTCATTTTAGTCATCACATTTTGGGAAAGATTCTCACACATGACAGTAATGGTTGCGAAGACAGAGGATGCTTAGAGTACTGAGAAACATATGAAAATATGTTCAAGAAATTGGGATATTGATCCTTAAATGAAAAATCTCAATGGAGATAATACATTTACCGACAAATATCCAATGCTTCAAGTAAAACTAAACTGAGAAATAAAGTGAATTTGTTTCTCAAAGGTCACAATGAAAATGAATTATATTCCTGAGACTAAAATTCAAGTCCTTTGACTCAAAGCATAATTTGGATAATAGCCACAGTTCCCACAGAATATCAAATGTCATTCTATATTAAGAAATATTTACATTAAAAACAGAATAAATCTTTAGTTTTCATCAAAACCCTCCCCTGACCATCATCAGATGAAAAGTATTTGCAAAGATTTCATCTCAGACATGCAGTATATCTTTTCCATTACATTAGAGTGCAAACTTATGAAGGGTAAAAATCTGTCCATTTTTATAATTCTATTATATAGTGTTTTTCTACTCATTTCCTTCCTTCAAAACAAATCTTATCAAATTATTAACTCTTTGAACATCATTTCAATTTTTGCTTGATGTTACATAGAGTCCTAAAATAGGACCCATTAAGTATTGAACAACTAGTTAGTATATACAAGATATATTATGCTGAATCTGAAAATCAAATTAAATGTCATGACCCTTGTAGTGTTATTAAGTAATATTTTGTAGATTATCATGGTAGTTCCTCACTCTTGGGGATGATCCCTGTTCATCTTTATGGTCTATTGTAGATGAAGAAAGTAGCAAAATCCTCCTTGAACCTGCTTATATTATCTTCTTGTACAAGCTCTTGGTGTAATGAAGCCCATATGTTTACTACCTGCTGTGTTAAGAAGAACATCCTTTTATTTGTTATAAAACTGCCTCCTTGAAGCTTCAGGGGGCATATATTATTGTGATGTTTTAATTATCCAGGTAAAGAATGAATTTATGTACAGCTGCAAATAGTTTAGAATGAAACTAGTTCCCTAATTGATGGGGATGAGGGTAATAAGCATAGGGAGCAATCTGGATTCTTTTAGAAAAATAGAAATGATTAAGGGATGATTTCATCTGGATTCACAGGTGGCTTCCACTCATCTTTTCCTCACTCACACACTTTTCTATAAATACAACTTAAATGGATTTGTACCTAGAGTTATTTAAGACTTATTACAATTAAAATAATAGAATTTTTAAATTTTAAGGGATTTTAGAAAGAACCTAAACAAATTCTTTCTCTTTACAAATGAGGATGCAGAACTTATTGGGGCCATAAAATGGTGGGGCCATAAAATGGTAGGGCCAGGACCTGAAACTGGGAAGACTAGACAATTGCAAGAATTGTAAACATCACAAAGTTTTTTTTTCCTGTTTTCTCAATAATATGATGGTCAAGTGTTAAGGTAGCTGCAAAGTAATAGACTGAGTGCTGTACTGAAGTCGGATTGACCAGAATTCAAATCTTTCCTTAGACACTTAGTTGTGTGACCATGGACAAGTTAACTTCTCTGTGCACCAGTTTCACTTTCTATAAATGCTAGCTATCATTGTCAATATCCTCCTCCTCTTCCTCATTATCATCATCACCATCATTGAGGCACATGCATTTCCTCTATCACTCAACAAATGTCTAAGAACCAGTTTGTGACAAAAATTATACCAGGTGCTGGAGATGCAAAGATGGAGATAAAAGAATTCCTGCCTTTACATCCTATTATACTCATTTCTAAAATCTGTAAAACAAAAAAAGATTAGAAAACACAGACTTAACCAATACGTTCCTTTCAATTTTTTGTAATTGAGTATTTTCTTACAAAAGACTTATGCATTTTTGTTGGCCATCAAAATGCTTTCTGCCTCACATAGGGCATGCTTTATTTTACCACTAAGTGAATGCTCTAGTCTGTTATTGAAAATCAGTTTGATCACTTGTATGTTGAGATTATCAAAATTGTAAAATGGTGGATCTGGTGAGAGTGAAACAGAAAAATTCCATGTTTAATATGATTATTTTGTAGAACCTTTTTATGAGATGAAAGAATTTGGGATCCAAAGTGGTTGAATAAATATTAAGAACATTATATTTAGGATTTGTAGGATAAATATTTACACTTTTATATTCTTACTTTATATGAAATATTCAAATAGATGTGCTATCTTATTGATTTGGATATTTCCTGCACTATTGCAATCTGTAACCCATTAGAGCTTATTTCTTAAATATTTCTAAATACTTCCCCAGAATTTTTAAGTAAAATTCACATAAAGCATCTAAGGCCATCAAGACTTTCTCTTGGCATTGCAAGGTGATGCAAACAATCAGAACCCTCATGTTCTTTAGCTGTCATAACTTCTTACCAACAGAGCAAATTTGTCTCTTCCATTATCTTTTGATGGACGTTGAATGATTTTCATATATAGATAAAAGAGGCTTCATTGAAAAAAAAAATTAGAGTAAACTTCCAGATGGGACAGTTCATCTTTTTTAAAGAAAATCATGCATTTTCCAGGTGACACAATCTATACTGCTTATTTAGATTTTCTTGTGGTTCAGTTGTTTCAGTTACTCTTAGTAACACCATTCAGTGGCTTTTTGGGTTTGTTGTTTTTGCTGCTGTTGTTTTTGCAAAGACACCGAAGTGGTTTGGGATATCTTTCTCCAACTCATGTTATAGATGAGGAAGCTGAGGCAAACAAGGTTAAATGGCCCAGAGCTACACAGTAAGTTGCTAAAGTGATATTGGAACTCAGGTCTTCCTGACTCCAGGCCTCACTCTCCACCCACTATGCTACATACCCACCTTGGCCTTGGACCTTTGTTAATGGGAGAGGCAGTCCTCTCAGTTTGCTTCATTTTATTCACTTTATCTGGGTCAAAGCCCTGTAATTTCTTTATAATAGCTTGAATCCATTAGTAGGATTGACAGTCTAGTCAGGATTAGTGAACTTGGTGGCCTTGAGGCCACATGTGGCCTTCTAGGTCCTTAGGTGTGGCCATTTGACTGAGTCCAAGTTTTATAGAACAAATCCTTTTCTTAAGGGAATTCATTCTGTGAAGTTTGGATTCAGTCAAATGGCCACACTTGATGACCTAGAGGGCCACGTGTGGTCTCATGGCTTCAGGTTTCCCATACCTGGTCTAGGTGAAGGTCAACTAGTGCCCAAACCTGAAAGAAGGGATGAAAAGTGGGGAGGAAGAACTTAATTACCTCCCCCCCATACAATAAAAATATTGAAACTACTCTAATAAGTGATTTATTGAGTGTGTATATATATTAGTATATATAATATATATATTAGTATATATATTAGTATAATATATATATATGTGTATATATATATATATATATATATATATATATATATATATATATATTTGTATTTACTAAAAGACTTGGGTCAAGAAGAAACAAAACTCTTAACTTTCTACTTAACTTTCTCTACCTAACTTTCAGCTGCTCTCTGACATTTGAAGTCCTTACTCAAAATCTTACCCAGAGAGGAAGGTTAGGATGGAACTCTCCAGCATGGAGACTTTTTGCCAACTTGAAGCTCTACTTCAAGGAAGCCCAGAAAGAGGTGATGAGAAAGCTCAGAATTCCTTTTGTCAAGTGTCTCAGATGAGTGTGTGTGTGTGTGTGTGTGTGTGTGTCTGTGTGTGTGTGTGTGTGTGTGAGAGAGAGAGAGAGAGAGAGAGAGAGAGAGAGAGAGAGAGAGAGAGAAAGGAGAACATCAGGAATTAATGAATTTATTCTTGGATAACAACATAATGGTGATCTAGAAAAGGAAAGTAGACAAAGTGGTTTGAGCTTCTGTTACTTCTTCCTCTCCCTAAACACACACACACACACACACACATGCTGAAGCCTCAGTTTACACCTTCACATCGATACTCACCTGAGGTTTTTAACTCATTTGACTTTCAGTGCTTGAGTAAAAAACTTCAGGTCAGACCACAGGGATTCAGTGGGTATTGTGGTCGCTGAGCCTCTGGGAAATCAAACTAGGCAAAAAGTACAAAGGCTATGTAGTCTTTCAAGACATAAAGTCTGCAGGAGAGGCATAGTGACCACTAACTGCACCTTTCTGACATCTTCTAGTGAGCTGGAACAAAGTCTATAGTCACAGAGAGGCGCTAAACTGAAAGTCCCTCCACCCACAGAAGCTACAGGTCAATGAGAGAGAAGGCTGGGCTGGAGGAGGGGAGCGGAGCATCTCCGTGACTCGGGCCCCCTCGGGAGGAAGCGGCGGAGGCAGAGGGGTGGGCAGCGGCTGAGGCGGCAGCGGCCCGGGACTCAGGAATCCCCCAGCAGCAGGCAGGATCTTCATTATGGAAGGTTTCTGCATAAAACCTGAGGGAGCTGAGCCTAGGAGACGGCCCTGCCCCCACCCCGCTCTATTACTGAAGACCTCTGCATAAAGCCCCTGAGGGAACTGAGCCTGGGAGGCGGCCCTGCCTCCACCCCAGCGCCAGAACTAAAGCTTGCCGCGGAAAGCACATTTGAATCTCAGAGGCCAAGCACTAGCTGGGCGGATCCAGGTGGGGGTGGAAAGGAATCTCAGAAGTCAAGTAACTGGCTGGGAAAATGACTAGAAAAGGGAAGAAAAATAAGACTATAGAGAGTATTTTCCAACAAATGCAAATGATCCCGACCTTCGGATCTGATGACGAGGACGTATCCTTGCCATCAGGGAAAGACGTGGAGGGTGGGGCCTCAGTACCCCAGACACCCCAGGGGGGTGGCGGGTGGGCTCAGGCCTTGGAAGAGCTCAAAAAGGATTTTGAAAAGCAAGTTAGACAGGTGGAGGAAAAACTGGGAAGAGAAATGACAGAGATGCAAGAAAAGTATGAAAAACGGGTCAATACCTTGGTAAAGGAGACCCAAAAAAATGCTGAGGAAATTAACACCTTGAAAAAAAGGCTCACTCAATTGGCAAAGGAGGTTCAAAAGGCCAATGAGGAGAAGAATGCTTTCAAAAGCAGAATGAGCCAAATGGAAAAAGAGGCTCAAAAGCTCACTGAATTTAATAATTCTCTCAAAATTAAAATGGAACAGATGGAGTCTAATGACTTTACAAGAAACCAAGATATCACCAAACAAAACCAAAAGAATGAAAAAATGGAAGAGAATGTGAAATATCTCATGGGAAAAACAACTGCCCTGGAAAATAGATCCAGGAGAGACAATTTAAAAATTATGGGACTACCTGAAACTCATGATCAAAAAAAGAGCCTAGACATCATCTTTCATGAAATTATCAAGGAAAACTGCCCTGGCATTCTAGAATCAGAGGGCAAAATAAGTATTGAAAGAATCCATCGATCACCACCTGAAAGAAATCCAAAAAGAGAAACTCCTAGGAACATTGTGGCCAAATTCCAGAACTCCCAGCTCAAGGAAAAAATCTTGCAAGCAGCTAGAAAGAAACAATTCCAGTACTGTGGAAATACAATCAGGATAACTCAAGATCTAGCAGCTTCTACATTAAGGGATCGAAGGGCGTGGAATAGGATATTCCAGAAGTCAAAGGAACTAGGACTCAAACCAAGAATCACCTACCCAGCTAAACTGAGTATAATACTTCAAGGGAAAATATGGTCTTTCAATGAAACAGAGGACTTTCAATCATTCTTAATGAAAAGACCAGAGCTGAAAAGAAAATTTGACTTTCAAACACAAGAATGAGAAGAAGCATGAAAAAGTAAACAACAAAGAGAAGTCTTAAGGGACTTACCAGAAGTGAATTGTTTACATTCATACAGGGAAAGACAATATTTCTAACTCTTAAAACTTTTCAGTATCTGGGTAGTTGGTGGGACCACACATACACATGTACATGCATACACACACACACAAACATGCACACACATACAGAGATAGAGAGCACAGATTGAACTGAATAGGATGGGACCATACCTTAAAAGAAATTAAGGTAAATGGTGAGAGAGAAATGTAGTGGGAGGAAAGGGGGGGAAATGAAAGGGGGTAACTATATGTCATTTAAGAGGCAGGTAGGAGTTTTTCTTTGTGGAGTTTTAGAGGAGAACTGAGAAAAAAAAAAAAAAAACAAGAAGTTTACCCTCATCACATTTGACTAAACGAAGGAGTGAAATTCGCACTCATTTTGGTATGAAAACCTATCTTACAGTATAAGAAAGTGGGGGAGAAGGAGATATTGCAAGGGGGGGGTGATGGAAGGGAGGGAAAAGGGAGAAGGGAGCAATTTGAAGTCAACACTTGGGGAGGGACAGGATCAAAAGACAGAAGAGAAACAATGAGGGGCAGGTTAGGAGGGATGGTAATCCAGTTAGTCTTACACAACACGACTATCAGGGAGGTCATTTGCAAAGCTACACATATATGGCCTATATTGAATTGCCTGTTGTCCCAAAAGGAATGGGTGGGGAGGGAGGGATGGGGAGAATTCGGAACTCAA
This sequence comes from Bettongia penicillata ogilbyi, assembly GCA_023548195.1. Classification (NCBI taxonomy): domain Eukaryota; kingdom Metazoa; phylum Chordata; class Mammalia; order Diprotodontia; family Potoroidae; genus Bettongia; species Bettongia penicillata. Next base: position 128,425 of record JAJHZJ010000771.1, read on the forward strand.
AGTTTTAGGAACAACTGTTTAGTATTGTTGTTGCAACTAGGAAAGAAGACATACAGTTAATGAGGAATAGAAAGTCATCTGGCCCTACAGGAGAAAAGAGAAGGGAGGGATGACAGAAGAGAGGGCAGATTGGAGATAGGGAAAATTAGATTGCTTGGGGTATTGGGGTGGGGGGAGGGGAGAAAAGGGGAGAAAATTTGGAACCCAAAAATTTGTGAAAATGAATGTAAAAAATTAAATAAATAAATAAAATTTAAAAATAAAATAAAGTAAAAAAGTTTAGAAAATATTGTTAAAAACCCATCAATATATGCATATAAAGTTTAATTACATGGTCAAAGAATAATGCAATACTTGTTATTCACCAGTTTTAAAAAAAGTAAATATTTTTTACATTATAACAAGCTATTCATTTCTCAATTGGTTAGGTCGTTATTTTAAATGAATTTTCTTCTCTCAGCAAGAGCACCAATAAATTTCTCCCATTATTTTCCACCATATATTTATCTGAGCATTTTATTCTGTTTTTAAATCAAAATACAAAAATAAACTTGCAAAAGAACCAACTCTAAAACTGTATCTTGTGTTAAACCAAATATTTCAACTATTTTTTCAAACAAAAATATCTAAAAAATTAATTTTACATATGATTATTATATTTTGCCAGGTATCTTCAAAGAGAACCTTTTTCACTAAGATACCCTTTAGGGAAAAAAAAGCAAAGTTTATTTTATTACTAATTAATATTAAATGTACAAATTATTGAAAACAGGAAGTCTTACTCAATTACTTCATGTATTTCTTTCAAAATATAACATAGAAAATATTTGTAGTTGTTTATAATTAAAGTTTAATAATTTTACACTTTTCAAAAATATAGTTAAAATAAGTTTTTTCTATTATAATTTTAAATCATTAAAAGTATTTCATTTCAATTTTATAAACAATGAATAAATCCTGAGATATAGGAACAGTAGGTTCATTAGGTTGTATTTTAGTTTTGTTTGAAAGAAATTAATATAAAATTATATAAAATATGCATAAAAATGTTGGGAACAAATAGTGTAGATGATTTCTTTTCCCAGAAGACAGTGGGGGAAAAGGAAATTAGTTTGATAGTTAAATTTTATTTTTCCCAGACATCATTTTTCTTCAGTCTTAACAGTATTTGAGTTTTTTTTATTTCTTTGGTATCTTCTTATCCTTCATTTTTCTTGTGCATTGATCCGTCAAACCAAGACAGCTGTGATGGCAGTAGGAGGGATCCTGTATAGGGAAACTTCATTCAATCTGGTGATATTACCCACATTTGTTAGTGACTGTTTTTAAGCATATTTATACATGTGTATGTATATATATATATATAATGGGTGTGTGTATATATGCATGTGTATGCATGCATGTATGTATATGTATGTGTATACATATCAACTAGATGTTTTAATGTCTCTTAAAATAAAATAAATTTACTTTTAAGGTATTATTTTGTTCTTACTGTATCTTGTAACTAGTAATTCTTCGGCAATTAAATTAAATCTGTCCATCATTCAATTAAAATTCATTTATTAGATACCTAATATGAACCAGATATTTTAATAAGTGCCGAGGATACAAAGAAAGCTATAAAAATAATTGTAGCCACCAAGGAGATCACATTATATTGCAGGGGGAGGGGAGAGAGAAAATATAAATAAATATATAAAAAGATATATTCAGAATAAAGGAGGAATAATCTCATAGGTCATGGCACTACAGTGAGCTGTAGAAGAAAAAACAAACCTGTTGCAGAAAATGAAGTTTGAAAACTTGCTTGAAAGAATAAAGAGAAAGGAAGAGGAAGAAGTAATGAGGGATAGTATTCAAAGCATAATGAACAGTCATTACATGAAAAGATGTGAGATGGAGGAATAGATGATAAATCAGTTTAACTTCCCAAAGTGTGTAGAAAAGAGTGGAAGGTAAAATGAGTGGAAAGGTAGAAGAGGGCAATGTTACAAATAAATTTGATCCTAGAAGAAATATGGAGTTAGTGGGATTTTTTTGAATGCATAATTTTCTGGTAGTGACATGGGCAGAGATATACTTTAGCAAAGTAGTGGTCCCTGGGGTCATGAAGAGTTGGAAATAACTGACCAATAAGAACAACAAAACTCATTCTTCTTAGTGTCACAGATCAATTTATATATAAGTAAAACATATCTAAATTTTACTTCATTTGAAGGTTGCTGAAGAAATTTTTTAAAGATCATCAAAGAGTGTGAATAGTGAAATGGGGACCTGTACTGAATTAATTCATTAACTGAATAATTAAATTGAATAACTGAAATAATTGAATAATCATTCATTAAATGTTCAAAAAACAAAAAAATTAAAAGTGACGTTGGTAGCTGAGTGGAAGATGGATTGGAGTAAGGTTAGATCTGAGGCAGGGAAATTAATTATACACATATTGCAGTAAACCAGATAGGAGGTAATGAGGGTCTGATCTACAATAGGGACTGTGTGGGAGGAAAGAAGATATCATATGTGACTATAATACTGTGGAAATAAAAAGCAACATAAACTGGCAATGGATTATATATGCTGGCTGAAAGGAATACTAATCTGAGGATGTTACTAAGATAAAAATCCTGAATTCCTGGGAGTGTAGTATTTCATAAATGTCAAAAGGGGAAAGATTTTGGAAGAAAAAAGAGTTGTTAGGACAAAATGAGTTCAACATGCCTACAAGGTATCCAGTTCAGGAAGTCTAAATGTAATTGGTGATGTGATACGGAAGTTCAGAGGAGAAAAAGATTAGATATATAGATCTAAAAATCATCAGTATGAAAACGGCATTGAACACCTGGCAGCTGATGAAATCATCTATCGAGATAATATGGAGTGAGAAGGGAAGACCTAGGCAAGTACTTTGAGGGATAACTATCACTCATGAATATGATAAGGATAAAAGGAGCCTGAGAAAGAGAGGTCAGTCAGGTTAAAGGAGTACAAAAAGGAAGAGCATCAAAAAAAAAGGAACAAACAAACAAACAAAAAACTGCAAGAGCATGAGGCTTAGTTGTTACCTACAGAACTTTGCCTTCTCATGCTTTAAATTTTGGACTAATTCTTCCCAATGTTGCAAACATTTATCACCATCCTCACTTTGCTTTAAAGAAAAAAAGGTTTTGGGTTAGGGCAGGACCAAGATGGTGGAGTAACAGCATGGAATTGCTAGCACTCTCTCCCTAAGCCCACCCAGCCAAATATCTGTAAAAAGTGACTGAACAAATTCTGGAGTTGCAGAGCCCACAGAATGATGCAAGGAAGCAAATCTTCAGCCTGAGACAGCCTGGAATGTTTCTGGGAAGTGTCTATGCACAGCACAAGGAGCAGACCATAGTCCAGTGTGAGCCATGCCAGCAGAGACCAGATCTGAACACGCCTTGCAGGGACTAAATCTCAGGCAACTGTGGTGTTTTCCAGAATTCACAGCCCCAAAATGCCAAGCACAAATTGGAAGGTAAGTGGAAAAACTCTGTGGAACCTGTGTGAGAAAGTAGAGTGGTTGGATTTCAGTCCCAGGGCAGTGGAGGGGTGGAGGAGTCTGCAGAGGAAGAGACTGGAGAAGAGGAGCCCATGGTAATCAATGTGAAATATGTCACTGGAAAAACAAAACAAAACAAAACAAAAAACAACAATTGACCTGGGAGAAAGGTTCAGGAGAGGTAATTTAAGCATTAATAATTTGAAATTATTGGAATAATTATTTTAAATAATTTTAAAAAATATTGGAATACCTGAAATACCTGAATATCTGGAATACCTGAAAGCCATGACCACATAAAGAGCCCAGATTCATTTTTCAAAAAGTTATCAAGGATACCTGCACTGATTTTGTAGAACCAGAAAGTGAAATAGATTTTGAAAGAATCTACAAATCACCTCCTGAAAGATATCCTCAAAGAAAAACTCCTAGAAATATTGTAGTCAAATTTCAGAGCTCCCAGGTCAAAGAGAAAATATTGCAAGCAACCAGGAACAATTTGAGTATTGTGGAAATACAATCAGGATAGCATACAATTTTGCAACTTCTACATTAAGGGATCACAGGGCTAGGAATATGATATTCCGGAGGTCAAAGGAGCTAGGACTAAAATCAAGAATCACCTACCCAGCAAAACAGAGTATAATACTTTAGGGGAAAAATCATTATTCAATGCAACAGAGAATTTTCAAGCATTCTTGTTGAAAGGACCAGAGTTAAATAGAAAATTGAACTTTTAAACACAACGATCAAGAGAAACATGAAAAGGTATGTAGGAAAGAGAAATCATAAGGGCCTTACTGAGTTGAACCATTTACATTCCTACATGGAAAGATCATATTTTTTAACTCTTGAGACTTTTCTCAGTATTAGGCTAGTTGGAGGGATTATATACGTATACACAGAGGCCAGAGGGTAAGTTGAATAGGGAGGGATAATATCTCAAAAAATAAAATTAAGGAATGAGAAAGGAACATGTTGGAAGAAGGAGAAATAGAATAGGGCAAATTATCTCACATAAAAGAGGCAAGAAATAGCTTTTTAAATGGAGGATAGTGGTGATAGGGAAGGAGTGAACCTTATTCTCATCATATTTTACTTAAGGATGGAATAAAATGCACACTCAATTTGGTATGAAAATCTATTTTACACTACAGGAAAGTAGGGGGGAAGTGATGAGTGGGTGCTGGGGGGATGATAAAATAGAGGTAAATGGGAGGAGCGGGTAATTAGAAGTAAACACTTTTGAGGAGGGATATGGTCAAAAGATAGAATAGAATAAATAAATGGGGGGCAGGATAGAATAGAAGGAAATAGAATTAGTCTTTCATAATACAACTGTTAAAGGAAGTATCTTGCATAACTACACATGTATAATCTATATTGAATTGCTTGCCTTATCAGTGGGGATGAGTGAGGAGGAAGGAATGGAGAGAAGTTGAAACTCAAAATGTTAAAAACAAATGTTAAAAATGGTTTTAACTTGCAACTGAGAAATAAGATCTTCAGGCAATGGGGTATAGAAATCTATCTTGCCCTACATAAAAACAGAGGTTATGGAGAAGAGAGATAGGAGGGTGTGATAGAAGGGAGGGCAGTTTGAGGACAGTGGTAATCAGAATGCATGGTGCCTTGAGGTGGGGGGTGGGGAGAGATGGTGAGAAAATTTGGAACTCAAAATCTTGTGGAAATGAATATTGAAAACGAAAAATACATAAATTTTAAAAAATGAAAAAAGATTATGAAATTATGCATTGCAATTTGAGTCTTATTGAATTATTTATAGACTTGCATTGTGCTTTTACCCTCTGCAAAAGATACTGATGTATAGATTGAAATTATTTTAATGGCGGTATTTTTGTTGGTCTTTAATGTTCACATCATGATTTCTGAATGATAAAGTTGCTCAATATTCCATAAAATGGTATTTCTTGCTAAACTTGGGGGGGTATAAAAAAATACCTGTTTACTTTTTTCCTCTCCAAGTATAAACTTTTGGTGTAATGTCATCAAAATCCCTCTGTATATATCTGAAAGTTCTAAGATTTCTAGCACCTCTGGAATTCTGATTCTAATTGCAACTTATAATAGGTACCATTGGACATAAATCCACTTGAGTAAGAGATATAAGGAAATAAGTGAGGTAAGGAAAACATGAATTGGCATCTCTTGTGAATATAGATAAATGATCCATCAGTTACTCTCATTTCTGAAGAAATACAATTTTTTCTATATGGATATAAGCTCCCCCTCGTAATTCCATCCTTGGGGTAGCTAACAAGCCCATTTAATATTTGTATTCAATACAGAAACACTAACAGTATAATATTTGCCACTTGTTATCAGATCATATAGGATTTGGGAAAATAGTAACCATGCTGCTCTATCAGAGCATGTGTTCTGAAATTCTTACAATAATGTATTTAGCTCTTCAAGCATAATAGTAAAAAATACTTAAAATATCTAGATTTGAATGAAAATTTGTTAAATATATTGTTTTAATGCTATTTTTACTTTTTATATCATTATGAAAATAAAATATTCAATGTTATTAACAAAATAACTTGTCTGACTGATGTAACACTTTTTTCTGAGTATAGCAAAAATACATTCTGTAATATCAAACTTTTCTGTTGAACAAGGGCCCATTGTTTAAATAACATTTTTCCAATGATAATGTATTACTAAATCATAGAACACTATTCAAAAAAAAAAACAGTTGAGGGTTATTCAAAGGGCAACAAAGGCAATGAGGAGGTGGGATATGAATAGACTGCCATGAAATTGAGTTGAAGAATTCCCTGGAATAATAAAAGATATCAAAAATTTGTAGACTCAGAGCAAAATGGGCCAGTCATATGATGAGAATGAAGGATATCTGATAAAAAAAATAAAACTTGTCCTCCACCAATATTCTAACGATATCAATCCACAAACCCCCTGGAATATTGGGTAGACCTCCTGTGGGCAATTAAAGGGACATGAAAATAAATATTAAAACAATGGTAAGAAATGGATGGGCTGCCACATACATCATCAGGGGATGCAACTTGATGAACTGATAGATCCACCAGGTATAGAGATAAATACAGCTCCATATTCTAGTCTATGGCTGAATCATTCAGAATAGAGAGTTGTGTTGTCTTTTTGTAGTGCTCCAAAGGAAGATATTTTATTCTTTCTCTCCTAGAGACAGTATACTGGATCTCATTGCTGTTCATGTTGTTTTGTGATTGTAGTATTCCATTGCTTAGTATATTTTGTGGGTTTATTTGTGTGTAGATATTCATGTCAACATGTTTCCTGTCTTTCCTTACCAGGAAGTACATTCACTTTAGATTAGTATAATGACTTCAGTTTCCTTTGGATTAAAATTTTTCCAACAAGTGTAATATAATACATTACAAAACACGTAAGCCAGAAGAGCTGGTTGGTACATATGTCCCATTCAGCCCGGCATCTCTGCAGTTATGGTCTTCCTGTAATAGTCTACTTGACTAGCCTCTGAAAATAATTCAAAAATAAGAGTTTATCTTGTGGTAAGAGAGAACTGAACGGGAAACCAGTATAAAACAAATTGCTATTATTACCAAAATACAAATGATTAATGAAATATACAAACATATGCATATATGTTGATACATAGTTATTGATTTAGAGTTTCCATATTACACATTTATTTTCAACAACTATTAACAATAATCACAGAGTATCTCTTCTGAAGCATCACTAACAAAAATATTATAAGTACTTACAAGATAAATTTTTCATTTTTATAATCCTGTTATAATATCATGAAAATCCATTTGTATATGCTAAAATTCTTTCCCTTAAATAGTTATTAAAATTCATTTTGGGAAGCATAATTTAATTTTGTTGAAATAAACAGGGTCATTTCTCATATGAAAATCTTATTAGACTGAAATTGTAGTCTCTTCCATCTGTATAATGGAGAACATCAATACCATAAGCAATGTGAAACTTTCACATTTAACATCTTAGCCATATAATGAAAAGGAATATAAGACTATTTCAACAATTTTTGAGTTCTTCTTCCTTAAGAAGAAAGCTGAGATGATGCATGAATATATTGCTGCAGCTGGATCATAGCACATAATAAATGAAATCATCTAAGGAAAGGAAAAACAATAGTTCTTGATAGTCTCCTCTGTCAGCATGTTAAGAGATTATTTATGGCAGGAATCCGAAAGTAGTTGCATAGAAGCTAAAGATCCAAAAGAGACAAGTTAAATGGAAAAGAAAGCTCTCTCCTTTTCCTGCACTTCCCTTATTTACTATCAAGGAATCGGTAAGTTCCTGAGAATATTTCAAAGGAAGACTTTTAGGACAGTGAACTTCCCCATCTTATAAAAAAATAAAATTACAACAGGATTAATATATGTATATTGAGATGAAATATTATTATATATTTGCTATTTGACTAAATATCAGCAAATTACATTCTTACCTAATGAAATGCTGATCATATCCAAGCCCTCTATAATATTCATAGCTTTGAATATATGAGTTTGAAGACTAGAAATTGTTTTAAGCAGAGGAAAGATGAAAAAAAGTAGAAACAAAGAGTAATTGGGGATTTGGGGGCTAAATATATAAATAGAAAAGAAAATGCAAATAAAAAATGATTCTGAGCATGTAATGGAGAAGTTTATGGAATTATGATTTAGGACTTTCAAAGCAAGCTCACATCTAACAAGGTCAATGCTATCTTTTCTTTTCTTATGATGGCTTTTGGTTATGCTCATCTTTCAAAATCATTACAGGGATGTTTTTCCTTTGTCTTAAAAACTGGAAAGAAAAAAAAATCTGAATATAGATTTGGGAAGACTAAGAATATATATTACAAGTGAATAATATTTTTTTTTCAATTCTAGAAAACCTGCTCAGACAATCGTGCTTAATTTTTTCTGCTTTAAGTTTCTCTGTTAGTAAAGAATGCATGTATTTTGAGAACAATCTACTCAAATTCTGAAATCTAAGAGGAAATGATCTAGAAATACATAGATGTTCACGAATAAATCCTAAGAAAAAAACATAATTTTTGGTTTCTGCTTCAACACCTTTAGAAGGCACTTATACATCTTCTAGAACATTTTGGTTGGGGAAGTTTTTAGGTACTATAAGTTCATTTTAGGCAATACCCTCTAGGTGCAGATCCCTGTGGTAGGGTCTACAAGAGGGGCAAAGTTAAGTAAAAGAGAGATCTTATTATCATGAAGTGACTACATAAAAGATAAGATGCATAGGCAAATTGTGACAATGTATAATAATATATGAGATGAGGAACCTAGTGGTTCAAAACAAAGTTAAAGGTAAATCACAGGAGTTAAAATACTGATACTGATGGAGGATAGCAAGAATGATTTCATGAAGGATGTAGTATTAAATTTTGTCCTTAATTTGCATGAAGAATTCAACAGATAAATTAACGTCTTCCTTGGATAATTTTGATATTTTCATTTCTTCATTTCTTATATAATCCTCTATCTTGGATTCTGATTATTTAAGTATCTATCTATCTATCTATCTAAATAAATAGAGATCAACAGATAGATAGATATAGATAGATATAAAGAGATAGATAGATATCTTAGAATTCCATGTCATTCTTTCTCCCTAGGGAATACATTTTCTCTTCAAGATAAAAGGAACTCTTACTTTTTTTCATAATATATCCCACACTATATATTTTTTATCATTGCATGTTCTATACACTAAGCACACTGTGCTTCAAGTGTACTAGGTGCTCAATCAATGTGTTCACAAATGGGGAACAGTTCGAGCAAAGACACAGGAACAGGAAAATATGACATTTTTTCAAAGAACAACTGAGTCTGTTTGGAATCTTGAGAGGCTAGAAAGGAATAAAACAGAATGAGACATGAAAAGCATGGTGGAAGCAAATTTTGCAAGACCTGGGATGATAGGCAATATAATATTAACTTAAATTGGCAGGCAATTAGAAATCATCAAATATTGTTCAGCAGAGGAAAAGCATCTTAAATCTTGTACGGAAGAATTATTATTCTGAGATAATTATTGAGGTAATTATTTTGTCCTTTGGTGAGGGAATATAAGAGATTCAGAGAAATAAATACTTATTCCCAATTGAGTTTACACACACACACACACACACACACACACACACACACAATTTCATTAGGAGAAAATGATTGTTAACAGACAGTGGCCTTGGGTGAGGAAAATTATAACACATATTTGGTTAAGTTTCTCTTGCTATCTTTGTGGATATATTAGAGATGTTAACTAAGTAATAATACCATTAAATATATCCAAAACTCATTGAATGATATTGCTAAAGTTTAGAAATTAGTTGGAAAATGTCAACTTGGAAGAAAATTTAATAGGATGTCTCAGGCTGTGTCCTGAGGGGCCAGGGCTGTTCAACATTTTTTAACAATTATTTGGAGTAAGAACCAATGCTATGAATATTAAGTTTGGAGACCACACATAGATGACAGGAATAGTAAACACTTCTGATGACAAATTTAGAATTCAAAAAAGATTAGACAGAAAGAATGTAGTACTTTTAAAGACAAGAGAAAGTATCTATAATTTGATGTGTGAGAAGAGGATGGAAAAGACAGAGAAGTATTTCTGATGGCTTTTAAGAAAGCCTGTTTTCAGGCTTTCATAAGAATTTCAGGTGATGTGTGTGTGTATATGTGTGTGTGTGCGTGTGTGTGTGTGCATGTTCGTGACTATCTATCTATATCTAGATAGAGATATAGACAGACAGACAGACAGATAGATAGATATAGACGCAGATACAGTTATACCCATACAGCTGAAGGATCCTTTTATTTTTATTTTGGAAAGTATTTGCCAATGAAAGAAAGATGGGAAATCAGACTAAAAAGATTAAAAAGTTAACATTAGATACAAAAAAACCTTGCTTAGAACCCTGACATAGCTGAGCCTACAGTTCAGGCAAGTAGCCATGATAGTTTCTTGACAATGATATTATAGGAATTTGTATTTATAATGGCTAATATTGACAGTGGGATGGAAATAATAATGATGATTGTAGCATGTATATAGTTGTTAAATACTGGTGAATACATTATGTACAGTAACTTCTCAACTCAAGGCATTTTCTCCAACTGTCCCCCAAGTCTGGATTGCTCTTCTTCTTTGGTCTCTGGCTTCATTCAAGCACCAGCAAAAATCTCATTTCCACAAGAAACCATTCTTTCCTTGTTACTTTTTCCAATAGGTCCCATATATAGCTTGTTTGTACAAGTCTGTTTGCTTTTATCTCCCTCATTCAATTTTAAACCTCTTCAAGACAATGATTTGCCTCTTCTTTGTATAGTTAGTATTTAGCACAATGTCCAGCACATAGTAGGTACTTGAGAAATGTGTATTGACTGATTGACAGACAACTGAGTGAGGCTTGTGCTAAATGAATACAAAGGACAAAAGTATTTTTTTCTTTTATTTTTTTAGTAGTTATACTAGGTTTCACAGCAAGATGAGATCAAAGAAAAGATAAGCTACTGTTTGGAATTATGGAATACAGAGAAGGAAGATACTCTCAGGTAATATTCTGCATTTCTTACCTCTATCAAACTCAGTAAGAATCAACAGTGTTATGTAACAGGTAAAAAAGCTGAAGTGACCTGAGGCACACCTAAGAGAATAATAGTTTCCAGAGCAATAAAGGAACATTAAATGCATTATAATCAATAGACATCTTCAAGAGATCATGCATATCAGATTTCAAGATTGACTGGGAATAATCAGTCTGGATATGAAATTGACGTTAGAGGCAATTCAGTGACTGTCTTCACTTTACAGGTGAAGAATCTGATGTCCAGGGCAGAGCCGAGATAGCAGAGTAGTAGGATGGACCTGCTCTAGCTCTCCCCTATAACTCATAAAATATCTGTAAAAAACGACTAAACAAATTCTGGAGCAGCAGAAACCACAAAATGACAGAGTGAAACAGATTTCCAGCCCAAGACAGCCTGAAAAGTTGACAGGAAGGGTCTATCACACCAGGCTCTGAACAGAGTGCTGCTTAGCCTGGGCTATACAGCACTGACAGGACTGGAGCAGGCTGCAGGGCACAGAATTATAGGTAGCAGCTACAGGTCCCAGATTTCTCAACCAACGAACATCAAAGACAGTTTCAAAGGTCAGCAAGAAACCTCTTTCACCTGGATGAGAAGGGAGCATGATCCCCCATCCCCACCCCAGGCCCAGGCCCCAGGATGGCAAGAGTATCCACTTTTGGAGTCCTTGGCCTAAAGATCCTGAGAATATTTAGCTGCTAATCTGGGTCTCAGTCCTGAATGGCAGTCCTGGGAGGAGAAAGAGCGCTGGTGTGGTGGAGCTGGTAGTGGTTGTGGAGAAGGAACTCTATTCTTAGTTCCAGGGCAGAAAAGAATGCTAAAACAAATTTTAGCATTCATTATTAAAGCTTTACGTTCCATATTCTCTCTGTCCCTCTCCACCCACCCTCACTGAGAACACAACCAATTCAATATAGGTCATACATGTGTAACAAGGCAAAGCATTTCCATGATAGGTATATTTTAAAAGAATAACCACATTTGTCTCTGTCCTATCAGGCCCTCAATTTATTCTATTCTCTCCTTTAACCTCTCCTCCCACAATAATGTTTGCTTATGATTATCCCTTTCCCCAATTTGCTGTCCTTCTCTTATCTTCCTTCTCCTATCCCCTTCTCCTTTCCTTCTGGCAAGGCAAAATAGATTTCCATATTCAATTGAGTTTGTGTTATTCCTCCTTAAGTCAAATCCCATTTGAGTAAGACTCACTTAACTTCCTTTCATCTCCCCCCTCTTTCCCTCCATTGTAAAATCTCTTTTTTCCTTCATTCATATGTGATTATGTGCTACATTTTACCTCTCCCTTTTTCTTACTCCTAGTACATTCTATTCAACAGTTAATTTTTTTTTTTATTTTTAGGTATTCTCCCTTCATATTCAGCTCTCCTGTGCCTTCTGTCTATGTATATGTATGTTTATATGCATATCTATCTATCTACTTATCTATATGCATAAATATATGTATACACACATATATATACACACCTACACCCATGTACATATATAGACCTACACATATATAATATGCTTATACATGCATATGCATATACACCAACATATGTACTCCCTCTAACTTAATCTTTAACCAACCATAAAATCCTAAAACCTTCTTGTCTTTAATCATTAACCATAATAAGATTCTTAGAATCTGTAGGCTTTCTGTCTATATAAGCCTAGTTCCCTCCCTCAAAAAATATTACTTCGATAAGAGATAAGTGCCCTTTTCTTCATTCTCTTCCCCAGATCTTTCTGATTCTTCTATCTCCCTGACTTCATGACACCTGGGGAACCCACCGACTGCCAGAAGCATCTGAAACTTCACTGAGTTCTGGATGGTCAGTCAGGCTGTTGACCCTACTATAAAAGGATGCCCTTGTACTGGGTTTGTCACATTATTTTTTGTCCTCTCTGACTTGGCATGCTGAGATGATAGGCAAGAGGCTTCTAGGTGACTGCTAGGATAAGAAATTTGAAGGAGGAGATCTTAAGAAAAAGAGCCTATTGTTGCATTGTAACAACACCTGACCCCAGTATAATCTATAATAGTGATATGAAATGGGAGTCCCTAAACCAAACCAACTTAATAAGAAATTTGGTCTCCTAAACTTAGAGATAAGACATCTTTGTCTTTTTGAGTAGACTTTTACCCTGTGTTGTTGCTCTCCCCCAAGGGACCTTGGGGGAGGCAGGTAGGTGGGCCTCTGCACATGGTGTTCTTTGGGGGTCCACAAGATTGGGTTTCAGGGTCTCTTTGCCTTGTGGTAGATTTCTGCATTTGGATTGTTAACTTGAAACTTTATATACATTTTCCAGTATATGCAGCTCAATATTCCTGGGAGGATGGGAAAGGAGAAATGCAGTGCTTAGAGAAGCTCTTTTTCTGATAAGTCTCAAAGGCAAAAGTGACAGGGAACTCCAGTTCTTTAAGGAAATAAAAAGTTATTTGGAGTTGGGAATTGTCATCATGTGCTTTCAAATAAAATATGTGAATTTACGGATAATAATCTTTTCTTTTGAAGTGTCAAGAATATTGGGCCTTAGAAATTAAAATGTTACCATTAATGATTGTGAATCCAAATTTGAATTCCTCCTCCAACTAAATTAAGGTCACTTGATGGGTAAATAATTGATTTTGTTTCAATTTTTAAATGCATGATAATTGCTTATGGAAGGGTTGTTCTTATATGGTATATTTTGGTTAACATCTGTACTACCTGTGTTAGAAAAACAATTTCTCTTTTATTTATTTTTTTAATGTTCTACAATCACTACCATAAAGCTTAGATTTTTACCACCCTTCCACACCTAACCCCTATAACATCCCTCCCTCCCCAAGATGACATACAATTCAATATAGGATCTATATATACTTTCCTATTGAATACGTTTTCACTAGTCATGCTATGTAAACGAACTAAAATAAATGGAAGAAAGCATATTAAAAAATCAAAACAAAAATTTAAAAAAAAACACATGCACACAGATACATACACACACAAACATGATCTGCTACATTCTGCAAATGAATTGCATAGGTCTTTCTCTAAGTGAAGACATTTTGCCTTAAAAAAAACCATTGGGATTTTTTTTTTTTTTTACGTTCTTGTGATATTACGAAGTTGCAAGTCCACCAGAAAAAACCCTGGCACACTGTGATCGTTGCTGTGCGCAAAGTTCTCCTGGTTGTGTTCCTTTTGCTCAGCATCAGATTGTATAAGTCATTCCAGGCCTCTCTGAAGTCTTCTTTTTCATGATTTCTATTTTCCAGGTCAGTTGTTTTTCCAATGAGATATTTCACGTTCTCTTCCACTTTTTCATTCTTTTGGTTTTGTTTGGTGATTTCTTGGTTTCTCAGAAAGTCATTAGACTCCATCTGTTCCATTCTAATTTTGAGAGAACTATTTTCTTCAGTGAGATTTTGAACCTCCTTTTCCATTTGGCTAATTCTGCTTTTGAAAGCATTCTTCTCCTCATTGGCTTTTTGAACCTATTTTGCCAATTGAGTTAGCCTATTTTTCAAGGTGTTATTTGATCAGCATTTTTTGGGTCTCCTTTAGCAAGGTATTGACCCATTTTTCATGCTTTTCTTGCATCTCTCTCATTTCTCTTCCCAGTTTTTCCTCCACCTATCTACCTTGATTTTCAAAATCCTTTTTGAACTCTTCCATGGCCTGAGCCCATTGAATATTTATTTTGGATGTTTGGGATACAGAAGCCTTGACTTCTATGTCTTTCCCTGATGGTAAGCATTGTTCTTCCTCATCAGAAAGGAACAGAGGATGTACCTGTTCACCAAGAAAGTAACCTTATATAGTCTTACTTTTTCTTCCTTTTCTGGGCTTTTTCCCAGCCAGTTACTTGACTTCTGAGATTCCTTTCCACACCCACCTTGCTTCCAGATCTGCCCAGCTAGTGCTTGTGGTCTGAGATTCAAATGCTGCTTCCCAGCCTCAGGGCTTTCAGAGGGGGCAAGGCTGCTATTCAATGTAAGATTAAATTCAGGTGCTCATGTGGGGGCAGGGCCACAGCACAGGGCTCAGTTCCCTCAGGTGGTTTACTTGGAGGCCTTCAACAATGGATCCTGGCTTCTGCCTGCTTTGGGAGCCCCTGTCAGCTGCTGCCTCCTGAGGGGGCCCGAGTTATGCAGACACCCCACTCCCCTCTCAGCCAGCCAAACAGGCCCTCTCACTCACCCTTGCACCCCTGGGTGGAGGGAATGGCGAGGCTGCTGGAGATTCTGTCCCAGGGGCCCTCCCAGATCCACTCCTCCTGGGGCCATGTGGCCCAGGCAGGGCTGGACTGTGCTCCGGGTCCAGTGAATGATGGACCCCTGGTGTTGGCTTTTCTAGTCTCTCTGGAACAGAAATCTCCTCCACTCCATCATTCCCGGGCTTTCTCTGCTCCCGAATTTGTCGTGAGTTCCTCCTTACAGGTATTTTATAGGCTGTGGGTTCAGGAGCTATCATATATGTGCCTTTCTACTTCACCATCTTGCCTCCTCCCCTACTGCTTATTATTTTATGAAAAGTTACCTTTATTCCTACATTCTCCTGTGCTTTTAATGGGAATGGATGTTGTATTTTGTCAAAAGCTTTTTCTGCATCTGTTGAGATAATCATGTGTTTTTTGTTAGTTTTGTTGTTGATATTATCAATAATTTTAACAGTTTTCCTAATGTTGAACCAGCCCTTCATTCTTGGTGTGAATCCTACCTGATCATAATGTAATATTCTCGTCATAAGTTGCTGTATTCTTTTTCCTAAAATTTTATTTTAAATTTTAGTATCTATATTGGTTAGAGAAATTGGTCTATAATTTTCTTTTTCTGTTTTGTCTCCTCCTGGTTTAGGTAACAAAACCATATTTGTATCATAGAAAGAATTTGGGAGGATTGCTTCTTCCCTCATTTTCAAAAGTAGTCTATATAATATTGGAACTGTTCTTTAAATGTTTGATAGAATTCATTTGTAAATCCTTCTGGCCTTGATGATCATTTTTTCCTAAGGAGTTCATTGATGGCTTGTTCAATTTCTTTTTAAGAAAGGGGATTGTTTAAGTATTCAACTTCCTCTTAATCTGGGCAATTTGATGGGGCAACCCACCTCATTTCAATTATCGAATTTGTGGGCATAAAGTTGTGCAAAGTAATTTCTAATTATTGTTTTAATTTCCTCCACATTGGAAGTGAGTCCCCCCTTTCAGTTTCAATATTAATTATTTGATTTTCTTCTTTCTTTTTTTGATCAAATTGACCAAAGGTTTATCAATTTTATTCATTTTTTTTTTTCATAAAACCAACTATTGGTTTTATTTAATAATTCAATAGTTTTCTTAATTTCAATTTTATTAATCTCTCCTTTGGTTTTCAGTATTTCTAATTTGGTATTTACTTGGGGATTTTCAATTCTCTCTTTTTTTTAGCTTTTTCAGCTGCATGCCCAAGTCATCGATCTCTTCTTTCTCTATTTTATTTATGTAGGCATTCAAAGATATAAAACTTGCCCTAAGAACTGCTTTTGCAATATTCCATAAGATTTGGTAAATTTTCTCATTTTTGTCATTCTCTTGAATGAAGTTGTTGATTTTTTTTTTTGTATGATTTGTTATTTAACCTACTCCTTCTTTAGGATTGGATTATTTAGTTACTAATTTATTTTTGGTTCATATTTCCATGGCTTTTTATTACATATAATTTTTATTGCATTATAATCTGAGAAGGATGCATTTATTATTTCTGCCTTTCTGCACTGGACTGTGAGGTTTTTATGTCCTAGTACATGGTCAATTTTTGTAAATGTGCCATATACTTCTGAAAAAAAGGCATATTCCTTTCTATTCCCATTCAGTTTTCTCCAGAGATCTATCATATCCACCTTATCCAGAGTTTTATTTACCTCCTTAACCTCTTTCTTGTTTATTTTGAGGTTAGATTTATCAAGTTCAGGGAGGGGAGTTTGAGGTTCCCCACTAGTATAATTTTGCTGTCAATTTCTTCCTTCAACTCCCCCAACCTCTCCTCTAAGAATTTGGATGCTATACCACTTGTTGCATACATGTTTATTAATGATATTTCTTCATTGTCTATGGTGCCTTTTAGCAGGATATAGTTTCCATCCTTATCTCTTTTGATTAGATCTATTTCTGCTTTTGCTTTGTCTGAGATTAGGATTGATACTAGGATTTTTCTTACATCAGCTGAAGCATAATATATCTGCTTTGACCTTTATCCTATGTGTACCCCCCTGTTTCAAATATGTTTCTTACATTATGGCTTTTAATCCTTTCTGCTATCCATCTCCATTTTGTGGGAGAGTTCTTTCCATTCACATTCACAGTTATGATTACAATCTGTGTATTTCCCTCCATCCTCTTTCCCACCGTTTGTGCTTTTAGCTCTCCCATCTCCCTTCCCCTCCTCAATAATATTCACTTTTCACCACCTCCTCCTACAGGCTTCCCTTCCTTTTTTTAGCCCCAATCCCTTTCACTCCCCTTTATTCTTATTGCTCCTTCTCTCCCTTGTAACTTCCCTCCCCTTTCTCCCCGCTTCCTCTGCCTATGGAGCTAGTTAGGATTATCTAAGATTTGTTTTCCCTCCTTGAAACAAATCAGATGTAAGTATCTCTCAAACAATGCTAATCTCCCTCCCCTCTTTCCCTCTACTACAATTTTGTATTTCTTCCTGTCATGTAATTTACCATTTTCTGCTTCCTCCTTTTCACACCTCCTATTACAATCCCTTTGCATATTGAATCATATCTTTAACATGACATCATTTACTTTATACCCCTTCCTCTATGTATATCCCTTTTATATTTCATAATAGATGTACACTTAAGATTAACAGGTATCACCTTCCCTTATAGGCAGGTAAACAGTTTGCCCAAATTAAGTAACAAGTTTTTTTTGTTTGTTTTGTTTTGTTTTTCTCCCCGTTTCCCTTTTTATGATTCTCTTGAGACCTGCATTTGAAGATCGAGTTGTCTATTAAGTTCTGGCATTTTCGTTAGGAAGGTCTGGAAATCCCTTACTACATTGAATGACCTTCTCCTTGTCTGAAGTGTCATACTGAATTTTACTGGGGAGTTGATCCTTGGTTGTAGTCCCAGCTCCTTTGCCTTACAGAATTCCAATTCCTTCAACCTTTTAATATAGAAGCTGGAAGGTCCTGTGTGATCCTGACTGTAGATCCTCGATATTTGAATTCTTTCTTTCTAGCTACCTGTAGTATTTTCTCCTTCACTTGATAGTTCTGGAATTTGGCAACTATATTTCTTGGGGTTTTGAGTTTGGGATTCCTTTTCGGGAGGTGAATGGTGAATTCTTTCAATGACTATTTTGCCCTCTGAATCTAGCACTTCTGGGCAGTTTTTCTTGATGATTTCCTGGAAGATATTGTCTGGACTCTTTTTTTCATCATGGGTTTCTGGCAGGCCAATAATTCTTAAATTTTCTCTCCTGCATCTATTTTCGAGGTCAGTTGTTTTTCCAGATAGATATATTCCATTTTCTTCTATCTTTTCATTCTTTAGATTTTGTTTGACTGATTCTTGCTGTCTCATTGAGTCATTAGTTTCTACTTGCCCAATTCTAATCTTTACCAAGTTGTTTTCTTCAGTTAACTTTTGCATCTCCTTTTCCATTTGTCAATTTTTTTTTCCTTTTGAGGAGTTATTTTCTCCAGGTAGTTTTTGTACTTCCTTTTCCATTTGTTCAATTTTCCTTTTCAAAGAGATATTCTTATCAGTGTATTCTTTTTTTTATAATTTTAAAGCCATTGGCCAGTTTTTCTTCTATTTCCTTCTTCAGCTATTCCAGGAGAGCTGTTTATGCATTTGAGCAGTTCACAGCCCCTTCTGAAGTTTCAAATGGAAGTACAGTCTCAGCACTGACCTCTTTGGTATTTGTGTTTTGGTCCTTATCCCCATAGAAAGATTCTATGGTTTTTTCGCACTTATTTTACTTTTTTTTTATTCATGATGGTGATTGTGTATTGTGGCTTCTGGTTTTTTCAGTTAGAAGCTGCAGAACTTGGTGTTGAACTGATGTATGAAAAAGCTAAGAGCAGGTTTTTGTTTGGGTTTCCCCAGTCAGCCCTGGGGTTAGCTTGATAAGTGTCGGGGAGGGGTGGTCTGGTCATGGGAGATCTCCTCAGCTGAACTGAGGCAAAGGCAAGCTCAGGGGCTGGTGATCCCATCTGCCTTATTGTCTTCCCATTTCCGCTGGAGTGCTAAGGCACTAGATGCTAGTGCAAGTTCCCACCCCTCCTGGGGCTCCTTCACTGGCACTGAGACTTGCCTGGGTCCTAGTGCAAGTTTTCTCTACCCTGGGTCCTCTGTCCTTCCAGTTTTCCTCCAATACAGTAGGAGGAATCCCTCTTAGCTATTTTCCTAGCCTCAGGTGTTATGAGACTATTTGACCCCTCTGCTGCTCCCACTGATCCAGGGTTTTTCTGAGGAAATATTTTATGGTTCTTTCAAGGTGATCAAGTGGGGAGGAGAGAGCATTTACTGATCACTCCACCATCCTGGCTCCCGGAAGTTCAAGTAGGTGACTTACCGATGTTTAACATGTGGGCTGAAATTCTCAGGAGCTGCTGTACTGATATCTGGTGCTCTGTGGCCTCCACTCCTTCAGTTCTGCTGGTCTCCTACCCTCAGGTACTGCTCTGCTGGTTTTGCCTAATGCTCTCAGATTTCCTGGGGTCCTTCCGCTCCGCTGCACTGGATGTGCTGCGCTGTGGTCTCACCCCCACAGAAAAGATCCTTCCGGTGGACCTTCTAGTCTGTCCTGGGCTCCTAATCTGCCACAGTCTATCTCCCACTGGATTCTACACGTCCAAAATTAGGTCAGATTCTCCTTTCAGAGGTATCGGAAGGAGTTTGTCCAAGAGCTTAGATGAGTTGTTGCTCTCACTCTGCCATCTTGGCTCTGCCCTCCAAATATTATTTTATTTTATCCTCATAACAACCCTGGGAAGTAAATGTTTTTAGTATCATAATTTTACAGATGACGAAATGGAATCAAACAAAGGTTAAGTGACTCACCTAAGGTCACACAGTTAGTAAATGTCTGAGGCTGAGTTTGAACTGCAATATAGACTTCTTTATCCCATTACCTATATTTTTTTTATTTCCCATGTTTTTACATGCAAAAACAATTCTCAACATTCATTTCTAAATTTTAGAGTTCCAACTTCTCTCCCTCCCTCCTCACATATCCACATTGAGAAGGCAAACAATTCAATATAGGCTATATATGTGTAGTTATGCAAAAGACTTACATAATATTCGTTGTGAAAGACTAACTGTATTTCCTTCTATCCTATCGTTTATCCCATTTATTCTATTTTCTATTTTGTCCTTTTCCCTCCTCAAAAGTGTTTATTTCTACTTACTCTTTCCCAATATTTGCCCTCCCTTCTATCATTGTCGCCTACAGGTCACTTATCCCCTTCTCCCCTACTTTCCTATAGGGCAAGAAAGATTTTCATACCAGATTGAGTGCACATGTTATTCCCTCCTTAATTCAAATGTGATGAGAATAAGCCTCATATTTTTCCTCTCACTTCCCCCCTTTCCCTCTCCATTGAAAAAACTTTTTCATGCCTTTTTTATGAGAGATAATTTGCCCCATTCCATTTCTCCCTTTCTCCTCCCAATATATTCCCTTCTTACACTTTAAATTTATTTTTTTAGATATCATCCCTTCCTATTCAACTCTGGGCCTTCTGTCTATGTGGATATAATTCCCTCTGAATGCCCAAATACTGAGAAAAGTCTCAAGACTTGCAAATTTGATCTTTCCATGTAGGAATATAAATAGTTCAATTTAATAAGTCTCTTATAAGAAAGAGTTCTTGTTTACCCTTTCATGCTTCTGTTGATTCTTGTGTTTGAAATACGCATTTTCTATTCAACTCTGGTTTTTTCATCAAGAATGCTTGAAAGTCCTCTATTTAATTGAATAACCACTTTTTACCTTGAAATATTATACTCAGTTTTTCCTGGGTAGGTAATTCTTTGTTTTAATCCTAAATCCTAAAAACTTTTGGATTAAACACTTTTGAGGAGGGAAAAGGACAAAATAGAAATGTGGAGTACCATATTCCAAACCCTTCAGTACTTTAATGTAGAAACTTCTAGTTCTTATGTTATCATGATTGAATTTGCACAATATTCAAACTGTTTCTGTTTGACTGTTTGCAATATTTTCTCCTTAATCAGGGGACTCTAGAATCTGACTTTAATATTCCTAGGGGATTTTCTTTTCAGGGCTCTGTCAGGAAGTGACTGTTGGATTCTTTCAATATTTATTTTACTCTCTGGTTATAGAGTATCAGGGTAGTTTTTCATGATAAATTCATGAATTTACCTTGGCTATTTTTATCATCATAGCTTTCAGGTAGCTCCATAATTTTTAAATGATCTCTCCTGGATCTATTTTCCAGGTCAGTCACTTTTGCAATGAGATATTTCACATTGTCTTCAATTTTTTCATTTTTTTTGTTTTCTTTTGTAATTTCATGATTTCTCATAGTCATTAGCTTCCATCTACTCCATTCTAATTAAAAAAACAAAAACAAACTTTGCTTCAGTGAGCTTTTGAACCTTCTTTTACATTTGGCTATTTATGCTTTTTAAAACATTCTTCTCCTCATTGATTTTGTAGCCCTCTTTTGGCATTTGGATTAGCCTATTTTAAAGGTGTTTTTTTCCCCCTAATTTATTTGCTTCTCCTTTAGCAAGCTGTTGCCTTGATTTTCATAATTTTCTTGCATTACTCTCATTTCTCTTCCCAATTTTTCCTCTGCCTCTCTTACTTAATTATCATAATTTTTTTTTTAGTTCTTCCATAGCCTGAGACCATTGCAAATTCATTTTGGACATTTTGAATGAAGAAGCCTTGACTTTGATGTCTTCCTTTAATGGTATGCTTTGTTCTTCCTCATCTGAAAGGATGGAGGAAAATACCTATTCACCAAGGAAGTAACCTTCTATAGTCTTATTTTTTTTTTCCATTTTTGGGCATTTTCCCAGCTATTACTTGACTCTTGAGTTCTTTTTATGTGTAGAGGGTATACTCTGGGGACATGTAAGTTCTTAGTTCCTCCAAGGTGGCACATTCAAGGGAGAGGAGTTTACTCCTCTCCTGGCCTGTGCTCTGGTCTGGGAGCAACTGCAAGCTTTTCTGCCCAGGATATGATAGTAGGATTCCCTCTCCACATCTGTCTTCAGGTCCACCAGGCCAGTGCTCCTCCTCACCCCAGGGCAGTTGCTCATGGCTGTGATACAGATAAGCACTTAATTTGCCCAAGGTCTTTAGGCAGAGGGCTCCAAAAATGGATGCTACAGCCACCTGTGGCCCAAGGCTAGGGCAAGATCCTGCTCCCTTCTCACCTAGGTGAAAGAGCTTTCTTACTGACTTTTGAACCTGTCTCTGGAGTTTGTGTGTTGAGAAATCTGGGAACAGTATCTGTTACCTGGGATTCTGTGCCCTGAAGCCTGCTCCAGTCCTGTCTCCGCCAGGCCAGGCAGCCAAAGCTGGGCTGTGCTCTGTGACCTTTCCTGTCAGCTTTCTAGGCTCCTTTTGACTGGAAATCTCTTTCACTCTGCCCTTTTGTGCCTTCTACTGCTCTAGAGTTTATTTAGAGTCATTTTTACAGGTATTTTATGGGTTTTGGGGGGATAGCTACTGTATGTCCATCCTTCTACTCTGCCATCTTGGTTCCACCCTACTAAAACAAGGATTTTTGAAACCACCCTAGTCAACTGTGAAAAATCTTTTGTGCTGTGACATTACTGTTGAATACTTTTTTAAGGCCTGGTAAACTTTGTTAATGTGATAAGATTAGCTTAGCTGGGTATGTTCTTGGCTTATAAATACTGAACCTCCTCCCCAAAGTAACTGTTCTTTGACTAGAGGAGGGTGGCACTTAGGAATTTGTGATGATTGAAAAATTTGGTTTTATGGCACTTTTGGGATATGTAGTACTTAAAAGACAGACATTTTACACCAACTTAGTCTTGACAAATTTCAATATTTGAGGTTTCATTTAATTCATGAAAATTTAGTGATTATTCCTTTTGACATCAAGATAAATTATGTTTTTTTAATAAAGAGAAATATTTTTATGAAGGAATATTTTTTGTTATTTTTAGAAGGCCTACTAAATTTCCATTTAAAAGCTAATTTTTTCCAATAATAATTTGATATTTGGAACAACTATGTCCAGATGTGTTGTGAATTTGCTGAGTTTTGTTCCTTGGTTTGTTGAGTCCTTGAGTCACCCTTAAATAAGAAAGGGTACTGTTTCATGAATGCCAGTCTGAAATGTTCAATGCCCCACTCTCAGTTTTTAAGGGTGGATAGAGAAATGAAAAAGTTAGGAAACACTAAAACATCTTAGCTGATTCTGAAAGATTTGGGATTGATCATTAAAGAGTTTGGAAACACTGCTACCCCTACTCCCTCCCCCTGAGTCAAGAGTGTATCTCAGTTTGGGGATTACAAACTGTCTTGCATTTTTTCTGTTAACATTTCTCATACTAAATAAGATTAGTAAAAAGAGAGTTCCACACTTTCCTCCACCTTCAAATTCACCTTTCCCCATAGGTGAAAGGAGGGAGGGAGGGGCAGCAGGTACAGCTTGGAAGTATCATCTAGGTTCAGCACATAGTCACAGCCATGTGTAGAGAGTGAAGGGGGATGGATCAAGGTAAAGGAGCCAGAGTATCAGAGTCTGCAATTGATTAGCCAACCCTTTCTTTTATCAGCAGTTTTTATATGATCTGGAAATGCAATTGATGTCATCTGAAGTTGAAGGATTGTTGGTTACAGTTTTAATACTAAAATGTAAAACTGCTAAAAGATTCTCTCTCTCTCTCTCTCTCTCTCTCTCTCTCTCTCTCTCTGTGTGTGTGTGTGTGTGTGTGTGTGTGTGTGTGTGTGTGTGTAATGAGGTTAAAAACTCATCCAGATTAGTTCTTCCCTTTCAGAGCAGTGCTTAGGGCTCATAGCATCTCCAAAGATGAATGGAGTGTCTGCAGGCAAGCAGCTAGCTGACTACTGTGAATGAAAGAGTTTGTCTGTGATTTTGTTTAAGGAGACCTGTTTGTGGTTGGGTTTTGGGATCTCTAGCAGGGGGAAGACTTGGGGACGATGCTGTTCTCTGCATTGTTATTGTGTATGGATTTTTGTTTCTATGATGGATTTGACTTTCTGCAGTCTGAATACATGTTTTGGTTCTTTCTTTCATATGCAGAATCTGTTCTATTTTGCAATTCAGAATTATGCCTGCATATTCAAGGCTGCCATAGGCACTGTAAATATTGCATTGATGCAACACTACTCTCCCAAATCTGACCTCAACAGAGGGATCAAAGGATGCATTTGTAAAGAATCATCCTTTAAGATTTTCATCAATATTAAAATTAAACCTATTAAAAGTTAAATCTAATACTACATTTCATGCTCTAAGATTCACTTGGATAATGTAATTTTAAAAATTAATACAAATATACTTTTCTGAAAATAATCTCTGAAGTTTTAAAAATCTTTCAAATAAAATTTAATAGTTGATTGTATAAACAATACATTACTCATACAGGACCACAAAACATCTCTCTCCAGTTGATTTCATTTGTATCTTAGAACTCTGGATGTAATTGCAGTTATTATTTCTCTTAAACTCCAATACCAAATGGAATCGGCTTGCTTCAGGTATTCTATTTTTTTATGAAATATATGTTTTTTCTTCAGACTCTTGCCATGTACTTGAGACATGGGGTGGGGGGCAGGAGAAGAGGCTGAAAACATTCATTCAACGTGATTGAATAATCTCACTTGTAACTATGCATCTTTCCATCTCCCATAAGTATTTGAGTGCACAGTATGGAGTGTTGTTAAGTAAATGTGTTACCCTGTTCAGAACTGTTATCTTTTCATGTTTCCTGAAGATGGTTATTACAGGTAAATGTAAAGAATGTATAATGAGAAACTGCCTAATCTTTTTCTTTTATCATCTAAATGTATGTTTTCAGAAGTACAAGCGGTTGAACTTAATCCAGTGTGTGCTGGAAGCAGCTGCAATATGCCTTGATGGAACACAATAAATTCAGATTAATTAGTCCAAAATGAATTACAAATTATTTTTGTAAACTACACGTTGATCCTAAAGGGTTATTATACCAGTTGAACTTGATATCATTTGCCCCATCTGCCACAGCAGATGCTTTATTACAATATGAATATTAAATCAATTTTGAAAGCTATTTCCATAATTGTAAGAAACATTCACAAAATAAAGGGAGATGTTAGTCTTTCAGATAATAGGATGGATTCCTATTAAATACAAGATAAGACTGTCATATATGACCCACATGTAATCTCAAAAAAGACTTTTTTTAACTGCACAATCAATTATCAAATCTACACCCTGTATAAAGAGTTATGAGAGGTACAATTTTAACATATTTTTCATGTCAGTACTAAGATGCTAAGACTTCATTGTTCTTTGCAATTTTGGAATTAATGTGCAAATTTCCACCGACTATATTAAGTATATGGACATTAGAAATGTGTTATCAAATGTTTTATTTTGGTCATTTTTGAGTCACATCTTGATGTACAAGATCCTAAACAAATTATCTAATTTGGCGGGGAGTTGATTTTTAGGTGGTGCAGATGAAAGAATACTGAATTGAGATTCAAGAAAACATGATGTCAGTAATACCTCAAATATTTACTAAATTGTGCACTACTAAGCAAGACACATTTTTTTCTCCGTTTCCACATCAATAAATTAGTGTTTGACTTGATGGGTTGAAGATGGAAAGATTTTTGGCCTGGTGTTAGGAAGACCTACGTTCAATTCTGGCCACAGACACATATGAACTATTGGATCCTGGAGAAGTCACTTAATTTGTTTGTCTGTGTTTCCTCAATTGTAATGGAGATTACAATAATACAACTTGTAGTGCTATTGTGAGGATCATTTATGTTAGTATTTGTAAAAAGTACCTGACACATCTTTGTTCTTCACTTGTTTCAATAGTATGTTCAACTCTTCATGAACCTATTTAGGATTTTCTTGGCAAAGATACTGGGGAGGCTTGTTATTTCTTTCTATTGCTCATTTTACAGATGAAGAAACTGAGGCAGACAGGTTTAAGTGACTTGTGAAGGGTCATGTAGCTCATAAGTGTCTGAGATCCGATTTGAACTCATGAAGATCAATCATTCAGATTTCAAGCAAAGCACTCTATCAGACACAAATTATGAGCAAGGTTACCTTTGTATGATATTTGTAGCAATATGCATGAGAAATAAAAGCAAAATAACCAGGGGAAGGGGCAGAGTCAAGGTGGTGGAGTAACAGCACAGAATTGCTACAGCTATCCCCCCAAGCCCAGACAAATACCTAAAAAAAATTACTCTTAATGAGTTATAGAGCTGCACAACCCACAGAACGATAGAGTAAAGCAAATCTGCAGTCCATGAAAGCCTGGAAGGTCCACAGAAACAGTCTATCATGCTGAGTTGGGAGCAGAATACAATCCAGTGTGGAACACGTTGGCACAGAGAGGACCTCAGCAGGAGTTGGGGGGACTGAATCTCTGGCACCTGTGACAGTTTCCTGACTTCCAGACCCCAAAATGCTGGGGACAAATTGGAAGGTAAGTGGAAAAATACCTGTGTGACCTATGTGAAAAGCAGAGTGGTCTGTCCCCAGCTCCAGAGTGGTAAAGGGGGACAGTGGAGGAACCTGGGCAAGCAGGTGAAGTGACAGTTACTGTTTCTGGAGCTCTAGGACCACAGGTGGTCAAATGATTGAGTGGCTGACAATGCATCCTTCACCCCCACTGGAAACAGAGAACTACCTGGAAAAAGAACTCACAAGTCAAGTAATTGGCTAGGGAAATGAGCAGAAACTGGAAAAAAAAATGAAACTACAGAATCTTACTTTGGTAACAAGGAAGACTAAGATATACAACTAGAAGGAAACAGCAAAGTCAAAGCTCCCAGATCCAAAGTCTCCAAGAAAAATATGAATTGATCTCAAGTCATGGAAGACCTCAAAAAAATTTTGAAAATCAAGTAAGAGAAGTAGAACAAAAATTGGGAAGAGAAATTAGAGTGATGCAAGAAAATCATGAAAAATGAGTCAACTGCTTGCTAATGGAGACCCCCCAAAAAAACTGCTGAAATAAAATAGCATTTTGAAAAATAGACTAACCCAAATGGCAAGAGATCCAAAAAGCCAATGAGGAGAAGAATGCCCTAAAATGCAGAATTGGCTAGATGGAAAGGAGGTCCAAAACTAAAGGAATGAAAAATACCAGACAATGTGAAACATCTCATTAGAAAAATATCAACTTGGAAAATAGATTTAGGAAAGATAGTTTAAAAATTATTGGAACAGGAGCTCTCAAAAGCTCTCTAAAAATAATTACTGAAAGATTAGAATGGAGCAGATGGAAACTAATGACATAATTAGAAATGAAGTATAAAACAAAACCAAAAGAATAAAAAATAGAAGACAATATGAAGTATCTCACTGTAAAAACAATTGATCTGGGAATACAAGAGAGATAATTTTAAAAAAATATTGCGCTAACTGAAAGCTATGATCAAGAAAAGAGAGTAGACTTCATATTTGAAGAAACTGTCAAGGAAAACTGTCCTGATATTCTAGAACCAAAGGGTAAAATAGATATTGAAAGAATCCACTGATTACCACTTGAAAGATCCCAACAGGAAAACTCCAAGGAATATTGTAGCCAAATTTCAGAGATCCCAAGTGAAGGAGAAAATTTGATTGCTGTGGAAATTCCATTATTATAACACAAGATCTAGCAGCTTCTACATTAAGGGATCATAGGGCTTGGAATACGATATTCCAGAAATCAAAGAAGCTAGAATTAAAACCAAGAATCAGCTATCCAGCAAAACTGTGTATAGTACTTCAGGGTAAAAGAATGGTTACTAAATGAAACAGAGAAATTTCAAGAATTCTTGATGAAAAGACCAGAGCGGAATAGAAATTTTGATTTTCAAATAAAAAAAATCAAGAGAAGCATGAAAAGGTTTTACATGAAAGAGAAATCATAAGGGACTTACTAAAGTTGAACTCTTTACACTCCTACATGGAAAGATCGTATTTGTAACTTGAAAATTTTCTCAGTATTAGGGTAGTTGGAGGGATTATATACCTATAGACAGAGGGCACAGGTTGAGTTGAATAGGGATGATACTTTAAAAAATAAAAATAAGGGGTTAGAGAGGAATATATTGGGAAGACAAGGGGAGAAATTGAATGGGGCAAATTATCTCTTACATAAAAGATGCAAGAAAAAGCTTTTTCAATGGAGGGGATGGAGGGAGGTGTGAGGGAAAGACTATACATTTCTCTCATCAAATTTGGCTTAAGGAAGAAATAACATGCTACAAAATTTGGTATGAAAATCTATCTTACACTATTGGGAAGTAGGATGGAAGGGGATATGCAGAGGAGGTTTGGGGAGGGGTAATAGAACAGAGGGCAAATGAGAACTGAGGGCAATTAGAAATAACCACTTTTGAAAATGGAAAGGGCCAAAAGAGAGAATAGAATAAATGGGGGCAGTATAAGATGGAGGGAGATATAGTTAGTTTTTCAGAATATTAGTATTTTGGAAGTATTTTGCATAATGACACATATATAACCTATATTAAATTGCTTGCCCTTTCAGCAGGGATGGGTGGGGAACCTAAAAGGGAGGGGTGTGATGTAAGGGAGGGTAATTTGTTGGAAGTGGTAATCAGAACACATGCTGTCTTGAAGTGGTAGAGGAGAGAGATGGGGAGTAAATTTGGAACTCAAAATCTTGTGGAAGTGAATGTTCAAAACTGAAATTAAGAAAATATTTTTTTTGAAAATCACTAGGATAATTTTCTTTGACATTCAATCAGTTCAGCCACTTATTCATTAGCACAAAAGCTGGAGTATTTTAAAAGGGGTATTTTCACAGGTTTTGATGCTTACACAACATGGGGTGGGGGAACGTGGAACCACTTAAAATTAGAATACAATTTTGCATAAGATGAATTAATTCTACCTCTTTTAATATTCTCTGGTTATATGTTCTGCATTGCATTTGGTCCTGATTCAAGAGAAAAAAAGTCTATGCACAAATATATGTCTGTATTTTTTTTAAACTTCAGTATATCATAGACTATTTCATTTCACCCTCTAGTCATACACACTTTTCTGTATGTCTTAAAATGAAAGATGAAAATTATTAGAATGATTCCAGTTCATTCGGAGACTTGTAATCTAGTATTCTCTTCTTCCATCTTTTTTCCAAGTATAAACATATTCATGCCTTAAAGCTAATAGGCCTCCTAATCCCCAGTTAAGCCTTGTAGCTCTTCTCTGAACTCTAGATATATTTGAATATCCTTCTTCAAATTAAATGCCCATGACTGGATTGAATGCTCCAAGTGAGCTTTTAGAAGAGCTTTGTGTAATGTAATTGTTATCTCTCTTGAATCATAACTAATCCTTTCATTCTTTTCACTCTAATATCTAATTAGTCTTCCTCCCCCACCCAAGTCATGGTATTCTACACCTCAGTCATTTTTTTTTATCCCTTTTATTTTATGCTTTTTCAGTTTTCCTAAAGAATCATTTCAAAAATAATATGCTTTCCTGATTTTTTTGTAAGGGAAATCGTAGCTAAATAATGACAACTTGAAATTTCACATTTCTGTTACTTTCTTTTTTAATATTTATTTATTTTAGTTCTCAGCATTCAATTCCAAAAAAATTAGAGTTCCAAATTTTCTCCCCATCTCTTCCCTCTCCCCATGCCATAACTCCTTGCATTCTGATTATCCCTTCCCTCAATATGCTCCCCCTTCTATCACACCCCTCCCTTCTCTTATATCCATCTTCTCTCTTTTCTTCTAGGGCAAGATTGATTTCTATACCCAATTACCTATATTTCTTATTTCCCAGGTGTATGCAAAAGCAATTCTCAACATTGATTCCTAAAATTTTGAGTTCCAACTTCTCTCCCTTCCCACTGATTCCCAATGAGAAGGCAAACAATTCAATATAGGCTATGTATGTGTAGTTTTGCAAAAGACTTCCATAAGAGTCATGTTGTGTAAGACTAACTATATTTCCATCCATCCTATCCTGCCCCCATTTATTCTATTCTCTCTTTTGACCTTGTCCCCCACAAAAGTGTTTACTTCTAATTACTCCCTCCTCCCATTGGCCCTCCCTTCTATCATTCCCCCACCTTGCTTATCCCCTTCTCCCCTGCTTTTCTGAAGTGTAAGATAGTCATGCCAACTTGAATGATCATGTTAGTCCTTCCTTAAGCCAAATGTGAAGAGAGTAAGCTTCATCTTTTCCCTATCACTTCCTCTCTTTTCTCCTCCATTGAAAAACTTTTTCTTGCCTCTTTCATGAGAGATAATTTGCCCCAATCCATTTCTCCCTTTCTCCTCCCAATATATTCCTTTCTCACCCCTTAATTTTATTTTTTTAGGTAACATCCCTTCTTATTCAACTCACCCTGTGCTCTCTGTCTCTCTGTCTCTGACTCTCTCTCTCTCTCTCTCTCTCTCTCTCTCTCTCTATATATATATATATATATATATATATATATATATATATACACACACACACATACATGCACACACATATATGTGTGTGCATATGTATAATCCCTCTCATTACCCAAATACTGAGAAAAGTACCAAGAGTTACAAATATTATATTTCCATGTAGGAATGTAAACAGTTCAACTTTGCAAAGTCCTTTATGATTTCTCTTTCCTGTTTATGTTTCCATGCTTCTTTTGATTCTTGTGTTTGAAAGTCAAATTTTCTATTCAGTTCTGTTCTTTTCATCAAGAATGCTTGAAAGTCCTCTATATCACTGAAAGACCATTTCTTCCTCTGAAGCATTATACTCAGTTTTGCTTGGTAGGTGATTCTTGATTTTAATCCTAGTTCCTTTGACTTCTGGAACATCATATTCCAAGCCCTTCAATCCCTTAATGTAGAAGCTTCCTGATCCTGTGTTATCCTGATTGTATTTCCACAATATTCCAATTCTTTCTTCCTAACTGCTTGCAATATTTTCTCCTTGACCTGGGAACTCTGGAATTTTGCTACCATATTCCCAAGAGTTTCTCTTTTCAGATCTCTTTCAGGAGGTGACAGGTGGATTCTTTCAATACTTATTTTGCCCTCTGGTTCTAGAATATCAGGGCAGTTTTCTTCGATAATTTCATGAAAGATGATGTGTAGGCTCTTTTTTGGATCATGGCTTTCAAGTAGTCCCATAGTTTTCAAATTGTCTGTTCTGGATCTATTTTCCAGGTCAGTTGTTTTTCCAATGAGATATTTCACATTATCTTCTATTTTTTCATTCTTTTGGTTTTGTTTTGTAATTTCTTGGTTTTTCATAATTTCTTGGTTTTTCTAGCTGCCATCTGTTATGTTCTAGTTTTTAAAGAACTATTTTCTTCATTGAGCTTTTGAATCTCCTTTTCTTTCTGACCAATTCTGCCTTTTATGGCATTCTTCTCCTCATTGGCCTTTTGGATCTCTTTTGTCAATTTTTTAAAAAGTGTTACTTTCTTCAGCATTTTTTTGGGTTTCCTGTATCTAGCTGCTGACTTTTTCATGATTTTCTCGCATTGTTCTCATTTCTCTTCCTAACTTTTCCTCCACCTGTCTTACTTGATTTTCCAAATTTTTTTTTCAGCTCTTCCCTGGACTAAGACAATTGCATATTTATTTTGGAACCCCCTGAAAGGATGGAAGAAAATACATGTTCACCAAGAAAACAAACTTCTGTAGTCTTATTTTTTCCCTTTTTTGGACATTTCACAGCCAGTTACTTGACTTTTATGTCCTTTGTCAAGAGGGGCATATACTCTGGGGACCTAAGTACTCAGTTCCTCCAAGGGGACACAATCAAGGGAGAGAAGTCTACTCCTCTCCTGGCCTATGCACTGGTTTGAGAGCTACCAAAGCTTTTCTCCCCAGGATCTGCAAGTAGAATTCCCTTTCCAGAGCCTTCACTAGCTCCACTCAGGGCTGAGACCCAAATCAGTGGCTCAATTCCCCAGGGTCTTTAGGTGGATGGTTCCAAAAATGGATGCTGCTGCTGCTGACGACAGTGTGGTCTACTTCTCCACTGCAGCCTCCTGGGCCTGGGGTTAGGGGATGACCCTGCTCCCTTGTCACCCATTTGATAAAGTTTTCTTGCTAATCTTTGAAGCTGTCTTTGGCAATTTGGGGTTGAGGGAACTGGGAATCGCTACTGCTACTGGTGATTTAGCCCCCCCCCCCAGGTGTGTTCTGGGTCCTGTCACTGCCTCACTGTGCTGTGCAACCCACACCGTGCTATGCTTCACTCGCTTCTGCACCCCTTGAGGTAGACCTTTCCTATTGGCCTTCCAGGTTAACTTGGGCTGGAAATCTCTTTCACTCTGTCGTTACTTGGCTTTTACTGCTCTAGAATTTGATTAGAGTCATTTTCATAGGTATTTTACGGACTGGAAGGGAAGAACTAGAGTATATGCATCTTTCTACTCCATCGTCTTGGGTCTAACCCCATCCACATTTCTATTTCTTCTTTCTATACAGATCTCCTTACATTATAGTAAACCTTTCTGATACCATTTTTTTTTTTCTTTTTAGTTGTGAGTTACTAGACCATAGTAGAAAGGGAAAAAATAAAACATGTAAGATACTATGGATCAAAGTATAACAGTGAGGGAGTGAAAGAACAGCCAAATCCGAAAGTACTGAAATAAGATTCCTGAAATCACATGGTTTCCAACATTTAACTACAATTCTAGAAACACAAAATTTTAGAATATGGAGGAAACTGAGAGGTTGTTAGCTCTAGATATTGAGATACCATGACATTTGTCCATATAGACAAATCAAAACTGTTTATGCAGTTTAAAATTATCACTTCTATATAAGCCAAGTAAAAGTAATAAAAAGTCTTTCATATGACGTATCAAATATTTGAAGAATTATGATATCTTTCCAAGGCTTCTCTTGTCAGAGATAAAAACTCAGTTCTTTTTTCAACTTGAACTATAGATCTACATAGATCTATATAGAACTATAGACTATAGATCATCTATAATCTTTGGTTCCTATATCATGAAAAGAAAGTACTAAAATTCTAGAGGGGGAGGACTCAATAGTTACACTGTGATGAGGAGTTGAGTGTTTATTCTGATTACAAAAATAAAATGAGGAACTCATTTATTGAGTCCCGAAAGAAAAGAAAACTATGGGTCACATAATATTTTAGAGCAATTACTAACTTTCAAATATTATAGCAATTCTGTGGCCTTCCATAAAAGGGAGGTCCTGTCTACAAAGTCAACACAATGTATTAAATATTAGGGAAAACCCCAAACATGAGTTACCTCACCATTTTATTCAATTTATAGACACATCATCCTTCAGGTCCTTAAAATCCTTGGCTCCTCAAAACTCTCCTCCTCTCGTTCAGGAACTTTCTGTCTCTTACTGTGAAATCAGGTGTCACTGATCAAAAGAATGTGAATCTATTACTCTAATGGGGCCTCACTTCAAAAACCTTTAAATTTTTTAATAAATTATAAGTGCATCATAAATCTCTTTTTTAAGAAGGTTGGAAACATGTTAAAATGCATTTCACAGCATCCCCAGTACAACTTCAATATTCCTTTCACATAAGTATTCTCCATCATGCTATTTGCAGTTCTTTAAAAGAATCAGATAGCTGAAAGTAGGGAGAAATAGATTGCCAATACATAAACAGTTTCTGTTCCCTTTAATTGTGGCATGGCATTTCAGTTTACAGGTAATATGTATCTTCAATCTGAATAACACAGCCTTTAACTTGCTAGAGTTAAATGCTTAAGAAAATAAATAGCCTCACATATACCCAAAGAAAAGCCTAAGTGTTCATCTTGATAATAGCAAAACAGTCAATTGAGTTGTTTTTTTTTTTTTTCCTCAGGAGGAGCTGAGTCCCTTTGAGCTATTTGGAGAGAATTTTATTGTCTTTAAATCAAGCCAAGATCCCAAAGGGAATTACATATTTATTGAAAACACTTTACTAAAACTCATTTAAGGCAGCATAATACAACTGCCATGACTTAAATTGTACATGGTCAAAGATAGAAGACACTATCAGTGTTTCATAAGGTAAAGTTGTAGCTATAGAGAGATATATTTTATATCTATCTATCTATCTACCTATCTAAACTAGAGATACACAGACACAGATACAGACACAGACCATCAAAAATATACATGGATATAAATATAATATATTCTTCAGGGTATTAAGCGGTTCATTCAAGATATTCTCTACCACCATCCCACACTTTCATGATTTTTGAGTCTTCTAGCACAAGTCTGGCTACTATGACAACTTTTTTTCCCCTAAGGACCACAGAGAACAGTACATTTGTCATTATATTTTGTCGTCATCACCAACCATTCCTTCTCAGCTACAGCTGGTTCAATTATAGCTCTGGAATTCATGTATCAGTAAACTTTCCTTAAAAGCACAGATACAGTCTGGAGAGAAGAGGTGAAAAGAAAAAAAGGAAGGGAAGAGTAAAGTAGAAATTACGATTCAATTCAACAACTTAATCCTGTATTAAATAACTATTCTGTGCAGAACACTCAACTTTGTCAGATCCCATGACTGGGACATGTCATATGTTTTAAGTAACTATTCTGCACAGAGCACTCTGCTATGGGATGTGAGAACTTAAATAGTTTAGAAAAGATGTAATCTTAACTCTCATGGACCTTATAGTTTAGTAGTAATATATGACATGTTCACAAATAACTACACTTTATTAGATCCAACACATAGTGCATTGTCATAATCTGACAATATCTTCCCTGTGGTATAAATTATTTCCATACTTTGTGGCAGGAAACAATTTAGAATGATTTTGGAAAAAGATAATTTTATTTGTAGAACTTTGAGCATCCATAAATAATTCTTTTTTTGGAACTGTGCAGGGCATGCTCCTTGACAATCATCAGTCCCTTTGGTGAATATTTGTATCATACTTCTCATCTAGCTTGATATTAATATGTCAAAGATCAATGAGCAAGCTTATCTCTGTAGCTATATCTGTTTTTTATTTATCAACTTAACATGCACATAGGAGATACCTTATTAAATGACAGACAAAAAATTTAAAGACTACATTTTTTGCTGATTTTTTTTGTAATCAATCAAAAAGCACATGCAACATTTTGTTCTCTAGAACTTACAGTTTTCTGGCTATGAAGACAGAATAAATGGAGAAAATCCTCTGTGAAAGCCCCCTTGTTTCCTTTTCCTGTATTCATGAAGGACAGTCTCAAAATATGCATTGAACTTCCTCATAAAGATGATATGAGAAAGATGAGAGAAGTATCTTGAGAGTTCTTAATTGATCTCAGAGAGTAAATGTAGTAACTGAGTACTGAATAGGGCAATGATGGTGACATATTTAATCAG
Organism: Bettongia penicillata ogilbyi; assembly: GCA_023548195.1. NCBI lineage: Eukaryota > Metazoa > Chordata > Mammalia > Diprotodontia > Potoroidae > Bettongia > Bettongia penicillata. The sequence continues at coordinate 164,117 of JAJHZJ010000771.1, forward strand.
ACCTTTATGTTAATCACTTTGCCAGTTGTGGAGTGAGGAATATATTAAGGTAGGGGGATTGATTATCATGGTATTGCCTATTCACCAGGTGAGATGTGGCGAAACGCTGAATTAGAGTTGTGGCTATGTAAATGGAGTGAACAGGCCATAGTCAAGAGTTGTGCAGAAAGAAATGACAAGAACTGGTACCTGATTTGTTATATAAATTAAAAGAAAGAGATCTTGAGAGTATGATAGGGAATTTGCAAAGCTAGATGACTGGGAAAAAAATGTGAAGCCCATATCTGACCATTTCACATCCCCTACTTCATAAATTCCAGTGGTTCCCTAACACCTCTAGAATCAGATAAAAATGTATTGTTTGTTGTTCAAAGGTTTATGTAACCTTACGTCCTTCCTGCTTCTGATACATTACCATTCTTCACCCCTGGATTCCCCATATACTATTTCTTTCAGTGACACTAGTCTCATGTTTTGTTTTTTTTTCCTGAAAGAATATACTTTATCTCCGGGTATGCTGTTCCCCGTACCTAGAATTCTCTCTATCCTCATCTCTACGTTTTGGCTTCTCTGATTTTCTTCAAGTCCCAGATAAATCCTTATCTTCTAAAGGAAGTCTTTGAAGTATTTTCTAGTAAATGTTAGTTCTAATGACTTTCTTCTGTTAAATATTTCCAATTTAATGAGTATACAGTTTTTATGTACATAGTTGTTTGCATGCTGCAGAAATGTTTGCATGCAATCATTTTCTTTTCTGAAAAGTAGAAACTGTCTTTTATCCTTCTTTGTATCTGGAGTTTAGCACAGTGCCAGGAACATAGAAAATGCTTAATAAATATATGATAATGGAATAATGGCAGTGAAAATAACAAAGATAGATGATGAAAATATTTCAGGAGGAAATATAATGATTTTTATTATGGACATGATGAATTTAAGATGCCTGTAGAACATCATATTAGAGATGTCTATAAAGCACTTGGTGTTTTGAGACTTAAACTCAGGAGCAATACTAGAATTAGATTCATAGATTTGTAAGTCACATCTACAAAAATGCCAATTAAACCTATGGCAAAAGTTATGCTTGTATTTACTACAAAATTGTGATCAAAACAAACAAATGAAACAAGACAAATTCAATCTGACTACCTGGATTCAGTACAAAATTTTCATGGGTTAGTGTTGTCCTTCAAGCTAGAAGAGAACCAGAAATCTATCACTATGTCAGAGTCAAAGTTCATCATCATGGGACCATATACCTTCATGATGATGCCTTGGTGCTTTCCTGCAAATGCCAGTTGTATTGTCCTGAGCCTGTCATTCACTTCTTGTTGAGGTCATACAACCTGGTTCACTAGTTTAGTATTTTTTTTTAATTGTGAAAGCAATGACAGCATTATGGTACTCCTCATCACAGTAACCACTCCAGAAAAATGTATTTACAGCTCTGACTTCAACAAACTGTCCTTCATTTGCCAGAACTCTTTCACCTAGTGCTGGTCTAGGGATGAGATACCTGTTGAGTTCTGTCACAAGGATTGTCTCAACAACCTGTCTTTCACATCTAGTGGATTTTGTGCTGTCAATAAGTATGTATGCATTCCATGTACCAATGGTGAATAGAATCATGTTTGCAAACATTGCTGTACTCTATGTGTGTGTGTGTGTGTGTGTGTGTGTGTGTGTGTGCATGTGTGCTAATTGTAGGGTAGGAATCTTACCTGCCATGGTAAGGAGACCAATGAAAGTTTAGGTGAAGCAGATAAATATTAGGATATCATTTTTAGCCTCTTCCTCAAGGAAGGAGGTGAATAGTGCCATCCTTTGAAAAAAAGGCTTTTCAAACATTCAGGGCATTGCCTAATCAATCACACTATTACTTCAAGTCTTCAAGAAGATGATCCTACTCTCAGGACCACTTATGAGTAGAGTTGTGACAACTCTCATTGTATATGAACCTGCTGTTTCATCACATACCCATTGCCACAAGACTTAGAAGTGGATAAAAATGGTAAATAGTGTGAATGATGTTTTTTTTAAACTTGTGTATAAATTTCATTTAAGTGAGTCTGGGTTTTGTGAAGTTGTTGGCCTTTCTCTCTGTTCCAGAGTCCTTGGAGTCCAGAGGAAAGACAGAAGTCAAGAAGAAAATGGCTTAGTACACAATGGATGTCCTTAGTGTCTTTAGTGTCTAACCAAGCTCTAAGTACACCTCAGAATCTGCTTCTGCTGCCTTCATGGCACTTTGCATCAAATTGTTTACATCCATCTATTTCACCAGGTGAGTCTTCACTTGCTTGGAGTAGACACCCTTTATCAACTCACCAATGGTTTTGAGGCCACTTGATTAACCTCAACATAGGTTAGCCTGTCTGCTACAGCAATTTTCTGTAGTGTGGTCAATGCAAATGCTGGGTAGCAGCTTCAAATGAAACTACAAAGCAGTCCTGGAGAAAACAAAAGCTTGGCAGCTCTCACAAGAGAGGTACTAGTTTTCCCTGAATGCTCACATACTCCAAAATCATTATCTACAAACTCATGATTTCTTAGGTCCTTATAGCTACAGGGAAATTCTCTTCCCTAACTTGTTTTCAATCCCATCCCAACAGCAGGAGTCCCAATCATTTCTTTTCTCATCAAGTCTTCTATATCACTGTTGTTTCCTTCAGTAAAAAATATCTCATTTTGATCTAAGAGAATTTAAGCTGTGTGCAGTGGGATTCCTTGTAAGACATATCAAAAGCCTCATGGGCATTGTTAATTCTTACTTTTTTTCTAATATCTTTGATGAAAATGAGACATTTCTCCTTGTTAAGGACAACACTCTACTTTTTAAGTTACACTTATCCCCTCCTATCTCCTGACAGACTTTCTCCACAATTATTTCCATTCCTTTCTCCTCTTTCTCTCCAGTCTATCTATTCTCCTTCTCTTCTTCATACAAGGCAAATCAATACAACAATCATTTTTCAAGTATTTAATATACACTAGGCCTACAAGCATGTATATGTCTTCTCATCCTCAGAAAGCTTTCCATTGAATATGCAATTCTTTAAAGCTCTTGTCCTACATTTCCCTTCCCTTTCAAAGCCAAAATCCTGGGGGAGAGAGGGAAAAATGTGTCTTTGTTTGTTGGTTTTACTTTTTTAAATAATTATTCACTTCTCTGTCCCTTGAAATTTAGTTTCTAAGCTCATCAATCCAATGGAAATATTATTTCCAAAGTCAAGAATTATCTCCTAATTTTCAAATCCAATGGTCTTGGCTCAACTCTCATTCTTTTTATCTTTCTCTAGTTTTTCATATTTTGTGATTTTATTTTCCTGGATATTTTCAACTTTCTTAGTTTTTAATGAAAGTATCTTCTTTTGTTTCTCTTTCTAAATGCTTGATTACTGAATCACCATCTATTTTTCCACCCTAAGGTATGAGTATTCCCTAGAGTTTTTTTTTTTTTTTCCTGAACTGTCTTCTCTGTTCTCTCTATACTGTTTCTTGGTGTGATCTTACCATCACCTTTGGTTTCTATTATCATCTCTATACACATAACTCACATGTAGAGTTGTATCTCTGTATTACCAACTTCTTATTGAACATTTCCAACTAAATGCTCTCTAAATATTTCAAACAGATGGTCAAAGGTGGTAGTCATTTATCTTTGCCACCAACCAACACCTCTTCATTAAATCCCTATGTTCATTTAGCATACCACCTATCTCACAACATTCTACCTCCTATCATACTTCTTTACAAGGTTGTCCCCTATTTCCAGATTTCACACCTTTCTTACCTCTGATATTTTAGACTTTCTAACTCCCTTCAAAGTATAGTGATCTTTCTATTCCTTCTAGGCTTGCATTCTAAACTTCCACTAGAGATTATCAGGGTGGGACCCTATAGGGAGAGCACATTGTTCTTCTCCTCAGGATTCTAGGAACTGGAGGAGGGAATTATAAAGCTATTGCTCCTTATTGTCCATCTAGTGTGTTCCCTCCAATTTATTATCATTTAACTTCTTGGAGTTAAGCAGCTATTAGAACAGAATATTTATGAAGTATGTATGTGTAATATTGTTTTTGGGTCCCCACTGACTGAAAGACAAGTGTGACTCTATTCCAGGGATTTCCATCTCCAAGAAGTTATTTTTTTTTTCTTTTTTGGGGGCTTTTCTCTGTCATAGTTAAAGTCCCAGGCAATTTTATTCCTCCATTTTAGAAGGTCAAGCAGCCCAATTCTAATTAAGTCAGAAAAGCTGTTGCAAAGGAATATATACTTAAAAGGTATAATTGAAACAAACATATGCTCATTTACTCTTAATACATAAGGGGAAGAATTCTCTTGTACCTCCAGGAAAGAATGAAAAACTAGGCTCAGTGCTTAGCCCAGTTCCTAAATAATTAGTCCTACCAAATTCCAAATCCACAGACCAACTTGGCTAACTTCCCAGGACCCTGGACTGTCTGGGATTCTCTGTAGGTTTGGTTGAAACATCTGCCCTGAAATTCTGGGACTTTAAATCCCAGAAATTACAGCAGCTCCATATGGCTCAAGTTCATGGATTGGGGAACTCCACTCCCTGCGGCTAGAAATGAAAAGGACAAAATAAAACAAACAAACAGAAAGAAGACCAGACTGAAGCCTCAAGTCCATTTCTCAGACACATGGACAGGTGAGAGGGCAAGATAGCCTCCAGATCCTTCCTCAGTTTGTTTTATGCTGTACCTATTGAGACTGCATTCGTAATTCACTGGACACTGTCAATATGATTACAGCTATGAATCAGTCAGGTACAGTTAAAGACGTAAACATTTCTGGCAACACAGCCACTGAAAGAAGCTTTACAGTCATAAGGTAAACCAATACAGAATATGTACACATGACCAAGTCTCCTGTATTACAAAGCAGGTCATTGGCATTCTCCATCCATGTATCTCCATCTTAGGAAAATGAGAATACTCCAAATTCATGTTACATATTGAATGTTGAATGTTATATAAAAATCTCCAATAAAGTTTACATGAGAGTATAATCTTTTACTCAGATATGGTCTCTATACAAAAGAGATTATTTTAAGAGGAAATTTATACAATATATCTGAACAAATAAAGGGAGCAGAAACAAGAAAACAATTTATATAATAGCTTTAAAACAAATGATTTTGAAAATTTTAAGTTATGATAAATGTAGTGAGATCAGTTATGCTTCTAAAGTACTGATGATGACCTCTGCTACCCAATTTCTGAAGTAAAGATGATAGGTACAAGATATAGAATGACATTGTTTTGGGAATTGTGGAAGCTTATTTTGACTATGTATACTTCTTTTTTTAATATATTCATTTTATTTTTTATTTATTTTTAATGTTCTACAATTACTACCATAAAACCTAGACTACTTTCCCCACTACCGCACCAGCCCCCTCACTCCCCAAGACGAAATACACTTCTATATAGGATCCACACATACATTCCCATTGAATACACCCTCACCATAGTCATGCTGTGCAGAAGAACCAAAATAAGTGGGAGAAATCATATAACAAACCAAAATATAATACCCATACACAAACACGCACACACACACACACACACACAAACAATGCTCTGCTACATCCTGTCACCGAATTCCGTAGCTCCCTCTCTGAATGTGGAAGGCATCCTACCTCAGAAGACCCCTGGGAACCGTTTTTTCTAAGTCCTTGCATTACCATGAAGATCCAAGTCCACCAGAAAAAAGTCCCACACACCGCGGTCACCGCCGTGCACCCACCACCGACTCCACTCCCCTCACTCACCACCAGACCATATAAGTCTCTCCAGGCCTCTCCGAAGTCATCCTGCCCATCATTTCCCACGGTGCAATAGCATTCCATCACATTCATACACCACAATTCATTCAGCCATTCCCCAACCAATGGTCATCCCCCTGATTTCCAGTCCTTGGTAACCACAAAGAGTGCTACTGGACCCCTTCCCACCTCCATGATCCCTTGGGGGATACAGTCCTAGAAGCCAGACCGCTGGGTCAAAGGACTGTATATTTCTTAAAAAAGTATTATTTTTCCTAATCCTTAGAAGCAAAATACTCATTCAATGAAGGAGAGGAAATCCTCTTAATTAGAACTCTCCCAAAATGAGTTATTGACTTCTCTTTTACTCAACATCTTCTATCTGACCACAAATAATGACGTGCTGATGATACTTTCAAAGTTTCCTAGACTTGAAATGAGGTTGAACTAGATGATCACTAACATTCCTAATATGATTTTATAACTTTTCTTATTTGTATTGCATTAGCTTTCTTAGTCATATAATCTGGTTGCTTTTTCATTTTCTTGACCTTTGGTTAATCACAAAAGAATATTACCTTGTAAAATTCTTCATCTAATATGCTATTTATTCGTGTGTTTACCATTGAATTTTCCTTGTATGGTAGGAAGAGAGGGATGTTGGATAACCATTCATTAAGAGCCAACTATATGCCAGACCTGGGTCATCTTCAGGCATCCTGATCCATATCTTGCCAATGGACCCAAATGGCTCTGGAGAAGAGAGTGAGAGCTGGTGCCTTTGTACAACAAACCATTACTTAAATCCAATTCACTTTCAAGTTATGTTACCACCTTCCAATGTCATGGTCTTCTTCAAGAACAAAGGACAAACAACAACTATATGCCTGACACTGTGCCAAGCATTTCACAAATTTGTTACTTAACCCTGACAACACCACTCTGAAATAAATGCTATTACTATGCCCATTCTACAGTTGAGAAAACTGAGTCAGACATAAGTCAAATGACTTGCCAAGGGTCACACAGCTAGCAATTGTCTGAGAGTAGATTTTATCTCATGTCTTCTGGACTCCAGAGGCAGCATTCTATCCACTGTGCTATTTAGCTGCCTCTATATCATTCTATAAGATTCATTAAGTGTATGGTAAATAGTCTTGGAGCCTGAAAGATCTGACTATAAATCCTGTTTCAAAGGTCTCTGAGTTTCAGTATCTTCACTTGTAATGTAGAAACAACAATAACTATTAATCAACAAATCAAAATAATTTATTATTTGCAAAAAAAAAGATGAAACATGTTCTTCAGTTCTGGAGATACAAAGCAAGGCAAAAACCAAATTACCTGACTTTCTGCAGGTAACATTCTAATGAGGGAAATGTTAACATTTAGGTATATATGAGACATATGTAGGGTAAGTGGGAGCTAATTCAGAGTACATTATTTCACAGGGGAAGACAGTAGTAACTGTGCAAACCTGTATATGTTTCTTGTAGAATATATAATTTGAACTGAGATCTAATGAAAATCATGAAGAACAGATGAGATAATGTGCATAAAATATTTTGTAAACATGTCACACCCCCACACACAGATACATGCACAAACATGCTAGTCTTCTTACAATAATTTATAACAATCTCAAAAATCCAAGTTGACAAAAATCCAAAAACAATAGGACTTAAATAATATAAAGCACGTAGTCTAAGTGATAAGAGGAATGAAATATGTTTCAACAAAATAATAACAGTGCATTATATGCCACATGTCCTCTCTGATATCTTTGTTATGTATGTATAAGAGACTGGGGTTTCTTGCTGTTATTGTAAAATATTTATATTTGTTGGTAGTGTGGTTATTATTATTCATGGGTGATTTATTTGATCCTAATCATTTCATATATGCTATTCTACATTTCTTTGTATTTTTCATGTTTTCATTTTTATGCTGAAATAAAATTCAATTACATTGATATAATCTAAATTTATTCAATTCCTCATAATCTTGAACTCAGAAATTCTTTCTTTAATAATAATATCCTGTTTTTCCAACATTTCCTTTGCCTCATACTTCTTATAATTCTCTTTGCCCTCATTGCTTCTTAGTCATTCCGTTTCTTTCTTCTCAATGTTACTTTACTTTCTATTTGATTGCTTACTTCTTTCTCTACTGAGCTTCTTCATATCCACTAACCCATAGCGCAAAAGCATCTCCTTCTTTAATCTTCATTCTGTTTCAAAGGACAGTCATAACTCTAGAGCAGGAAAGGACATCATAGGTCACCAAGTTCAAGAAACGCATTTTATAAATGATGAAAGTGCATTCAAAAATGGTTTATTGACACAATCATTTAGACAGCAATTAAGAGAGATAGAACATGAACCCAGACCTTCTGATATTTGAATCAGTATTCTTTCTATTCTAACTGGTAAAATGGAAAAAGTGGCCATTTATTCCTGCCTGGGCAAAGTACTTCATCTGTACCTCTGATCTCCTCACTTCTCAGCATCAGTATCTTTCAGTGTACTGAAATCTGTCCTGCTTAGCAATAAAAACTTAGATGAATGAAAGCCCCAAGAGACAGTTTCTGGGTAAATAATAAACAATTTATTAATTAAGCTAGCTGGAAATCAATAAATTGATGACCAGTGGTCTTCTCAGTAATCAAAGACACCAAATGAGAAAATAAACGGTTTAATGTTTTTAGAAAAAGGAATGACCCTGACAGGAGAAATCAACCCTGTTTGGTTAAACAACTCATGATGGGGCAGACATGTTAATAAGGAGGTGGACTAAAAGTCTTCAACTCCTCCTGCTGTGAAGGACTTGATCATGAGACTCAGCCACCTCCAGCAATCTGGACAAAGGAATCAATCTCCACACAGACCTATCTGGTTGTTGTTTTGTTCTCTCTTTTATGAGCTGGGTTTCCCTAGACTCCAAGAGAGGAGTGAGAGGGCATAGGCTTAATGCTTTAAGGCTGGAATTCACTTCAATTAGGTTCTGTTTATGCTGTGAACAAAAATAAGGTCTGCCAATTGGGAGGGGTCCTGCCCAAGATTGTGGAGCATGTACCCCAAGGATTAAGCCAATTTCACCCATCACCCTTATCCTTTAGAGAATGGTTGAATGACCTGCAGGGATTGGGTCTTGAAAGAGGAAATAGAAAGGAAAAACCTCAATCATAACTTAAATATTGATTATTAATATGATAGAAAATGATTTATCTCAAAACAAAGACAAAGAAACAGACATAAACTTCAGAGTTTTGGCCCTAGTCTTCTGGGAAAGTGTAATATGTATGCACACACACAGATACATACACATACAGACATATATACTACATACTCATGTGTAGAATAAGATAGCCTGTCATGAAAGAGCACAAACTGGAAGAGAGAAAATAACGGATACTTTTTATTCCACGTTTGAACAACACCCCTAAAGATTGTCTCATTCAACCTTCCAAACCCCATTTCTCTTGGTTCATAGATAGCACCAGACATATTCCCATCTCATTGGGTCAAATGGATCTATATAGCTAGCAGGGACCATTAAAAGCATCCTCTCCAAGTCTCTAATTTTAAAGGTGGACCCTTGCAACCCTCTTTCCAACTTTCCTGCTACTGTTGAGGACACCAACATCTTTTCAATTACCAAGGTCACATAATCAACACCACCTTTAATTTCTCCTCATCTCTTGCCCTACATATATCCATTTCATTGCTACATTTTATGGCATATCTTCAGAACATATGCCATATAACATCTTCTTCTCTTTGACATAGGTGTAACTCTATTTCTGTCCCTCATCACCCCTAGCTTGGACTATAAAAATATTTGCTTTTCTCAACTGTCTCTCTAGTTCAATTTTTAAATTCAGATGCCGAAGTGATTTTTCTTTTTTTTTCTTTTTTTACTTTTTTTTGTTTTTTTTAAATATAAATTAATTTAATTTTTACATTCACTTTCACAAAATTTTGGGTTCCAAATTTTCTCCCCTTTTCTCCCCTCCCCCCACCCCAATACCCCGAGCATTCTAATTTCCCCTATCACCAATCTGCCTCTCTTCTATCCTCCCTCCCTTCTCTTGTCCCCATCTTCTCTTTTCTCCTATAGGGCCAGATGACTTTCTATTCCCCATTAACTGTATTTCTTATTTCCTAGTAGCAACAACAATACTCAACAGTTGTTCCTAAAGCTTTGAGTTACAAATTCTCCCCATGGGAAGGCAGGCATTTCAATATAGTCCATATCTGTGTAGTTTTGCAAATGACTTCGATAATAGTCGTGTTGTGTAAGACTAATTCTATTTCCCTCCATCCTATCCTGCCCCCCATTGTTTCTATTCTGTCTTTTGATCCTGTCCCTCCCCGAGTGTTGACTTCAAATTGCACCCTCCTCCCATGGCCCTCCCTTCCATCATCCCCCCCACCCTGCTTATCTCCTTCTTCCCCACTTTCCTGTATTGTAAGATAGGTTTTCATACCAAAATGAGTGTGCATTTTATTCCTTCCTTTAGTCGAATGTGATGAGAGGAAACTTCATGTTTTTCTCTCAGCTCTCTTCTTTTACCCTCCAATAAAAAGTCTCCCACTTTCCTCTTCAATGAGAGATAAGTTACCCCATTCCATTTCACCCTCTCTCCTCCCACTACATTTCTCTCTCACGGTTTACCTTAATTTCTTTTAAGATATGATCCCATCCTATTGAGTTCACTCTGTGCTCTCTGTCTCTGTGTGTGCATGCATGTGTGTATTGTGTGTGCACACACGCACATGTGTACTTCTGTGTGTGCATGTGTGTGTGTAGTTCCATCAACTACCCAGATACAGAAAAGTTTTAAGAGTTACAAATATTGTCTTTCCATGTAGAAATGTAAACAGTTCACTTTTGGTAAGTCCCTTATAACTTCTCTTTGCTCTTTGGTTTTTCATGCTTCTTCTCATTCTTGTGATTGAAGGTCAAATTTTCTTTTCAGCTCTGGTCTTTTCATCAAGAATGCTTGAAAGTCCTCTGTTTCATTGAAACACCATATTTTCCCCTGAAGTATTATACTCAGTTTTGCTGGGTAGGTGATTCTTGGTTTTAGTCCTAGTTCCTTTGACTTCTGGAATATCCTATTCCAGGCCCTTCAATCCCTTAATGTAGAAGCTGCTAGATCTTTTGTTATCCTGATTGTATTTCCACAATACTGGAATTGTTTCTTTCTAGCTGCTTGCAATATTTTCTCCTTGACCTGGGAACTCTGGAATTTGGCCACAATGTTCCGAGGAGTTTCTCTTTTTGGATCTCTTTCAGGCAGTGATCAATGGATTCCTTCAATACTCATTTTGCCCTCTGGTTCTAAAATATCAGGGCAGCTTTCCTTGATAGTTTCCTGAAAGATGGTGTCTAGACTCTTTTTTTTTGATCACGGCTTTCAGGTAGTCCCATAATTTTTAAATTGTCTCTCCTGGTTCTATTTTCCAGGTCAGTTGTTTTTTCAGTGAGATATTTCACATTCTCTTCCATTTTTTCATTCTTTTGTTTTTGTTTTGTGATTTCTTGGATTCTCAGAATGTCATTAACCTCCATCTGTTCCATTCTAATTTTGAGAGAACTGTTTCCTTCAGTGAGCTTTTGAACCTCTTTTTCCATTTGCTAATTCTGTTTTTGAAAGCATTCTTCTCCTCCTTGGCTTTTTGAACCTCTTTTGCCAATTGAGTGAGCCTATTTTTCAAGGTGTTATTTTTTTCATCATTTTTTTGGGTCTCCTTTAGCAAGGTATTGACCTGTTTTTCATGCTTTTCTTGCATCTCTCTCATTTCTCTTCCAAGTTTTTCCTCCACCTGTCTAACTTGATTTTCAAATCCTTTTTGAGCTCTTCCATGGCCTGAGCCCATTGGATATCTATTTCACATGTTTGGGATACAGAGGCCTTGGCTTCTATGTCTTTCCCTGATGATAAGCATTGCACTTCCTCATCAGAAAGGAAAGGTGGAAACATCTGTTCACGAAGAAAGTAACCTTCTATGGTCTTATTTTTTTCTCTTTTCTTATTATTTTCCCAGCCAGTTACTTGACTTCTGAGATTCCTCTCAACCCCTGCCTAGATCCTCCCAGCTAGTGCTTGGGGTCTGAGATTCAAATGCTGCTTCCCAGCCTCAGGGCTTTCAGTGGTTGATGGGGCTGCTCTTCAAGGTAAGATTAAATTCAGCTTCTCAGGTGGGGGTTGGGCCACCTCCCAGGTTCAGTTCCCTCAGGGCATTTATGCAGAGACCTTCAGTAATGGATCTGAGGTCCTGTCTGTTCCTGTCCATGCTGCCTCTGCCTCTGCCTCCCGAGGGGGTCCAAGCCACTGAGACACTCCACTTCCCTCTTGGCCAGCCCAGACATCTCTCTCACTGACCTGTAGAGCATGTGGGTGGAGGGACCTTCGCAGCCACTGGAGGTTCTGTCCCTGAAGCCTGCTGCAATCTGCTCCTCTTGGGAACACACAGGCAGGGCTAGGCTCCACTGTCCAGTGTGCGATGGACCTTTGGGGTCGGTTTTTCAGGGCTCTCTGGAATGGAAATCTCCTCTACTGCATTGCTGCGTGGCTTTCACTGTTCCAGAATTTGTGGGGAGTTCTTTTTATAGGAAATTTATGGGCTGTGGATTCGGAGCTAGCATATGTGAGTCTTTCTATTCTGCCATCTTTGCTCCTTCCCCAAAAGTGATTTTTCTAAAGAAACGTTCTGACCATATCTTGCAACTGCTCAGTAAATTTAGTAGTTACATATTGCTTTCAGGATTAAATGCAAAGTTCTTTTTTCCAGGTTTTTAAAGCTCTTCAAAACCTGGTCCCTTTATTCCTATATAATCTTTATAATTTTTACTTCCATCTTCATTCTATGATCCAGGTATACTGGTCTTCTCACAGTTTCTTGAATATGAAAATAAATCTCTTGACTCAGTACCTTTGATAAGACTGTTTTCGATGCTTGTAACACTATACAATTCCCCTGATCTTCCACATCCTATAAGAATCATCTCAAATATTATTTTCTACCAAAACTTCACATACTTGTGGTAATATATTATGTATATCTTGATACCTGGATACTAATATGCTGTGTTTCCCAAGTGGAAGTTAACCTCCTTCAAGGAAGGGATTTTTTTTTTCGTTTCTTTGTATGCTTATCAAAGAGTGTGGCATATGTCAAGTACTCATAAATGTTTGTTGCCCAGTTGACTGTTTTCCCTTGCTACCTGTGTGAACTTGGGGGAATGATCTGTCTCCTCCAAGTCTTGGGTTCCTTACCTTTAAAACTAAATGATGATTTAAGTCTCCCTAAGATAAATTTACCATAATATGAATAATCATACATAATTTATAGATCAGATAAAGAAATGGAGCAGCTATCATAATTTAGATGTTTTTTTTTTTTTGTTAGTTTGTTTTACTTTGTTTTTCCTCTGAGGCCTGGTTTGCTGAAAAACTTTATTTAAGAAAGACCGTGTACATGAAATCTTTCCTGATTCCCCAACTTCCAGCAATGGTCCCCTAAAATTATCTTATATCTTAGCTAAAAGCACCTACTGTGTGCCAGGTTCTATGATAGGTACTGCAGATACAACGCAGGCAAAGGGGAGGGCAGTTCTCAGGGAACTTGGAGTCTAAAAAGGGAAATAATATATTCTGTTTTACATTGTAGTATCTATATGTCGATCTCACCCCCACCTCATTTACTAGATGATTTGTTCCTTTAGCAAATATACTGCTTTGTCTTTTATTTCTCTATTTGCAAATATACCTAGCATGTAACATTTAAGAAATCTTGCTTGCCTTATTCATTTAGTATCTCACCATTTCTGCTGAAAAAACACATTTTTAGCAAAGGAAAAGAACTGTTAGAAATTACTTACATGCTGCAAATAAGTGCTAAAATTAGACAAATTGCATACAGCTAATTAGGAAAGAGCTGTTGATTTCTGTATTAGTGAGGAAGTTAGCATGTAGATGTTTGTATTGTGCTTGTAAGTGTGAAAAGTAGGGACTTGGAAGGTCACATGGCAGACATTTTCAAGTCCTGCTTCCTTAATCTGGCCATTTTCATATTTTTCTTGATGGAAATTGAAAGTCCTCCCCTGAGATTCTGGGGTCTCATAACTTAATTTTAGGCCACATTTTGTTGAAAACCAGGCTTTACTTTACCTCCTTGGATTTTTCTAAAATTAAACTCCTTAGTCTTCTAAATAATTTCCTTTTATACAACTTTTATGCAGTTAGATAGCATGATGGATAGAATGCTAGGCCTGGAGTCAGAAGATCTGAGCTTAAATCCATCTCTAGTCATTTACTGTCTATAAGATCCTGGGCAAACCACTTAACTTTTACCTACCACAATTTCCTCAACAGTAAAATTGGAATAATGGTACCACCTACATCTCAGTGTATTTGTGGAGATAAAATATGATAGTATTTATAAAGTACTATGTAAACCTTAAAGAATTATGTAGATCTCAACTAATTAATAATGCTGCAACAACATTAAAGTTAGTAATGTTGTTAAGTATAAAACTATCATTATTATCATTGTTATAATTATTGTATTTCCCCAGCAAGATAATAAGCTCTTTTTTAGCAGCAAGTACTTTGCTGGTAATTCTGTTTCCAATATTTATCATAATGTGGCAACTAGGTGGTACAGTAGATAGAGTACTAGGCTTGAATTCAGGAAGACCTTAGTTCAAATCTGACCTCCAGCACTGTGTGACCCTGGACTAGTCAATTAACCTCTCTTTGCTTCAGTTACTTCATCTATAAAGTGATCCAGAGAAGAAAATGACAAATCACTCAAGTATGTTTACCAAGAAAACTCGAAATGGGGGTCACAAAGAGCCAGATGTGACTTAAAATTTACTGAATAATAACTAATTTTTATGGTAGACACAGTAAGCAATTAATTAAATTAATGGTTTAGCATTCTTTCATTCATGAATAAGTATATGTGTATTCCTGTATTTATTGTTGATGTCAGCTGCCAAAAGGATTATCAGAAAAACAAACAAAATAATAAAACTCACAGAAACAACGACAGCAACAAAAATGTTTCTAACCAAAATGAACCTTCCCCTGCTTAGGAATAAGAGCTAATAATCAAACTTAATAATTTCATAAAAAGTAAGTCATAATTCTATGAATATAAGATCTGCTAAAAAGGTAGTTTATGGGGAGAGACTTCACCTATTGGCAGGAAATGGAAAGAATATGTTCTATATTTGGCACTTGGAATAAAAGAGTATCATTCTAATAATGAGTAAGATAGAATGAGTAAGTTTCAATATTATGTGGGACTTGTTTCCTCCCTATTTCTCTCTGTATATTCATTAATTTGTAATTGTTTATACTAAATGGTAACCATATAAAATTTTAAATAATCTATATCTCTGGATTTCTCTATTGATTTTAGTGATATGTGTTATGATATTAAAATCATATCTTTCAACAAATTATAGATACTATGAAATATTAAAGCATTATGAATCCTAGATTACCAGATGATTTAAAGTTTTATATGTGAATATCATATATATATGTGTATGAATGTGCATACATACATAGCTGTGTATATATACACACACACTAGATATAGTTATAGCTATAGAGATATAGATAGAGGTTTCCATATACACACACTTCTTTTTTGAAAATGGGTATATAAATGCAGAAACTGGCAGACACTTTATAGAAGGTGTCTCTGATAAAGACGTCATTTCTCAAATATATAGAGAACTGAGTCAAATTGAAAAGAATAGAAGCCATTCCCAAATTGATAAATGGTCAAAGGGCATGAACAGATAGTTTTCATTTGATGTAATCAAAGCTATCTATAGGCATAGGAAGAAATGCTCTAAATCACTTTTGATTAGAGAAATACAAATAAAACTAATTCAAACGTACCATCTCACATTTTTCAGATCTGCTAATATGACAAAAAATGAAAACGATAAATGTTGAAGATGATGGAACAATCATGACATTAATGCACTGTTGGTGGAGTTGTGAACTGATTGTATTGGAACTTGAGAGCATGCCAATCAGTTGAGGTATGACTTAACAAGTCATCCTAGAGGAATGTAATGGAATACAATTGTTCTATAAGAAATAATGAACAAAAAGATTTTTAGAAAAACCTGGGGAGACTTGTATGGACTTATTCAAAGTGAAATACACAGAATCTGGAAAATATTTTACACAGTATCAGGAACATTGTGTGACTATAAAGAAAGAAGTATTTAGCTCTTCTCAGCAACAAAATGACAAGTACAAAGAACTCATGAAGGATGCTATCAACATCTCATTTGTTGCATTTTGACATACTACATATTTTTTGTGCTCTCTTTGGTCCTTTTATAACCTCTAACCTGCCTTTAGGATTTATTTCTCCTCAATGGAATGTGTATATATTTGCATTTTTTACATGATTTGTAGATACTTCAATAGGGTGGTCATTTTTGGGTTTGTATTAACTCCTATTCTGTTGCATTATCCCAGTGGAAAACAATGCTTTCCTAAAATCTTCAAGTATGAGTTACAGCAAAAAGGGAATTTTTCATGGTATACTTTTGAATTTATCCCTCCTTTTCTATAAAGTCATCTGGCCTCTTTTAAAAATGACTTTAATGTAGTTTTTCAAAAATGTGAAGAGCGATCCAAAGACTTATAGAATTTTAAATTATAAATGTTATGGTTATTATAATTCCTTAAATACACACAATAACTGGAAAACAAAACTAACATGCAAAAATGTGTACATATAAATGCATGCACACATATATATTTATCTATGAGTGTGTACAAATGTATGAGTATATATGGATAAAGATATATACATATATATATATATGTTGATTTCATTATTTTGTTTTATCATATAATACCATTGAATTTCAACCTGTTTTTTTTCTCTCCTTGGGAAATGAGTATAAAAATATAGAGATGAGTAGACAAAAAGGACTGAAGCAGTGAACTAAGAGTAGGAAAAAAAATTTTCTTAATTTTAAAATGCAATAATTTCTTATAAGGAAAAGATGTGGATGAATGCTGGGTTCTTTGACTATGATTTTCCATTTTATTTTTAAATGTATTATTTCCACTAAATATATAAAACATAAAGAGGTTCTTTGTTCTTTTTTTTGAATTTCAAATACCTTAAAATTTGATTTGTCTAGGATTAATCTCATTTTATCCTTCTAATTCTCCCTTCTTTCTTTTCCCCTTTATCTGTTATTTCACTGTTCAGTAAAATGTATTTTTATACCCAGTTGCTTTTATGTATCTGTACTCTGGTCTTCTTTTACCATTTCAGGTGAGAGTAAGGTTGCAGTGGCAGCCTTTTCCCTTTTATTTGTATAGACTTCAACTTAGTATGCCACTTATGCGATATAATTTTATTAAATTTCCCTTACCTCTCCAATACAATTTATGATTTCCCCCCCTCTCTTTCCATACTTAAGAAAACATGAAAAGTATAAAAGAAAACTACTGCTAGGTCTTGGCTTTCCCTCTACAACCACTAATGACAAAAGAGGACCCTGTGCCATTTTCCCCATATTTGATTTTAAGGAGTTCTTCTTTATAGTTTTTCATTTTTTCCCTCTTTTGTTCCTCTTAACTCCTTTCTTAGAAGGGCAACATGTATCCTAGCTTTATTTTCCATGAAGAATACTTGGGAGTCCCCTATATCACTAAAATTATATTTTTCTCTTGGAAGATTATTTTTAATTTTACTGGGATTAGTTATTCTTGCCTGTAACCTTAAATCTTTTGTCTTCAAGAATATTGTATTCCAAGCTTTCCACTACTTAGCTGAAAAATCCTATGTAACCCTAAATATGGCTCTATGTTATTTGTATTTTTAATTCTGGATGCTTGAAATATTTCTGTTCTTTAATTTGAAAGCTCCAAATTTTGGCTATAATTTCTGAGAATTTTTCCTGTAGCGTTCCTCTCCAGAAGTGACCGGGAGAGTCTTTAATTTTTACTTTTCTTTCTGTTTCTAAGCATTTCACTTCGTCTAAGCAGCAGTGATTTTTTTTTTTTTTTTGTAATACCACAAGACATCCTGCTACCATTTCCTTCTTTCCAAAGCTCCAAAGAAACACAATATTCCACAGAACCATGATGTTGTCAGGCGTAAGAAAAGAAAGAAAAGAAAATCTCCGACCCCACCCCTTCCCTTCTCATGTATCAGTCAATCAATTTCCAACTTGGTCCATAGAAGCCATGGCAATAAGAGATGAGACTAAACAGAGGAAATGAGGGATCAGAGTTTGCCTTCTGGGGAAAAAAGTGCTTTGGTGTTGTTATTTCTCTTTCATTTTCAGAGAGTACTAATGACATCATAGATGGTGTTTTTTTCTTGCACATAAATTAGAATCAAGTAAGGCAGAATTGCACAAAAGCATTTGCCTCATCTCTTTTCCTAAGTCATCAAAGTCCAGTGTCAGGGTACAAGTCAAGATGATAGCATTAGTCTGGGATGGAGTCAATGACTTTGGCATCTTAGATGTCTCACGAAGCTTTAAGGACTCCACAGTGTTTGTGTCATCCGCCATCATGGTCACTGGACTGAAGTATGATCTGACTGTTCATCTGGGGGAAGTCTTCATGTGCTTCTGGTGGACATCCCTCCACATCACAGATGGGTTCGAGACCTATTGGTTACTTTCAACCTGATTTAGTCCATCTGTCAAGAAGTTTGCCTGAGATATAGTTGCAGCACATGCTACAGCTTCTTTGAGCAAAAAATGAGAGTTGGGCGGCAGGTGTACACTAAAAGTGGAAGAGTTACCCTGAAAAGAGATCAGCAGGCCCTTACAGTAGGTGTGCTAATCCTCTTTGAACACCCCGTATGCACTCTTTTATTATACATATTCCAATTAGATTGTGAACTTTTTGAGAGCAGGGACTACTTCAGCTCTGTATTTGTCTTCTGAGTGAGTAGCACAATACTCTTCATCAAGTAAGACTTTAATAAATGTTTTTTTTAATTACATTGTGTGAGCTCCCTAATATCATTATCTAATGCCTCTATATCTATATTGCTAGTGCTTAGCAAAGTACTTTGTGCATTTTATTTTTTCTCCAAATATGAAAATTCAGCTATTTGAGAAAATCCCAGTGAAAAACATCTCATCTGCTAAAGCATATTGACAATGAATCTGTAATTTAAAGATTTGCCTAGTACAATGAAACATTAACTGATTCATCCTTGGTCACACAACTAATGTATAAAAGTGGTAATACCTAAATCCAAAATCTTCCTGACTCCAAGGCCTGGATCCAGTGTACTATTAGGCCATTCTATTTTTCATGTAGTAGGCTCTTTTTACATAAAATACTTTAACAAATCCCAGTCAGATAAAGCTATATAACTTTAAAAGAAAACAAATGTGTTCATGAAAATTTTAAAATTGTAATTTCTTTTTAACAGCAATTTATTTTCCCCACTATATGTTCAGACAGTTTTTAAACATTCATTTTTACAAGATTTTGAGTTTCACATATTTCTCCCTCCCTCCTCTCCCTTCTTCCTAAAATGGTAGACAATTTGATATAGGTTTCATATATCCTATCATGTAAAACATTTCTGCATTAGTCAAAATTGTGAAAGAAGAAACAGATCAAAAGAAAAAAACACAAAAAACAATAAAGTGAAAAAACTATGCTTCAATTTACATTCAGAGCAAATCTGTTATTTATTTTGATGTGGATAGTATTTTCTTTCTAAAGCCCTTTGCACTTGTTTTGGATAATAGTGTGCAAGAGCTGAGTCATTCACAGTTGATCATCACACAATGTTATTGATACTATGTGCTCATTTCACTTTGCATCAATTCACACAAGTTTTTCCAGGTTTTTCTCAAATCTGCCTGTTCATCATATGCAATTTCCTTTTAGGGGAAAAAAATCTAAGGCAAAAATAAAAAAAAACCTGCTCAATTTGAATACAGTGATTTAGAAATGTTCCTTTTGCATGTATTATTAACTAAAGGAAAAAACATGACTTTTCTGAAATGAATCAATTATTACTCTGCTACCATCCTCCAAAATCACCAACCTTTCATCAATGAAATGACTTTTACAAAGGCAGTGGGGATTTGAGACATACTCAATTACTGAGTTAAAAATTATTTCAATCATCACATATTTTATTATCACAATAATTTGCTCCTTTAAATATATGTGTTTCCACGTCTTTTTTTCTTTCCATTTATTTATTTATTTATTTATTTTTTTTTTTTTTGGTGTTCTACAATCACTTCCTTAAAATTAAGATTTTATCCCCTGCCCCCGACCTTTCCCCCACTACCCCGCTCCCTCCCTGCGACAGCATACAATTCTGTATAGGTTCTACATATACTTTCCTATAGAGTATATTTTCCCAATACTCATGTTATGTAGTCCATCTAAAATAAATGGAAGAAATCATGTAACAAATCAAAACATAATACACTACAAGCTACACATATACAGAAATGATTTGCTACATTTTGCGAATGACTTCCATATTTCTTTCTCTGAGTGTGGAAGACAGTTTGTGGTAGAATACTGCCACTGGGATTTTTTTTTTTTTTTACTAAGTTCTTGCGTTATTACGAAGTTCCAAGTCCACCAGAAAAAACTCTCACACACTGTGGTCGTTGCTGTGCACAAGCAAGGTTCTCCTGGTTCTGCTCCTTTCACCCAGCATCAGATCATATAAGTCCTTCCAGGCCTCCCTGAAGTCTTCTTGTTCCTCACTTCTTATGGCTCAATAGTACTCCATTACATTCATACACCATAATTTATTCAGCCATTCCCCAATTGATGGGCATCCACTTAATTCCAGTTCTTGGTAACCAAAAAGAGTGCTGCTATAAATATTTTTATACATGTGGGACTCTTTCCCATTTTTATGATCTCTTGGGGATACAGTCCTAGTAGCGATATTACTGGGTCAAAGGGTATGCACATTTTTGTAGCCTTTGGGCATAGTTCCAAACTGTTCTCCAGAATGGTTGGATGAGCTCACACCTCCACCAACAATGAATTAGTGTTCCAACTCTCCCATATCCTCTCCAGCATTTATCATTTTCCTGTTCTGCCATGTTTGCCAATCTCATAGGTGTGATGCCGTACCTCAGAGTTGTTTTGATTTGCATCTCTCTAATCAGTAGTGATTTAGAGCACTTTTTCATATGATTATAGATATCTTTAATTTCTTTCCCTGAAAATTGCCTGTTCATATGCTTTGACAATTTATCAATTGGGGAACGACTTGTATAGTTGTACATTTGAGTCAGTTCTCTACATATTCTACAAATGAGGCTTTGATCCCCTAGCTTAGCCACAACAATTTTTTTTCCCTATTTACTGCATCCCTCCGAATTTTGACTGCATTGGGTTTGGCTGTGCAAAACTTTTCATTTTAATGTAATCAAAATTATCCATCTTGCATTTCATAATTCTTTCTATTGCTTCTTTAGTGAAAAATTCTTCCCCTCTCCATAAATTTGATAAATACACTTTTCCTTGCTTCTCCAGTTTATTCATGGTATCAATCTTTATACCTAAATCATGTACTCATTTGGACTTTATTCTTGTGTACGGTGTCAGGCGTAGGTCTATGCCTAATTACCGCCACACTATTAACCAGTTTTCCCAGTAATTGTTGTTGAACAGTGAGTTCTTATCCCAGAAGCTGGGGTCTTTGGGTTTATCAAACAGGAGGTTGCTATATTCCTTGCTTACCGTGTCTTTTTTTCTTTCTTTTTCATATTTATTTATTTTTATTTTTTTAATGTTCTACAATCATTTCCTTAAAATTAAGATTTTATAGCCCCCACACCTTCCCCCCACCACCCCCCTCCCTCCCCATGACAGCATACAATTCTGTATAGGTTCTACGTATACTTTTCTACTGAGCACATTTTCACTATAGTCATGCTATATAGTCGAACTAAAATAAATGGAAAAAATCATATAACAAATCAAAACATAATACACTGAAATGCACCCACACACAAACGTAATCTGCTACATTCTGCGAATGACTTCCATATTTCTTTCTCTGAGTGTGGAAGGCATTTTGCCTTAGAAGACCGATATTGGGATTTTTTTTTCTTAGTAAGTTCTTGTGTTATTACAAAATTCCAAGTCTACCAGAAAAAACTCTCGCACACTGTGGTCATTGCTGTGCACAAGGTTCTCCTGGTTCTGCTCCTTTCACCCAGCATCAGATCATATAAGTTCTTCCAGGCCTCCCTGAAGTCTTCTTGTTCATCATTTCTTATGGCTCAATAGTACTCCATTACATTCATACACCATAATTTATTCAGCCATTCCCCAATTGATGGGCATCCCCTTTACTTCCAGTTTTTGGCTACCACAAAGAGTGCTACTATAAATATTTTTGTACAGGTGGGACCCTTTCCGGTTTTTAGAATGTCTTGGGGATACAGTCCGAGTAGCAATATTGCTGGGTCAAAGGGTATGCACATTTTTGTAGCCCTTTGGGCGTAGTTCCAAACCATTCTACAGAATGGTTGGATGAGCTCACAGCTCCACCAACAATGAATTAGTGTTCCAACTCTCCCATATCCTCTCCAGCATTTATCATTTTCCTGTTCTGCCATGTTTGCCAATCTTATAGGTGTGATGTGGAACCTCAGAGTTGTTTTGATTTGCATCTCTCTAATCGGTAGTGATTTAGAGCACTTTTTCATATGATTATAGATAGCTTTAATTTCTTCTCCTGAAAATTGCCTGTTCATATGCTTTGACCATTTATCAATTGGGGAATGACTTGTATGGTTATATATTTGAGTCAGTTCTCTATATATTCTAGAAATGAGGCCTTTATCCCCGAGCTTATCCATAAAAATCTTTTCCCCAATTTACTACATCCCTCCGAATTTTGGTTGCGTTGGGTTTGGTTGTGCAAAAACTTTTCAGTTTAAAGTAATCAAAATTATCCTTCTTGCATTTCATAATGCTTTCTATCATTTCTTTAGAAAAAAATTCTTCCCCTCTCCATAAATCTGATAAATACACTATTCCTTTCTTGTCCAGTTTATTCATCGTATCAATCTTTATACCTAAATCATATACCCATTTGGACTTTATTCTTGTGTACGGTGTCAGGCGTGGGTCTATGCCTAATTTCTGCCATACAGTTAACCAGTTTTCCCAGCAATTTTTGTCGAACAGTGAGTTCTTATCCCAGAAGCTGGGGTCTTTGGGTTTATCAAACAGGAGGTTGCTGTATTCCTTGCCTACTGTGTCTTGAGTGCCAAGTCTATTCCATTTGTCTACCCCTCTATTTCTTAGCCAATATGGAGTGGTTCTGATAATTGTTGCTTTATAATACATTTTGAGATCTGGCAGCACTAGGCCACCTTCCCAGGCATTTCTTTTCATAAGTCCCTTTGATATTCTGGACCCTTTGTTCTTCCAAATGAATTTTGATATTATTTTATCCAGCTCTAGAAAATAATTATCTGATAGTTTAATTGGTATGGCACTAAATAAGTAAATTAATTTAGGTAGAATTATCATTTTTATTATATTAGCTCGGCCTATCCATGAACAACTGATGTTTTTCCACTTACTTAAATGTGACTTTATTTGTGCAAAAAGTGTCTTGTAATTGTGTTCACATATAATCCCTGGGTTTCTTTTGGCAGGTAAACTCCTAGGTATTTTATAGTGTCTACCCTAGCTTAAAATGAGATTTCTCTTTCTATCTCTTGCTGTTAGACTTTGTTGCTAATATATAGGAATGCAGAAGATTTGTGTGGGTTTATTTTGTAACCTGCAACTTTGCCAAAGTTGTTTATTATTTCAAGTTGTTTTTTACTTGAATCTCCGGGATTCTCTAAGCATATCATCATATCATCTGCAAAGAGTGATAACTTAGTTTCTTCTTTGGCTATTTTTATTCCTTCAGTTTCTTTATCTTGTCTAATTGCTACAGCTAACATTTCTAGTACCATATTGAATAATAGTGGTGATAATGGACATCCTTGTTTCACCCCTGATCTTACTGGAAATGAATCTAGCTTATCCCCATTGCATATAATGTTTTCTGAAGGTTTTAGGTAGATACTGCTTATTATTTTATGGAAAGTTCCCTTTATTCCTATGTTCTCCAGTGTTTTTGATAGGAATGGGTGTTGTATTTTGTCAAAAGCTTTTTCCGCCTCTATTGAGATAATCATTTGTTTTTGTTAGTTTTGTTGTTGATAT
Source organism: Bettongia penicillata ogilbyi (assembly GCA_023548195.1). NCBI lineage: Eukaryota > Metazoa > Chordata > Mammalia > Diprotodontia > Potoroidae > Bettongia > Bettongia penicillata. The sequence goes on from JAJHZJ010000771.1 coordinate 188,164, forward strand.
GATCAATAATGCTAATAGGTTTTCTAATATTGAACCAGCCCTGCATTCCTGGTATGAATCCTACCTGATAATAATGTATTATTTTCGTGATATGATGCTGTATTCGTTTTGCTAAAATCTTGTTTAAAATTTTTGCATTTATATTCATTAGAGAAATTGGTCTGTAATTTTCTTTCCATTTTGTCTCTTCCTGGTTTGGGTATCAAAACCATATTTGTATCATAGAAAGAATTTGGGAGGACTTCTTCTTCCCCAATTTTCAAAAATAGTCTATATAGTATTGGAATTAACTGTTCTTTAAAGGTTTGATAGAATTCACTTGTGAATCCATCTGGTCCTGGAGATTTTTTCCTAGGGAATTCATCAATGGCTTGTTCAATTTCTTTTTCTGAGATGGGGTTGTTTAAGTATTCAACTTCCTCTTCTGTTAACCTGGGCAATTTGTATTTTTAAAAATATTCATCCATCTCACTTAGATTATTGAATTTGTGGGCATAAAGTTGGGCAAAGTAGTTTCTAATTATTGTTTTTATTTCCTCCTCATTGGAGGTGAGTTCACCCCTTCCATTTTTAATATTAGCAATTTGATTTTCCTCTTTCTTTTTTTAATCAAATTGATGAAAGGTTTATCAATGTTATTAGTTTTTTTTTTATAAAACCAACTATTGGTTTTATTTATTAATTCAATAGTTTTCTTAATTTAAATTTTATTAATCTCTCCTTTGGTTTTCAGTTTTTCTAGTTTGGTATTTTCTTGGGGATTTTCTATTTGTTCTTTTTCTAGCTTTTTCAGCTGCATTCCCAAGTCATTGACCTCCTCTTTCTCTATTTTATTCATGTAGGCATTCAAAGATATAAAACTACCCCTAAGAACTGCTTTTGCCATATCCCATAAGATTTGGTAGGTTGTCTCATTATCGTCATTCTCTTGAATGAAGTTTTTGATTGTTTCTATGATTTCTTCTTTAACCCATTCCTTCTTCAGGATTAGATTATTTAGTTTCCAATTGATTTTTGCTTTATCTTTCCATGGCTTTTTATTACATATAATTTTTATTTCATTATGATCTGAGAAGGATGCATTGCTTATCTCTGCCCTTCTGCACTTGACTGTGAGATTTTTATGTCCTAGTACATGGTCAATTTTTGTAAATGTTCCATGTACCGCTGAGAAAAAAGTATATTCCTTTCTATTCCCATTCAATTTTCTCCAAAAATCTATCATATCTACCTTATATAGAGTTTTATTTACCTCCTTAACCTCTTTCTTGTTTATTTTATGGTTAGATTTATCAAATTCAGAAAGAGGGAGGTTGAAGTCCCCCACTAGTATAGTTTTGCTGTCAATTTCTTCCTTCAACTCCCTCAATCTCTCCTCTAAGAATCTGGATGCTATACCACTTGGAGCATACATGTTTAGTAATGATATTGCTTCATTGTCTATGGTGCCTTTTAGCAGGATATAGTTTCCATCCCTATCCCTTTTGATTAGATCTATTTCTGCTTTTGCTTTGTTGAGAGTTGCTATTCCTGCCTTTCTTACATCAGCTGAAGCACAATATATTCTGCTCCATCCTTTGACCTTTATCCTATGTGTATCCCCCCATTTCAAATGTGTTTCTTGTAAGCAGCATATTGTTGGATTATGGCTTTCAATCCATTCTGCTACCCATCTCTGTTTTATGGGAGAATTCATTCCATTCACATTCACAGTTATGATTACAATCTGTGTATTTCCCTCCATCCTCTTTCCCACCATTTGTGCTTTTAGCTCTCCTGTCTCCCTTCCCCTCCTCAATAGTATTCACTTATCTCCACCTTCTTTTGCCGCCTTCCCCTCCTTCTTTTAGCCCCCCTCCCTTTTACTCCCCTTTACTCTTATTGCTTCTTCCCTCCCTTTTAGCCTCCCTCCCCTTTCTTCCCCCTTCCTCTCCTACTGCCTATAGAGCTAGTTAGGATTATCTACTTAAGTTTATTGTTCCATCCTTTAAACAAATCAGATGAGAGTACCTCTCGCACAATGCTCATCTCCCTCCCCTCTTTCCCTCTACTGTGATTTTGTACTTCTTGTGATGTAATTCGCCATTTTCTGCTTCTTTCTTTTCACACCTGCTATTACAATCCCCTCTCATACTTAAATCATATTTTTTATCATGATATCATTTACTTTATACCCATTCCCCCTATGCATATCCCTTTTATATTTCATAATATGGGAGATAGACGTTGGCATTTTTTTACACATAATAGGAGCTTATTCACTCATGGTAAGTTCACATTTCTTTAATAATATTGAATAAATATTGAGCAAGTTTTTACTATAAACAAGTATCTACTAGGTAGGAAGGAAGATGCAAAGATAATTAAAGAGTTTCTCTGTCTTTTGTAGCTAACAATTTATCAGTCATATAAGACACGTATGCAAATAAACATAACGCATATTGTAACACATATGAATGAAGAAATTACAAACAATGAGCATTGACAATGAATATGAAGAAGATCCTTTTGAAAACTTAATTTCTTTGCCAGACCAGCATTTAAGGGAAATAATTGTTACTTATTTTACAAATGAACTATGCATAGATATAAGTTACATTGAGATGAAGTAAATTTTTAGGAGTCCAGCAACATCCATAACAGAATTAGAGTTTAGTCACCTGTAGTCTCAGCATATTGTTCTGTGGCTTTGTGAGAATCTCTCTGTCTGTCTGTCTTTCTGTCTGTCTGTCTGTCTGTCTCTCTCTCTCACACGCACACACACGCACACACACACACACACACACACACACACACACACACACACACACACACAGGCACTCGCTCATCTTCTGAAGGTTGAAACCTAATGAATCAGGAGAGCTTAATGAGAGACCAAGCAATAACATAACAGAAAAATAAAATATAAGCACATTTTTTAATTATATGCAAACAGAATTTTAAAGTAAATTTGAGAATGTGTTGCCATGGTGTTCTCTGTAAATGTCAAAGGGAAAATTATTAATTCTCCAGTACAATGTAAAATTAGTAAATAATTCGTTGAATACTGGTAACTATGATGAACAAGTAACCATTATAACAACAAACGACTTATTTTTTTTTTAGTTTGTTACCTTCATTTAACATCTCAGTAGCTGTGAAAACATACTCACTTTTTACCATTAACTGTTTTGAAAAATCTCTTCAAAGAGAGATGGTGTAAACAATTTTTCAACATATAGTTTCTATTCTTATTTCCCTAATCATCTTTGGAAATAGACTAAATAGTGAGATTGTTGATCAAAAGTTTAATAACTTTTTGGCCTATCTTACAGATTGTTCTCCAAAATGATGGGTGGATCACTTCATAACTCCATCAACAATGAATTAGTGTCCTGATTTGTTTACACCTTATTAAATATTTGTCACTTTACCTTTTATCACTTTAGTCAACATGGTAGATGAAAAATTATATCTCAAGGTTGTTTTAATCTGCATTTGTCTAATCAATAATTATTTATAGCATTTCATATAACAAAAATTGTTTTGATTTTTTCATACAAATACTGCTTGTTCATATCTTTTGACTATTTATCAATTGGGAATTGAATCATGTTCTTATTTTTTTCTAATTAAATATATTTAATTTTCAGTTTTCAACGTTTACTTCCACAAATTTTTGAATTAAAGATTTTCTCTTGATTTCCCTCTGCCACAATTCCAGCACAGTGTGTATTCTGACTACCCTTTCTTCCAGTCTGTCTTCCCTTCTTTCAATGTCCCTCTCCCCTTATCCATTTCCCTTCTGTTTTCCTGTAGGGAAAGATAGATTTCTGTACCCCATTGCTTAGATATCTTATTACACAGTTGCATGTAACAACAATTTTTAACATTTATTTTTTAATTTCTGAGTTCCACATTCTCTCCCTTCTCCTCTTCCCACCTACCCTCATTGAGAAGGCAATCAATTCAATATAGGTTATACATGTCTAGTCATGGAAAACACTTCCATAACAATCATGTTGCAAAAGACAAAGTATATCTCCCTCTATCCTGTCCCACTCTACCATTATTCTATTCTCTCTTGTGACCTGTACCTCTGCAAAAGTGTTTGCTTCTGATTATCCCTTCCATCAATCTGTCATCCCTTCTATTATCCCTCCACTCTTTTCAACTTTTCCTTGCCTTTCTGTAGGGAAAGATTAACTTCCATACTCAATTGAGTATGTATTTTATTCCCTTCTAAAGCAAAATCCTATGAAAGTATGGCTCATTTTTTCACTCCCACATTTTCCCTCATCCCTTCCACTGAAAAATTTCTTTCCTGCTTATTTTATGTGACATGAATGATTACATTCTACCTCTCCCTTTTTCTTTCTCCCAGTACAGGTCTCTCAAAACTTAATTTTATTTTTCAAATATCATCCCTTCATATTCAGCTCATTCTGTTCTCTCTGTCTCTCTATCTCTGTCCCTGTCTCCCTCCATACATATAGAGATACAAATTACATATATACATATATACACAGACACATACATACACATGCATAACAAACATACGTACACACATACATGCATGCACACATATATACATACACAGTAACACATACATGCATATACATACACAAGATACACATAAATGCACAGCACATACATGTGCATATCCATACACATGTGTATGGATATGTGTATGTGATGTGTGTGGATATATATGTATATATTCCCTTCAACTACCCTAATACATAGAAAGGTCTCATGAATTACAAATATCATGTTTATATGTAGGAATGTAAATAGTTCAGCTTTAATAACTTATTTGTATTTTCTCTTTCCTGTTTACCTTTTCATGCTCCTCTTGATCCTTGCATTTGAAAATCAAATTCTCCATTCAGCTTTTATCTTTCCAAGAAGAATGCTTGGAAATCCTCTATTTCATTAAATGTCCATTCTTTCCCCAGAAGGATTAGGCTCGGTGATTTTTGGTTTTAATCCTATCTTGGCTGATCTCCGAAATATCATACCACAAGCCCTGTGATCCCTGCTAAACTTAGTATTATTTTGATTGTGTTTCCGCAATACCTGAATAATTTTTTTTTTTTCTGACTACTTGCAATATGTTCTCTTTCACCTGGGAACCCTGTAATTTGGCTACAACATTCCGAGAAGTTTTCCTTTGGGGATCTCTTTCTGGAGGCAATCAGTGCGTTCTTTCCATTTCTACCTTACCATCCAGTTCTAAAATATCAGAGCAGTTTTCTTCGATAATTTCTCAAAAGATGATGTGTAGGCTATTGCCTTGATCATGTGTTTCAGGTAGTGGAATTTTTTTTTTTTAATTCTCTCTCCTGGTTCCATTTTCCAGGTCAGTTGCTTTTCCAATGAGATACCTCTCATTGTCTTCTATTTTTTCATTCTTTTTTTTTGTTTTGTTTTACACTTTCTTGATTTCTCATAAAGATTTCTCATAAAGCTTCCATTTGCTCCACTCTAATTTTTAAAGAATTATTTTCTTTAATGAGCTTTTGGACTTCCTTTTTCATTTGGTCCATTCTGCTTTTTAAGGCATTCTTCTCCTCATTGGCTTTTTGAGCCCCCTTTTGCCATTTGACTTAGTCTTATTTTATTTTATTTTTTAATTGAATGATGTTATTTGTTTTCAGTGATTGACACTCACTTCCATATATCTTAGATTTTTTTTCCTCTCCTTCCCCCTTATTCCCCTCTCCCTCCCCACTCCTTCCCTGAGATGGCATGCAATCTTATATAGGTTCTACACGTACATTCCTATTAAATGCATGTCGCATAAAAGAATTAAAATGAATGGGGCAAACCATAAAGCAAAACACAACATAATACAAAATAAAATGGTCTGATTCTGTCTGTAATCCAATTCTATAGTTCTTTCTCTAGATATGGAGAACGTTTTGCTTCAATAGTCTACTGGAAATTTTGTAAGACCATGCATTTCAGTGAAGTACTAAATCTACCAGAAAAATTTCTCACACACTGTGATTGTTGATGTGTACAAAGTTCTCCTGGTTCTTCTGCTTTTACTCAGCATAAGTTCATATAAGTCTTTCCAGGCTTCTCTGAAATTTTCCTGCTCACTGTTTCTTATAGCAAAATAGTATTCCATTACATTCATATACCACAATTTGTTCAGCCATTCCCAAATTGAGGTACTTCCCCTTGATTCCAGTTTTTGGGGACCACAAAGAGAGCTGCTATAAATGTTTTTGTACATGTGGGGCCCTTTTCCATTTCTATGATCCCGTTGGGATAGAGTATCAGAAGCGATGTTGCTAGGTCAAAGGGTATGCACATTTTTGTAGTTCTTTGGACATGGTTCCAAATTGCTTTCCTTGGTTGAATCAACTCACAACTCCACCAACAATGAATTAGTCTTCCAACTCTCCCACATCTTCTCCAATACTCCTCATCTTCCTATTTTGTCATGTTAGCCAATCTGATAGATGTGATGTGGTATCTCAGAGTTGTTCTAATTTGCATCTCTCTAATCAATAGTGTTTTAGTGCATTTTATCATATGATTATAGATAACCTTAGTTTCTTCCTCTGAAAATTCCCTGTTCATATCCTTTCAACGTTTATCAATGGAGGAATGACTTGTATTCTTGTACCTTTAACTCAGTTCTCAATATATTTTAGACATGGAGTCTTTATCACAGACAGTAGTTGCAAACATGCTTTCATAGTTTTCTGCTTCCCTCCCAATCTTGGTTGCATTTGGTTTATTTCTGCAAAAGCTTTTCAGTTTAATTTAATAAAAATTATCCATTTTGCTCTTCATAATGTTCTCTATCATGTGTTGGTCCATAAATTTTCCCATTCTCCATAAATCTGACAAATACACTATTCCTTGCTCCCTTAATTTTTTTTACAGTATCAATCTTTATACCTAGATCATGTATTAATTTGGACTTTATTCTTTTGTGTGGTGTCAGGTTTTGGCCTATGTCCAGTTTCCACCACACTGTTATCCAGGCTTCCCAGGAATTTTTGTCAAACAATGAGTTCTTATCCCAGAAGCTGGGATCCTTGGGTTTATCAAAGAGTAGATTGCTATATTCATTAACTACTGTGTTTTGGGTACCTAGCCAATTCCACTGCTCTACCCCTCCGTTTTTTAGTCACTACCAAGTGGTTTTGATGATTTCTGCTTTGTAATACAATTTTGAGTTCTGGTAGGGCTAGGCCACGTTCCCTAGCATTTTTTTCATTAGTTCCTTTGGCATTCTGGACATTTTGTACTTCCAGATGGATTTTGATGGTATTTTTTCTAGTGCTAGAGAATAATTAAATGATAGTGTGATTGGTATGGCACTGAACAGCTAAATTAATTCAGGTATAGTTGACATTTTTATTATATTAGCTTAGCCTAGTCAAGAGTAACCGATGTTTTTTCACTTACTTAGATCTGATTTTACTTGATCAGATAGTATTTTCTAACTGTGCTCATATAGTCCTTGGGTTTGTTTTGGCAGGTAGACTCCCAGATATTTAGTAGTGTCTACCAGAACTTTAAATGAGATTTCTATTTCTATCTCTTGCTGTTGGACTTTGTTAGTAATATATAGAAATGTGTATGATTTTTGTGGGTTTATTTTGTAACCTGCAAGTTTGCCAATATTGTTTATTTTTTCAAGTAGTTTTTCACTTGAATCTCTGGGATTCTTTAAGTATATCATCATATCATTTGCAAAGAGTGATGAAATAGTTTCTTCTTTGCCTGTTCTAATTCCTTATTTCTTTTTTCTTCTCTTATTGTGATAGTTAGAATTTCTAATACCATACTGTGTAACAGTGGTGATAATTGACCTAATTGTTTGACCCCTAATCTTACTGGAAATGCATCTAGCTTGTCCCCATTGCATATAATGCTTGCTGAAAGTTTTAGGTAGTGTTTATTATTTTATGGAAAGTTAAATTTATTTCTATGCGTTCCAGTGATCTGAATAGGAATGAGGGTTTGTTGTTGTTGTTGTTTTTTTTTTTTGTTAAAAGCTTTTTTTTTCATCTATTGATATAATCATGCAGTTTCTTTTAGTTATGTTGTTGATATGATCAATAATGCTAATAGTTTTCCTAATGTTGAACCAACCTGGCATTCCTGGTATAAATCCTACCTGATCATAATGTATTATTCCTGTGATAAGTTGTTGTATTCTTTATGCTAAAAATCTTATTTTAAATTTTTGCATCTATATTCATTAGAGAAATTGGTCTGTACATTTCTTTCTCTCTTTTGGCTCTTCCTGGGTAAGGCATCAAAAGCATGTTTGTATCATAAAAACGAATTTGGGAGGATTCCTTATTGCCCAATTTCCCCAAATAATCTATATAGCTTTGGAAGTAACTGTTCTTTAAATGTTTGATAGAATTCACTTGTAAATTCATCCAGTCATGGAGACTTTTTCCTAGAGATTTCACTGATGGCTTGTTCATTTTTTTTTTTTTTTTTTGTGAGATGGGGTTATTTAATTATTCAACTTCCTCTTCTGTTTATATGTGCAATTTCTACTATTTAAAATAAACATTCATCTCATTTAGATTTCAGATTTATGGGGCATAGAGTTGGGCAAATAAGTTCTAATTATTGTTTTAATTTCCTCCTCATTGGAGGTCAGTTCACCCTTTTTTATTTTTGGTATTGGTAATTTGGTTTTCTTCTTTCTTTTTTTAAAATCAAATTGACCAAGGTTTATCAATTTTGTTTTTTTATAAAACAAACCCCTATTTTTATTTACTAGTTTCATAGCTTTGTTAATTTGAAATTTATTAATCTCTCCTTTGGTTTTCAGCATTTTAATTTGTTATTTGCTTGGAGAGTTTCAATTTGTACTTTTCTGGCTTCATGCCCAATTCATTTATCTCCTCTTTCTCTGTTTCATTCATGTAAACATTGAGGGATATAAATTTTCCTCTAAAAAACAGCTTTTGTTGCATTTCAAAAGCTTTGGTAGGTTGTCTCATTATTGTCATTCTCTTGATTGAAGTTGTTGATTGTTTCTGTGGCTTTTTGTTCAACCCACTCATTCTTTAGGATTAAATTATTTAGTTTCCAGTTAATTTTTGGTCTATCTTTCCATGACCTATTATTACATATAATTTTAGTTGCATTATGAACTGAGAAGGATACATTGTCTATCTCTGCCCTTCTGCACTGGATTGTGAAGTTTTTTTGACCTAGCACATGGTCAGTTTTTGTACATGTGCCATGTACTGCTGAGATAAAAGTATATTCCTCTCTATCCCCATACAATTTTCTCCAGAGATCTATCATATCTACATTTTTCTGAGTTTTAGTCACTTCCTTAACTTTTTTCTTGTTTATTTTGAGGGTAGATGTATCAAGTTCAGAGACAGGGAGGTTGATGTCCCTTAGAAGTATACTTTGACTGTAACTCCCTTAACTTCTCCTCTAAGAATTTGGATGTATGTATCCCCTATTTTCAAATGTGATTATGTTTTTTAATCCATTGTGCTATCTGTCTCCGTTTTATGAAAGGGTTCATCCCATTCACATTCACAGTTATGATTACAATCTCTTTCTTTCCCTCCATCCTCTTTCCCTGTATTTATGCTTTTAGTTCTCCTTTCTCCTTCCCCCCCACATTATAGTTTCAATTTTGCCCACCTCCTCCCACTGTCTTCCCTTCCTTCTTTCAGCCCCCCTCCCTTGTACTCCTCATTACCTTTACTATTTCTTCCCTCCAGTTTAGACTCCCCTTCCTTTTCTTTCCCCCTTCCCCACCTGCTGCCTATAGAGCCAGTTAAATTTATATAATTTTTATGTTTCCTCCCTGAACCAAATCAGATGAGGGTAAATATCAAACAATTCTTATCTCCATCCCATTTTCCCCTCCTCTGTAATATAATTTTGTGCCTCTTCCTGTGATGTAATTTGCCATTTTCTGCCTCCTCCTTTTCACATCTCCTACTGCAAACCCTTCATAACCTTGAATCACATTTTTTGTCATTATATCATTTACTTTATATTTTATCTGTGTATATCCCTTCTATATATCATAATAAATAGACAATTCTCAAGATTAACAGGTATCATATTCCCTTTTAGGGCTGTAAACAGTATGAGCACATTGAATAACAAGTTTTTTTTTCTCCCTGTTTAACTTTTTATGCCTCTATTGAGACCTGCATTTGAAGATCAAATTTTCAGTTGAGTTCTGGCTTTTCCATCAGGAAGGTCTGGAAATTCCTTATTTCATTGAATGTCCCTCTCATTGCCTGAATATTCAACTTTTCTGGTAATTGATCCTTGGCTGTAGTCTCAGCTCCTTTGCCTTACCGAATATTGTATTCCAATTCCTTCAAATGTGGAAGCTGCAAAGTCCTGTGTAATCCTGACTGTAGCCCCTCGATATTTGTATCACTACTTTCTGGCTGCCTGCAGTACTTTTTTCTTTCACTTGACAGTTCAGGAGTTTGGCAACAATATTCCTTGATGTTTTTAGTTTGGCATCACTTTCAGGAGGTGAATTGTCGATTGTTTTGATGAGTATTTTGCCCTCAGGTTCTAGGACTTCCAGGTAGTTTTTCTTGATGACATCGTGGATGATATTATCCAGGCTCTGTTTTTCACCCTGGATTTCTGTTAGGCCAATAATTCTTAGATTTTTCTCTCCAGGATCTATTTTTCAGGTCAGTTGTTTTTCCAATTAGATATTTTTTCTATCTTTTCATTCTTTAGATTTTGTTTGACTGATTCTAGATGTTTCATAGAGTCGTTAGCTTCTACTTCCCAATTCTAATTTTTATCCCATTGTTTTCTTCAGTGAACTCTTGCATCTCCTTTTACATTTTTCCAATTATTCCTTTTAAGGAGTTATTTTCTCCTATTTGTTTTTGTGCATCCAATTTTTCCAGTTAGGTTTTGTGCATCCTTTTCCGTTTGTCCAATTTTACTTTTTAAAGAGCTGTTCTCTTCAATGAATTCTTTTTTTCATTCTTTTAAAATCATTGACCAATTTTTCTTCTATTTGTCTAATTTGGCTTTTAAAATTGTTCTTCAGCTCTTCCAAGAGTGTTCTTTGTGCTTGTGACAAGTTCACATTCCCTTCTGAAGTTTCATATGGGAGTACAGTCTCAATGCTGACCTCTTTGTTTTTCCTGGTTTGGTCCTTTTCCCCAAAGAATGATTATATGTTCTTTTCTTTCCTGCTTTGCTTCTTACTAAAGATGATGATAACCATCCTTTTCCTGGTTGTTAAAATAGCTCTCTGATTTTGGGGCACAAGGGGCTCTGTCACACAGTTCTTGTCTGTTGAACTTGAGGCTTTGTGTGTTCTGGCCTCTGGCTCTTTCAGCTAGAAGTTAAAATGCTGCAGCCTACCTCATGCTGGACTGGCTGATGTGAGAAATCAGAGGCCATGTGAAGTCTTTTGTGTTATTCAGGATTTACCCTGGAGCTATCTTACTAAGTGTGCAGGAGGGGTTGTCTGGCCACAAGAGGTCTTCTCTGCTGAGCTAGAGCATAAGCAAGCTTAGTGGTTGGTGATCTCGGCTGCCCTAGAGTCTTCCCAATTCCCCTGGGGTGCTGAACCACACCTGGTGCCCTGATGTTGGTGGTTGTGGGGTCCACCCTCCTGGGGATGTGGATCTCTTCCTGGTTTGCTGAGGTGGGGCTGTCTTGGAGAGCTCAGATACTTCCCTGGTCCCCTTTAGCCACAGCAAGAGAGACCCTCCTTAGTGATTTTCCTAGCTTCATGTGCTAAAAGACTGTTTGCTCCCTCTGCTGATCTCACTTTTCCAGGATTTTTCAGGGGAAATATTTTATGGTTCTTTCATGGTCAGTAAGGGGATGAGGAGAGAGCATTTACTGATCATTCCACCACTTTGGCACCCGTAAATTCAACTATGTGAGTTACAGATATTTAATCGGTGGGCTGATAGTCTCAGGAGCAGCTGTTGCAGTTACCTGGGGTTCTGTGGCTCTCACTCACTCAGTTCCACTGAACTCGACAAAATTATTTTTTTAAATCATATTCCCTTATCAATTTCCTTTTCTTCATTTTTAATGGCTTTTGTTGTGAATAGTGAATTTTTAATATTCATGACTTCACAATTTTATTCCCATAAAATTGTTTTCTATATCTAATTGCAGCAATTTCTTCTGTTAACTCTGCTTTACTTGGTTTCTTCTCTCTCCTCCTACTGACTGGTCATATTTTTCATCATGCCACATAGGTTTCTGCTTCATCTGTCAAAAATATTCATTTTATATACTTGCTTCTTGCAGATATACCCCATCAAAAGCAGGAAATCCAGCACTTGCTAAGGTGAAAAGGTAATGGGTCAATATTCTGATGCTGTGAAAAATGCAGCAGTTTTCAGTTCTTGTCATTTCCTTAGTTTTAAGAATCAACAACCTACAATGTGTAATTGTTCATAGAAATTTCTTGTGAGAAAATTAAATAAGGAAATCAATCACTATTGACATGAAGAAATGAAAAAAAATCACTAAGCAATACTAAGATAAGGAAAACTGCAAATGACAATGTTTCAAAGACATCAGGGAAATACAGTAGGGGAAATATATCTGAATTTTGTTGAGTTTAGATAACCTGCATCAAGTATGCTGAAGAGACTTTGCACAATAATATTTTTTTTGCTTCATTTTTATTACCCCAAACATTTAAAAAATGTCCTTTTCACAATAGATATTCAACAGATATATTATTATTAAATGGACATCTCTAGGTCTGGAAATGATTAACTTTGAATTAACTGATAAAGAAAGGCATTTGTAAGATAATTTATGAGGTAACCTTAAGAGGTTAAAGTGTAATACATTTTTAATTTTACTGTCTTAATATAGTTAAGAGAAACACAAACAAATAATTACTTCTGACTTGATATATAAAAGAGAAAATCATGTCAATAACTATTTTAAGTTTGATCATGCTATTGAAAAGATTTGCAAGTTCCTTCCAAGGAACTACTATGTTTAGCCTTTGTGTTCTTTTAAATTTTATATGGGTAACTGGAATAATACCACATTTACATAGTTAAATACAGTTGATAACTTTCTCCCCCTCTTAATAGCCCAGTGATATAGTTGCATTTAAATGACACACTGTTAGATACTTACAGAATCTTAGTGCTGCAAGAGTCTTAAGGCAACATTCAATCCAAGTCGCATATTGTGAGTATGAGGAAACTGAGGCCAAGGAAGCTTATGTAACTTGTCCAATGTCACTCAGATAATTAATAATGGAGCTGGGACTCAGAATTACATCTTATGATTGATTTGGAGCATAGTGACTTTTCATTCAATCAAGAAACATGTATCAAGCACCTACTGGGAGCAAATCACTTTGTTATATCATGAGTAATAAAGATGTTATTCTAAACATCTTATGGATGCAGAAAGTCATACTCAGAGATGTTTAAGCTACTTGTACAGCAGTTGGTAAATGACAGAGTAAATACTGAAATCCAGGTGTTTTAGTCCCTAGACCAGTATTCATGCCTTCAAACATACTATTGTCACACACATACACACACACATACACACACACATGTTTCAAAACATAATGAAATACAATGGCTCATGTAAAGGCATTTCATACCACCCCACACATGTGGAAACCTCTGTGTTTTTCCTGTCTATATCACCCAGTGTCTTATACATCATGCAAAATGTGCACCATGCACTTAAAATATAGATTAATCTATTCAATTTATAGGACTTCTCATTTTGTGTACTCTTTATAAAAGTCAAGATTTCATCATCAGGCTTTTCCATGACAGATCAATAAACACAGATCAATAAATCTCATCTATGGCCTTGCAAATACATTTTCAATCATGTTATAGCATAATACCAAGAGAATGAATCAGTGAATTCTAAGTGCTAGAACTCATCAGTGTGTTAATTCATTTCTGAAATTCCGCCACTCCTAGAATAGTTAAATTCAACAAAGTGTGTTCATTAAAAATTATTTATTTGATGAGAGTGCTAAAAAGCTATTCATTCTAATATTCTAATTTGGTTGCACACTATCATTAAAGGGATTAAATTAATTTTGTGTAATAATTACTTTGAAAATATTATTTGTATAAAAAACTCTAGACAAAGTTAGACATTAGAAATTATTAAATGATGACAGGTTCTGATTTGTAAATATACTAGTTAATAGAATTCACCTATTTTTAGTCATTAATATATTGCTAATATTCAACATTTTAATATAATAACACATACTTTCTTAAATCAAAGTAAATCTAATTTAATTTTTAAAGGATTGAGAAGAAACTTCAAAAACTATTATTGCATTGGTTGTCAAAGTTAAAAAGTAACATTTTTATTTTTATTGCTATATGATAATGTGACATTTTAACCCTGTTTTATAAATAGGAAATTAAAGGTTTAGAGAAGTTAATTGTCTTGCCTAGACTGATATGAGAAGTAAATCACTAAGGCAACATTAGAAACCACTTCTTCTTGACTCTCAGTTTAGCACTCTATCCACTAGGTCTCGCTTATGATATATGTATATTTGAAAGAGCTCCAATTAATTGTAAATTTTGCAATTTAGAAAGAATATATTTTATTGTGCAAATAAAATAAAATCAATTTACCTTTCATCTTTAATAATTATAAGGTTTAACTTTATTCTCTTTTAGAAACATAGTATGTAATAAAGGATAAAGTATTGCCTTGGATTTGGAAAGAAATGAGTTCAAGTCTTGCCTCAGACGCTGGAACAGTTTAATAATGGGCAAGTTACATAAGTTCTCAAAGGCCCAAGTAACTCTTAAAGATAAACTGGAAAACTTCATTAGTTGCAGGAGGGTCTGAACTGATAGTTCTCAACACCAATAAAATGCTCTTAATAATCTTGCCTTTAAAAACAAAACAAAAAGACAAGTAAAGTTAAACTGTTTCCTCTGAAGTTTTATACAACACACACACACAAACACAAACACATATGTATGTGTGTGTATTTCAATACATCAAAAGACTTGTGATTATTTTTTTCAATGTGAATAATACTTTCACCAAAACAGATTCCAGTCTTTTCAGTAGGCAGGCGTCATGAGTTGAAATGGACAACTTTCTACAAATAAATTGTTCTGATGATAAAATTAGTTGCTTGAGAGAACCTACAAAAATAATATTAGCAAAATATCAAATCATAGATATTGATGATGGATATACAAAATATTATATATCTCTATCTAAATATGCAGGTATGTACATGTGTGTATACATGCATGCATGTATACATTCACCCACATGTATGCATATGTGCATATATACCTATGTATATATCTATGTGTGTGTGTATGTGTGTGTGTGTATATGTATATATATATATTGAGCTGATGTATTTCACATGAACCATGTCATATGAAAGTTGGTTCATGGGAATTTAATGTAGCAAAAATCATTTCAAAATATCAAAATATTTAATAACTTCTAGCATTAATTAACAGTGGAAAAATTAGACATTTTTCCAAGGAGAAAACTATGCAGAGTGCACTTTTTAAAAATTAATGAAGGGCAGGCTATGCTCAGATCAATTTAGAGTTATCCAATCTTTATGGTTTATATTCATTAATAATTAAAGGTTTTAATTGATTTATAATTGACTTTTCCCAAGACATCAACATCATCCATATATTTTTGAATATTATAAATATGCCTATATGTATTATATGTAATTATATGTATACATATGTATTCATTATATATACATATCTATATTCTATCTATCTATGTATCTATCTCCTTCTAAAAATAATATTTTTATATGGAAAATACCTTGAACACTTTAACAATTGAATGTCTACGTATCTAGCTCTGAGGGAATGGAGAGCAAAGAGTCTGTCTTTCCTCACCTCAGTTTTTTTTAATACTGCTTGTACATGTGTTTTTCATCTCCAGCCGATAAAAGGTGTTATTTTCTGCATTAATCTTAGGATATCATCCTTCTAGTGGCATTTGGCTACAATTGTTCTTGTAAAGGAAATGACTTCCTGTGATTTGAAGCTGATTGTTTCCTTTCATTCTCAACAGTTGATGTTCAGACAGATTATGGTATTCTGCATTGCTAAATACATGTAATAAACCTGAAAATAACATTATATAGTAGCTGAATAAATGGCAAAAATATCACTTCAGAATCCAGAAATGGACTAGTTCTCATTTTATTTAAAATATTCCACATACAGTGAATGCTTAGTTTAGAAATGGGTTGGAGAAAAGAGGGGCAAAGAAAGTAGATTTAAAATTTGATTACAGCAAGTAACAAGAAGGTTTATTTGTCCCCAAAACATCAGAGACTGCTGAAGAACAGCTGCACAGTTTGTATCATCATAAACCTTTTTAGTTTTTGGATAAGTGATGGCGGACTTCGCCACCTCATAGAGTCTCTCAAAATTGTTTCATTGATATCCTAAACCAGAACCACACCTTCTTTTTAATTTTTAGTATGAGAAACTTGCATGTCTTGCACAGGCACATAGCCAATCTGTGGCAGAGGTGGGACTTGAACCTAGGGATTCCAAATATGTCTTAATCCATTATGTCCTATTATGTCTCAGCTGGATTGATACGATTTTTTTTTTCTGAATACTGTTGTCTTTTCCAGCAGTAGTTTACCTTATTATACGGGACTTATTTTTGGTCAAAGAAACCATAACAATATAGATTTCAACCAAGAGGAAACATATTTTAGAGTGTTATAGTCATAAAACAAACATTCCAATCACACTTTGAGACTTAATACCCCTGTGGCCATGAGCAAATCACTTTATCAATTAGTGTCTCAAGTAGGTCTCTAAGATTGTAAGATGTAGTTCATTTGGAATTTGCCTGTGTGGAGGGAATCCCTAAATGGACAAATCCACATGCCCTCAACAAAGTTAGATACATTTTGATGTTTTATTAGTATTAATGTATCATATGAACACAGATTTACAGATGGAGGGTAACTTAGGTGTCACATAGTTCAATTCCATTCTAAAGATGTTGGAAGTGAGGACAGACAGATTTAGGTAACTTACCCAAGGTCACATAGGTAGGAAGAGCCAGGATTTAAACCTATATTATCAGCTCAATATCCAAAGATATTTTATCAATGTACTATATTATTTTATGAGCATCGAGTTTGGATTCAGAAAGACCTAGTATCTAGACACACCATTCAGTCCCTTCTTTTTCCTTGGTCCTATCATAAATTATTTTTCTTGGCAATGTTTTCCTTGCTAATTTTGTTCAATCAATCAATCAACATTTATTAAGTAGCTACTACATGCCAGGCACTGTGTTACATACTAGGGATATAAAGAGAGACACAAGAAAGTTGCTGCTCTCAAGAACCTTAAAATCTAATGTGGGAGATACTATGGAAACACATACAAAACAAGTTGCGCTCAGGATAAATAAGACATAGTTAACAGAGGGAAGCATTAGAATTAAGAAAAGTTGGAGAAATCTTCCTATAGAAGGTGAGACTTTAGCTGATATTTAAAGGAAGGCAAAGTGATCAGTAGTCAGAATTGTGGAAGTAGAATATTCCAGACATGAGAGACAACCAGAGAAAATGTCTGCATCTGAGAGATAGAGTATCTTTTTCATGACACAGTCAGAAGGACAGGATCAGTGGACCAATAGGGAGTTAAGGAAAATCACTTTAGTGATTGAATGGAGGATGGCTTAGAGTGGGGAGAGATTTGAGGCAGGCAGATCCATTAACAGGGTTTTGCAATAATTCAGAGTTTCTGAAATTGTTGAAAGTTTAAATTTATAAGCCTTTATAAGAGATTGGATACGGTAGGTAAAATAAGGTCAGGAATCCAGGATGTCTAGGTGTGAACCTACGCCCTGTGATGATGGTGTTGCCTCTTCTAATAGTAGGGGGGAGAAGAGTTCAGGTGAAAAGGCAAAGACTTCTATTTTTAACATAGAATTTAAGATGTCTACTGGATGCATAATATCTGGAGGTCAGCATAGAGTTTGGGGCAGTCTAGGTAGATTTCAGAATCATTCGTGTAGAAATGGTAATTAAATCTATGAGAGCTGATGAGATCACCAAATGAAGTACTATAGAGGGAGAAAAGAAGAAAATTCAAGACAGAACCACAAGGGGCACCTACAGTTAGGTGGTACTATCTGGCTGAGGTTGCAGAAAAGGAGACAGAAATTAAGAGTCAAATAAGTAGGAGAAAAACCAGGAGGGAATGATGTCCTGAAAACCTAGAGAGAAAAGAGTATCAAAGAGGAGAAAGTGATCAGTGGTGTCAAAGGAGGCAGAAAGCTCAAGGAAAAAGATGATAAAATGTCCAATGATTTTGGCAGTTAAGAGATCATCGGCAATTTTTATGAGAATAGTTTCATGCTGAAGTCATATTGTAAAAGGTAAAGATGGGAGTGGGAGTAGAGAAAGTGGAGGCACCTATTGTACATGGCCTTTTTGAGTTGTTTAAGGGCAGAAGAGATATAGGACGATAGTGGGAATGGAAAGACCAAGTAAGTTATTTTTTGTGATTAGGGAGATCTGAGTAAGAGAATAGATAGGAGGGAATGAGTCAGAAAACAAGGAGATTGAAAACAAGTGAAAGAGTGGGGATGGTAAGAAGGGGTAGTATGTTGGAAGAGATGGATGAGGTTGAAATAATTTGAACAAGTAGAGAGAGAGGGATTAACCATGGCAATGAGAAAGGTCATTTTATCATGTGAGACAAATTTTAAGGAGAAGTAGTCACAGAAAACATCTGAATGATAGGATATAAGGAAGAGAAAAACAAGAGGGAGTTCAAGGTGAATGGTCTCATTTTTATGTAAAATCTGTGACAAGATTCTCAACTGAAAAGTGGGGGAAAAGGAAACCATGGCAGCTTTGAGGATTGATGAGTAGGACCAAATGAATAGATCATTGGAGTTATATGAATGGTTGACTTGTCATTTTGCACAGTAATGCAAAGAAAGGCATTGTGACTTGAGAAGCCTTTGGGTCACATCCTAGCTGTGTGATAATGTATATTTCACCATCTTTCAATGTTGCCTATGAATATCTGAGACTATATTACACAATTGGCATCTATGAAGTGATTTTTCATAGCATAATCTTGCACAGATAAAATTTCATATCTCCCTCACCCCCAAATGATTAATGCTATTAAATGATATAGTGTTTCATAATTAACTTCAGTATTTCTAGTAACTTGGTTATAATGGTATTGCAATTCAGAAAGCAGCAATATTCTGCCAATACACAATGTCCAGGTAAAGCATGGATATTAGGATTGTGAAAGACCACAAATGATTATCAAAAGCAAAATTAGTAATATTTCATACAAGATTATATAGCTATAGACAATCTTTAACAATTCAGATTGTAATTTAATGAATGGCTACATTTAAAAAAGGAGTCAAAAGAGAGACTTCAGGGTTATAATTTTCCGGTGCATCTCTTTCAACTTGATTTCCAAAATATTACATTAAACGTGTCTAAATACAGCCAGCTTTTCATTATTTAGTTTATAGATTTTCAGATCTTTTGTTTCTAGGATTGAACAATAAAAATCCAACCTGTAATAGACTCTCAGGATCACCTAGTCAAATTGCCACATTTACTGATAAAGGAACAGGGCCAGAGAGGTTAAAGCTATTTGTTCAGTCACAAGTTAGTAAGCAACAGGTATATTATAACTTAGGTTCTCTGAATACAAAGTCAATGTACTTGTTATCACATGATGCTGTCCTACAGTGGTTAATACATTTTTTCTCCTCAAGTTTGTAATATCAAGCGAACTTTTCTGAGTACTTTAAAAAAATATATGTTAGAACAGCTAAGATCAACAGCCCTAAATAGTTAAAAGAAAGCTGCTGCAGTCTGGAAGAACTAGATTTAAGCTTTGCTGCTAGAAATACTAGATGTATGACCATTGACAAGTCACCTAACCTCTCAGTGCACCAGCAAAGCCTCTAAGACTAAATTCTGGATAAGTTGCCAATGTGCACCTGTCAAAGGAGGTGCCATACCATGAAATTCTTCACATTGCTGAAGTCACATGAGAGGAAAAAAAATCAGATGTAAGAAAAAGAAAGGAAGGAAGAAAGGTAGGAAGGAAGGAATGAAGGAAGGAAGGAAGGAAGGAAGGAAGGAAGGAAGGAAGGAAGGAAGGAAGGAAGGAAGGAAGGAAGGAAGGAAGGAAGGAAGGAAGGGATGTTTGTGTGAGCAGCTATAAATTTTTCTTCTGACTAGTTTAAACTTTATACAACAGGGTATACCTTCCAGTTACCAAGTTGCAACATTGTGTACAAGAAATATAACCAAATATGAGGAGCTGAGAACACATGACCTGCATTTTTACTCTTTTTAAATGCTAAGGTATAAACATAGGAACAGTAGTATGCGATGTGTGTGTGTCTGTTTACTGTTCAGCAGTGGTTCTAGCAAAAGAAAATAATCATGAAATATTTATGTTTCTGTATACACATTTGTCACTATGAATAAATATTCATGTTGGCTTAAGAATGAATCATACTAGTGCGAACACAATGCAAATTTTCAAGTGTCACATATCTGCCAGTATTTTTTCTCCCTTTAGGCTAAAACTGAATTTGAAGCAAAAAGGTATACATGGCTCAGTGGAATCCAACTTTCCATCTTCTTCCTTGATCTTTATATAAAATTTTGCTTTTGCCAATGCTTCCCCTAAACTTCCCCTTAGCAGTGAGTAGCAGTGAAGAACTAAACCAATCGAATTCAATAAATGAGTGATGTAATTATACAATGTCATTTTTATCCACTAATGCATAACCATTGAGATTCATTATATATTTTCTATCATCTTCATTGTTAGTTCAGGATAATTTAATACTTTAAAATTCCTCTAACTCACACATTTAAAAAATATTTTTGGAGGCAGGGTGGAACCAAGATAGCAGAGTAAAATCAGGGACACACATGAGATCTCTCACAAGTTCCTTCAGATATGTCTAAACAGTGAATCTAAACAAATTTGAGAGTGTCGGAATCCACTAGGAGACAGAATGTGGCAGATATCCAGCCCAAGAGAATCTGGAAGATTAAAGGGAAGGATCTTTTGTACCAGACTGGGAGAACAGAAAGAACACCTGACTATAGTGGAGCTGGACCAGCCTTGGTATAAGGAATCACCAGGGAAGTGAAGATTCCCAAACCTCTCAGCAGAGGGTGAGATTCGGGTGGAGCTGGGTGAGAGGGCCTTAAATAGCAGCAGAAGCCACTCTTGGAGTTACTAGCCCACAGACTAAATGTTTAAAAATCACCTGCTTGAACACCTAGGAGCCAAGATGGTGGAATAAACCATAAACATTCTCATACCCCCTATTGACCTTGAAACACCCAGAGAATTTTACCCCAGGAAAAATCCTGGAATAGTGGAGCCAGTAGAAGGGGTACAGCAGTCTTCTAGCTCAGGAGGCTAGGGAGTTTGAAAGGGAAGTGTCCCTCCTGCTGTGTCTAAAGGAGACCAGGACAGGCCCAGATGTGTCCAGCAAACTCCACCTCAGCAGTCCAGCAGGAGATCCCTAGGGAGTGGAGGTAGAGCCAGCAAGCTCCAGCACTAGGACCCTGGGCTGCCTTCCCACAAGCAGGGTAATCAGCGTAAACAAAAGCACAGCATTGTCTACCAACAGCTGTATTTCAGCTCAGTCCTAGGGGAGGATGAGATTTCCAGTGGTCAGACACCTCCTTCTCCACACCTCATGCTGTGAGGTTGAGTGTAACCCTGTCAAAATTCATGCAAGGTTGTCTTTCCAACCTGTCTAGTGGAGAGGTACCAAAGGGACCCTAAGATAAAAGGGTGCATCACATTTGTGGAGGGTTTTACAGGCAGTCAACAAACTTTTATTAAGCACATATTAAATATGCCAGACAGTGGACTAAACACAAATTACTTCTACATCTATCTATCACAGTATGACAGATTTAGAACTAGAAGAAACCTCAAAGGTCATTTAGTCCTTGTTTTACAGCTAAGAGGAGAGCTAAAGAGGTTTGGTGATTTCCCCCAAGTTATACAGGCTGTAAGTGAGGAGCAGAGATGAAATCTGAATTCAGGTCCTCTTTCAAATCTGTCACTGAGCCACCCTCAGTCCCTAACTCTAAGGGTTATGGTGACTATCTCTTGATTTGGAATCTTTTGTGGTAAGAGCATCTACCTGCTGCCAACTGATGAATCAGCACTCTCTTTTGGGCCTTCTCCTACAAAATGCACACGTGTGAAGCCTCTCATAAGGATCAGTCTTCATTTCACAATCAATGGCAATTTTTTGTAAAGCCCCAAAGGTCTCATCAGCTACTTCCATATCCCCTACGTTAGGCATCATCAACATGGCATTGTGGTGCCTGTGCCAAAGGGATAGCTTCATAGACTGGCAGGTTGTGGGGAGAGGTTTGAGGAGGATGGGGTGGGGAGAGAGAAGCTTGTCCTTGACCCCTCCAGGAACTTCCTTTCTCATTCTTCTGCCCTACATCTTTCCTCTAAACTATGAAACACTCTGTGTTCTCCCCAAGAATTGAGGTGGACATCTAACGAAAACCATCATCTCAACAATTTTCTCTTCTTAAGAGTAATGCTAACTTGCTTTGTCACTTCAACAAGTATATACCACTTGGTAACCAGAGAGAGACAGAGAGAGAGAGAGAGAGAGAGAGAGAGAGAGAGAGAGAGAGAGAGAGAGAGAGAGAGAGAGAGAGAGAGAGAGAGAGAGGGAGAGAGGGAGAGAGGGAGAGAAAACCTTGCCTTCATGCTGCTTGTATTCTCCTACTTACATTTTTGCATAATACTGCATCTGCTTCCAAGAGCTGTTGTGAAGAATTTTACCCAGGAACCCTGAGGATCTTCCCCTCTCAGTTTAATTTTTTGGCAATTTTTTTTCTTTTATTAAAAGGGACCATCCCTTGAGTAACTGCTTAAAGAGGATTATTCATTAAATGGTTGCATTTCCCTCAAAGTGAGAATGTGACAAGACCTTAGCCTAAAATGACCAAGGTTCCTCATTGCATCCTGGGCCATCTCCAGACATACTGATGGGTATCAGGCCATTGGACCCAAATGACTTTGGAGGAGAAAGTGAGATTAGTGTCTTTGTATTGCCCTCCCCCACTCAAATCAGAGTAAACTGCAAGTGTTGTCATCATTTCCCTATCATCATCCTCGAGAATGAAGGACAAAATCAACAACAGCAACCTGTCAAAACTCAGAAAAACTTTACCTGGCCTTGGTCTTAGCACACACCAGCTAGTTCCAGCTCAGGACCAGGTAAACTCCAGCATTATATAGGTTCTAGCTGACAGAACTAGAGGCCACAGCACACAAAGCCAATAACCAGGCCAACAGGCACAAGCACAAGAAGTGTGGAACAGATCCCCTGTGCCCCAGAAGCAGAGATGGACTTTAAAAGCCAAGAAAAAAGACAATCACAGTGAACAAGAAGCAAACTAGAAAAGCAAAGACTATAGAATTTTACTATGCGGAAAAGGAAGTGCAAAATACAAGTTCAGAAGAAGACATCATTCATACTATATCCACATCTGAAAACTCCAAAGGGAATATGAACTGGTCTCAAGGCCAAAATAATCCTTGGAAGAGCTGAAGGAAGATTTTAAAAGACAAATGAGAGAAGCAGAAGAAAAACTGACCAATTCTTTTAAAAATTAAATGAAAAAAATGGAAAAAAATTCACTGAAGAAAACAAAACCTCAAAAAAGTAAAATTGGTCAAATATATAAAGAAGAACACAACTGAAATGGAGAAAATATTCCCTCTAAAAGTAAAATTGGTCAAATGAATAAGGAGATACAAAGCTAACTGAAGAAAACAATTCTTTAAAAAAATATGTATTTTCACTATGGTAAGTTAATGGGTGTGTGTATGTGTGTGTGTGTATGTGTGTGTGTATATTGGAGGGACATACTATATATGGATTTTGGACATTTGATTCTCTATGTATTACAATGAATAGTTAAGAAATGATGGAAATAAAAATTGCAAAATCAAGAAATAGGAAAAAAATGTCAAAATACTCCTAATTGGAATTGAATTGTCAAGGTCAAAAAAAATTTCCTCTAATTATAAGACACACATAAAGACATTTATGTGTGTATAGATATAAGTATATTTATAGAAATATGTGTACATATGCGTGCATATGTCTTTCTAGTACTTATATATACATGTTATCCTCATTTCTATTGGTATTTATGTGTATACCTTTCCTTCACTATCACTAGAAATATGTATACATACATACAAACATACATACATACATACATACATACGTACATACAATATAGTATATATGTATATGTGTATACATATATAAACAATACATATGCTCATAAATGCACACACACACATACACACACACATATATATGCCTTTCCCTCTGCATTTCTGGAGATTATACATTTATGCAGAAATTCAGCATATATCTATATCTGTATTTTTCTGTCTACTATAATCTCTTCACCTATATCTCCAGTGACACAAAGGGGAAGAGATATCATTAACTCCACAATTTGATATTGTTAGGGAAAGGGGATTCCTTATTAAATGACCTTATTTTTTTAATTTCTCTTCTAAAGTAGAAATATATTGATTATGGTGCAGAGAGCTTTCTGAATGTTGTCAGTATTTCTCTTTTAAAGTCTTACTTATCCAGTAGAAAGCTATTTTTCTATATTGTTATAACTTCTTCTGTATAGTGGAAATAACAGAAAGAAGTTGGGTAGGACAGAGGCCCATACCAAGCATTAGTTTGAGGTTTTAAGGGTACAGAAGGGTACAGAAGAGGGTTTAAGTGACAACAATGGAGTTGGGAGAAAAGAGTAGGTGGAAGTTTCAGTATTTAGCAGATAGCCTGTCAGTGAAATTCAGGCCAAGGAATTCTATTTTTATGAAATAAAGAACTAGTAAAGAAGCTTTAAAATAAAATTAATAGAAGCAACAACAGAAGGGTTAGAAAGAAAGAAAATATGATAAGATTCACAGTTGATATTCTTTCCACAAATCCATTAAGTAAGAATTATTAAACTGGGTAACATGCCCCCAGTATTTCAGGAAATGCAGTTTTTGGTGAGCCATGAGAAGCATTGATTGGGGAAAGTCCTGAGAAGGACCTTTTTTTCCCAAGGGAAAAAAAACAGTAGTGGCAAAATAGATCCTAAGGATTTCACTCAGAGAGCTCTCTTTCTAAAAGAGAATATATTCCACCATTTTCCTGGGGATTACTCCTTGACCTTGCTTGGAGTGACTGTTCACCTTCTGCTAATTTTATATATTCAGCCTCTGCTTTTTATCATATTGTGACCAGCTATTGAGTTGTTGATTATTGTTTAAGACCTCTCCCCTGCCTCCCAGGAACTGCCAGGACAATACTTCAATTGTTATAAGCAATTTTGTAAAGGTGAGTGATGATGTTCTGAGGAAGAAAATTCTGTCTTTATAATTTCCTGCCAAAGAGTTGATTGGACAGAAATTATATTTCCCCAGGCAATGGAAATACATTTTTTAAACCAGACTGAAAGACTGAATGCATAATAAGGTAGACCTTGCAAATAAAGAAAAGATAATTACTTGTCCAACAAATTTTCAAAATGTGTATCGCTAAAAGCCATGAAAAATAGATCTGACCCTTCACAAGAGAGACTATACTCCATTAATGTTATCAACAGTAAGAGTGAAGTTTCTGAGATGCTTCAGTCAGGAATAATTTCTGTATCTGTTAGATCATGGACTTCACTGGTAGATTTGGTGCCCAAGCCAGATGGGACAATGATGTTTTGTGTTGATTTAAGAGAAATTAATGCTGTTACTAAACCAGATGCTGAGAGACTCATGCTGAGATCTGATTATCTAGAAGAATCATTAGGGTCTTCTAAGGTGTTCTATATAATAGAATATTGCAAGATATTTTTACAAGTAGAAATAGCTACAGAGAATAGGGGAAAGATAGTTGTCATCACTAAATAGAGATGACTGGCATTTAATGTACTTACAGAGTCATGGTACATTGTTGCCAACTTGTTAATTTGTAGTTTCATCTTCTATATTGCAGGGTTTTGTTTTTTGTTTGATTTTACTAATGCACATATGGATAACAGAGAATTTTTAAATTCCTATATGAGCACCCATATTGAACATTTGCACGTTGTTCTTTGAGCAAATCAGGGTGTTTATTTGAAATGGAAATGTTAATGGTAGTCACTTTGGACTGTGTGAAGTAGAGCATTTGGGTCATCAAGTAATTAGTGAAAAATACCTTTCTACTTAAAGGAAACAGTGATAGCCAAAGTGAAAAAAAGGTATTTGTGGGTTTTTCTCTGCTTGGTTGGATAATACCGTAGGTTTAAACCACAATTCATTACCCAGATTTCTCCCCTTATTGACTTATTACCTATGAAACACACACACACACACAAACACATCCACACCTATGTGTAGATAGAGATGTACATATTATAGAGACAGAGAGACAAAGACAGAGACACAAAGAAAGAGACAGAAATATAGAGACATACAGAGGAACACTAAATGTCGGGGGTCTTTTGATATGAATAAATAAAAAAAAATTTAAAACAAAAATAAAAAAAAATACCTTGTCAGGAGACTGTTCAATTTCAATGCATCTTTTTTCAGACAAAAATGTTTAATATCAGAGCATCTAGCTGGTGCAAATGCACAAGTATATGGATAGAAACAAAGGACTTCTTTTTGTCTTAGTAGAAATTTGCTTCCCAGAGGACAGAGGTTGTCAGTGGTACCAAAATGAGTTGTATTTTCTTTCAGTTGACTGTTGGGAACCTGAGAAATATTTGAGATGTGTTTATTTAATTACTAATAGAATAATCAAGTTACTACCAAGAATAACAGCTTAGGTTTTTCCTTTATAGAAACAGTGTCACACAATTGATTGAGAGCTTAAAGTAAGGTCGACCAATAATCAAATCTTCTCTCTAACTTGGACCATATTAATTAACTTAGACATTGATGGGTCTTTAGTGCTTCCAAGTGTGTGAAATGCTATCTTCTTAATTACAGAAAGCACACCAAAATACTGTGAACCAGAAAGTACAAATATTATTATCCTTATTTTATAGATGAAATAAATGATATTCACAGAGTTTAAGATGTTTGCGTAAATGTAGTTATTATTATAAAGCTAAAACACTGATTCATTAGATATACATAAGTGTGTATATAAATATTTTTGAATAAATATATGTATATACACAGATACACATATCTATGTAAGACTTATGGTTTTGTTAATATAGGTTTCTCCCATTGAGGAACTCCCTCAAGTAATGCAGATCACTGCCTTCTCAACAGCTTAATTTGAAGTGATTTGTACAGGGTCACACAGTGAGGATATGTCAGAGGAGTGACTTGAACCCAGGTGCTTTTACTTCAGAAACCAGTCACCTATGCACAATATGACACTTCCTGTTGTATTCCTCTCCAATTCTATTTCTTGCTCTGTGTCCCTAGATTTACCTCTACTTCCTTATTTCTACCTAAATTAATATCTTTATCCACCTAAGAAATATGTGATCATCATGGATGTATTACTGGACTCAAATGTAAGAGTTGGAAGGGATCTTGAGTCCATCTATTTTCAATAATAAAGGAATAAATTCTCTTTTATAGTGGCATTCATGAATGAAAATATAGCTTTTCACTGAAAACAAACATTAGAGCTTTACATTCCATTTTGCTTCTGAATAATATGTTTAATTCTTAGAAAAGTCTTCATTACATAGGGTATAATTTTTGTTGAGTTTAACTCTGACACACAATAGCCTACCTAAATAATTCAGGTGTCTTATCCAGGTGCTAAGGAAATGAAAGTTAAGATTAAGGATATGGAGAGATATCTTAAGAATCAAACAGATTAGTCTTGTAGAATGTTAAGGTATTGTTTTTTGTTTTTCTTTTGGTTTGTAATAATTATGTGAAAATGAAATTGAAGTATCATTACATCCAATGGAGACAGAACAATAGATGTTTTAATTTTCTTTACCAAAGTGGAGGAAATATAGGCCCAGTAACATTTTTTTTCCCTTTTGCAGGACTGATGATAACCAGGGTTTTGATGAAAACAGCTGAAAAAAATTTCCTATTTCCGTCAAAACCAAGGCTGCACTTTGCACATCTTAAATATTTAATTCTCATTTTTAAATTTAATTTAACTAGGTTGAATTGCAAAAGGAGCACACAGAAGATTTAGACAGAGTTGATTTACAAGTGTGAAGAGAGGATGAAGCAGGGAAAGAAACTGACATGACTAAGGTTGGTTAAATTATTAGGATAGCCATAAATACCAACAAATAAAGACAGTTAAGCCTTCATTTGATCATGAACTTTTCTCTTTTTTGGTACTTTAAAACTCTTCTTTCTTTAATAACTAGCACGAAAACCTCATAGAAAAAAATGACAATAAAGATAATATTTCTTAATCTTGAAATGCGCCTACTCCGAACTTTAGTATCTTGAAAAACAAATTTTCACTAAATTCCTTTTTCTTCAAATCAACTATTCCCTTCATTGTTAAATTGCTTAGGAACCATACTATATGTGCAACTTCCATGTTGCTGTCACTATATTTCTTTTTCTCCAATTTATTTACCTATTTTTAGTTTCCCTTGTTTCTATCCATATACTTGTGCATTTGCACCAGCTAGATGCTCCGACATTAAACATTTGTGTCTGCAAAAGATGCATTGAAATTGAATAGTCTCCTGACAAGGTATTTTTGTTTTGTTTTTGTTTTTACTTTTTATTTATTTATTCATACCAAAGTACCTCTGGCATTCAGTGTATTTCTGTATGGCTCTATATTTCTGTATCTTTCTTTGTGTCTCTGTCTTTGTCTCTCTGTCTGTCTCTATAATACATACATTTCAATTTTTCCTCCACCTCTCTTACTTGATTTTCAAAATCCTTTTGTGAGCTATTTCTTGGTCTGAGACCACTGAATATTTATTTTGGAAGTTATGGATGGAGAAGCCTTGACTTTTAGGTCTTCCTCTGATGGTATGCATTGTTCTTTGTTACCCAAAGGAATGGAAGAATATATTTACTCATCAAGAAAGTAACCTTCTATTGTCTTATTATTTTTCTCTTTTTTGGACATTTTCCCAACCAGTTATTTGACTTTTGAGCTCTTTGTCAAGGGGAGGGTATATTCTGGGTAGGGTATTTGGAGAAAGAATTCAGTTTTGGATATGCCGAATCTAAGATTTCCATAGTATACCAGTTTGATATGTCTGCACAAGACTTGTGGAGACACTAAACACAGAGGCAGGTGAAGGATTATAGTTGGCCAAATAGACCTGAGAATCATCTTCATAGAAATGTTCATTGAATTCCATGACACTTACGAGATCATCAAATAAAATAATGCAAATAAGTAATATTAGCATTTTAGTAATTGCAACACTGGTGCACAATAACTACAAGATAAACTTACAGTTATGAATACATCTTATAATATGATGATTAGTGAAATAATGTCAAATGTACTGAGATTTGAGAGTATTTGTATATTTCATTTACAAAAAATTATTGTATAATTTACAGAATTCTATAATTTCTCTTCACAATTCTAAGTCAAATTTTAACTTTAGCATATTATGTGATTATACATATGTTGATAAAATGAAAGTGAGTAAAGTCAAGGAGAAAAAAAGGAAAAGAAACAGACTATGGGAGAAGGTTATTTCCTTAAGAAAATACATTTGGAGAATCTGTAAAATTAATGTAAGAAAGAGATGGTATATATTTTGAAATGCTTCTCTCCTTACCTCAGAAGGGATAGGTGAAAATACTGAAAGGTATCATGGTACCATGGAAAGAGTATAGTTCTGCAGAGAGACCTGGAGAATATCCATTATTACTTCTTCTGACCTCCATGTGAGTACTTGCCCTGTTTCCATTCATAGGTGTATATCTGCAATGGCAAGCGAAGCAAGATCTTTTGCTATTTTTGTTTTAATATGATCAAGTGTCTAGGATTGAATAATTTGATTAAAGATGATCTTCCCCACCTATTAATGGGCCTGGGAAAATTTGTAGGAGGATCCACACCTTCTGATAATGAGGCACTGTTTCTCAAAGCTTATGGTGTCCTCTGACTCTAACAAGTATATAAAGGCTCTGAGGTGCAGTTTTCCTTTGGGGCTTAGTTTTTGGAAGAAGGTTTGTATTTCAGATTGGACTCTGGGAAGCTGCTAAGCATCCCTCCAGTTTTGAAAGCCTAGATGTTGGTGCTTATTTCTCTGGTAATTATGCATATATGTAATGGTCACACAGTTGGATATGTCTATTGATCTATGATGTATGTATTGCTTATGTCAGACAGTTGGAAGCATGTCTGTTAATTTTAATTTCTCTTCATTTTCTCTGAAGGTGCGTTTCCCCTGAACTAAGTGAATGATATATGTGCTTCATAAAATTTGCTTTGCCTTTTAGAAAAGCAGATCAAAGAACCTGTAATATCTGTCTATATCAGGGTGCTTACTATTACTATATGCCTGCAAAGTAAACTGCCAAGATAAGTGAACTTGTTGACAGCATTCAAAATTTCTCCAATTGTTTTCACCAATGGTTTCACATATGTATGGTGCAGTGCTAAGTAGTGGAAAATCTCTGTTTTCTTGGTGTTAATTGTCAGGTCAAAATTGGCATAAGCAGTAGAGAATCAATCCATACTTACTTCACAGGTATGCTATGAGAAAAGTTTTGTGTAAATTTTCAAACAGTAAATGAATGGGTTATGAACTATCTCACAAATGATCTTGATTGAGTGAGGAATTCTATAAATGAGATGATCTCTAAGGACCATCCTAGTTCAAAGTTCTATGACCAAATAAAGTCTTATGAAGAGACCATCAGTAATCCAATGTTCTTTATGTGAGAGAGTATAGAGGCATCAATATCCTGACCATTTTCCCCATCTAAGTTAGCTTAATTTTTTGTCTATAAGTTGGAGAAACCATAAACGAGACATGATTGTCTAAGAGGACTTAATGGTCAGGCTATACACATCACTTGAATACAATACAATCACAAAGTGTATCAGATGATCTCTGATACTTGACTGTCAGTATATATCATGAGCAACTCAGAGGCATAGAAATTCATGAAACTAAATCAAGTTGATCTGTCTTCTATTCATGTTTTTATTCAATATCTTGACACTGTTATGGCTATATAAATCTTTTGTTATTGTTCTTGTTAAATGTTGGATGTCTATGAATGCCACATTTTACTTCAACATGAAGAAATAAAAATAACAATAATAATTGCCAATATTTGCAAAATGCTTTGTAAAATATACCTTCTTTATGCTCGACAACCCAATGTAGTAAATGCCGTTATTGTAAGGAAATGAGTCATAAGTGATTAAGTGATTCGCCCAGGATCACACAATTAAAATGGTTTGGGGAAGATTTAAATTCAAGTCTTCCTAACTCCAAATCCAGTATGTTGCCACTTTGCCATCTACCTTCCTCTGTAGAACACAAACTATGGGGACACTAATTCAAATCAGGACCAGCAGAGAAGAAAAAGGAAATTCACTATGTCTTTCAGAAGTTCTTTCTTTAAATGAAAAGATGAGATTGTCTGGGGCAAAAGGAAAAATCAGTAAGCATATTCTAACATCATTTTTGCATTATAGGTGCCTTCTTCCTATTCTCTTTTCTTGGAAGCAGTAGATTAATTTATTGCAATACATCAAGTTACCTTGTCATAGAGATTATTATTTTAGAATTATTGAAATGTATCAGCCTTCCTTGTTATGTATTGCCCAGAAAACAGTAATAGATTAATAGTGAGAAGATCAATGTTTCAAATCAGAGATCAACAGGTCAAATTGTGGCTTTGCCATGATTATGTGACAATGGACAAGTCAGTCAAAAATTCGTTGCACTACATTTTCCTCATCTTCCTAATGAGGATGTAGAATGAGATATTCACTAAGCTTTCTCTCTCTCTTTCTCTCTGCATATATATATATATATATATGTTATATATATATATAACATATATATCCCCATAGAAACATACAAAAATATACAAGCAGAGTATGCACATATGTAGATGCATATCTATACATCTTTGTACATGTGTGTCTATGTATGTGGAGGGGGGTCTAGATCTGTCATTTTGTTTTATATATAGGTCAATATATAGACATAGGTAGATAGATAGACAAATTAGATAGACAGATAGACAGACAGAAAAATAGAGTTCTATATATAGTCCAAAAGTCACTTTTAGGTTTTAGGTTCATTTAGTTTTATATATAGACATATATAAACATATTCAGACCTATATAAAATTAATTAAATGATCCTAAAACCTAAAGGTGACCTGAGCACTCCTCTAGTCTAATCCTTGCTTCAGTGTAATCCATGAAGGAATCATCCTTACAACAACCTGATAGGTATCCACTCTGAATTTGTTCTATCTCTAACAGAAAATTTCATTAAAAAAAGAAAACAAAACAAATTAAAGCCTCTACCCATTAAAAAGTTCTGTTCTGGAATTGTAATGTATCTACCCTGAAAATCAATTGGTCTCAGTTGTACAGTATAGAACTACAAAAGTAAATTCATCCTTCTTCTCAAAACAGTCTTTGAATATTTGAAGGCAGTTCTTCTTGCCTCCAGGTTTACTCCTTACTAAGCAAAACAGATATCAGATGTTCATTGAATCTCAGAATTAGATGAGACTTTGAAACTTAGCAATTTCAATGCATACATGAATAAAACTTCCCTCTATAACAAACATTTATGTAATCCAACCTCCACATGAAAATGTGTTCAGGAATTCTTTTTTTTTTTTCAATAGTTGCAATCAACTTATTAAAAGAGACGATTGGTTAGGCATCTGCAATAGAAACTTCAACTTCTACATGTCGTTCAAAGCTGATAGAAGTGATCTGTTTAAAAATTTCATAAGGACTGTGCAGATCAATAAGGTGTTTGTGAATTCTCATCTGGAACTGATCCCAAATCTTTGAACCTTCACTGCAAGGAGTTGTTCTAGCTGTGATTTGAAGTGTCTTAGTGGGCACTGGATCAGGTCCCTTCACTTTCCAGTTCTTTTCTTTGGTTCCTCTAATTAGGTCACCACACACTTTCTCCAGTGATTTCACAGTGCAGCTGGTGAGGGTGATCTAGATCAAGTGAATAGCCACTTACAACTCCACAAGTGTCTTACTGGTGTCTTTGAATGCCATGGCAGTGGAGCAGCTTCCTAACCAAGTTATTCCTCGATGAGAGCAAACAGCAATGAGTGAAGAGGACAGGCAGGGATAGGAATTCTTGACAATTAAAAATACTCTAATCCCCCTTTTCCCATCCAATTCTACTTAGAGTTTTAGGAAGATTTTGGTCACATGAAGCCAAAATCATTCTTTGTCATATTTACTTACTCTCCTACAAGTTTGGTCAACAAAAACCATGAAAAGTGTAATGATTTCATATAATAGATTAAAAACGCTGTGATGATTATCACGTTTCATATAGCTCCTTTTCTTTTCCTTTATAAGTATTTGTTGCTGCGTCAACAAATACTAAAAGAGCAAGATTTCTGATCCATTCACACTCCTGGTTGCCCCAACTTGGATGTGCACCATCTTTTCAGCATTCTCTTTTCAGCATTCTTCCTAAAATGAGCACTCATAACTGAATACAATAACCTGATTTCATCTGACCAGGGCAAAGAAAATCAGGACTAGTAAATATTTTGTACTGAACCCTGTGTTCTTTCACTAGAAACTAAAATCTATTAGATTTCTTTAGGCTACCATCTCACATTGAGATTGTAAACTTTTATAAAAAGCAATTCCTTCACACATGAACATTTAATTATTAAAGCTCCTTTCAACTTATATTTGTGCAATGTAGAACTATTACTGTTCTTTGCCTACTTGGTGCTACTCCTGTATGATACTCCATTTTTGTGCCTTTGATGTAGCTGTCCCCCAGGCTTGGAATGCTCTCTCTCCTCACTCTGGCCTAATGGCTTCCCAGGATTCCTTCAAGAAGCAATATAATTTTGGTATGCTTAACTAAATGTATTTGTTACAAAAGCTTTTTGTTTGCTTATTTATTCCCTTTGGGGGGGGTTGGGAGGGAAACAAATAAATATTTATTAATCGATAAAAATAGATTTCCATTTAAAATATTAATTCCCACCTTTAGTTGGAGAGCTTAACTATTCCTCCACTTGCCTTCCAATGGAAATGAAATGCTCTCTTTATCTCTCTTCTCTCTGCTTTCTTTCTTTGTCTCTGTCTCTCTTGAAATATAGATATTGTTATACATAAATACATTATATATAATTCATGTATGAAATAGTATATATAACATGCATAAGCACACACATATAATGCACATAGGCACATATATTGGGTACATGGATATAATATTATATATGCACTAGGTTTAAATCCTGTATCTGAAATGTATCAGTTATGTGATATATATGCATTTATGTGCATAGATACACATATGGGTGCATGTACATGCATGTATATAAACGTGTAATTATGCACACATGCAAATAGATTTATATACATGTGTATATGACATCATACACATGTGTGCTTGTATACACACATGTATATACATACCTTTATGTGCATATGTAAATTATGTACATTTGTGTATGCATATATACTGGATGCTTGCTTTCTCCCTCAAAAGAATGAGACCTCCTTGAGAACAGAAGCAACATCTTTCCTGATCTTTATGTCTCAAGCATTTAGTATAGTGAAGAACACATAGAAAGTGATAAATAAATGCACTTTCTATCTGCCTAAGGTTCCCTATTTTCCTTGGTTCACATTTATTTCATAAAAAGAAGAATAATTCCCAGGAAAAAATAAATATCTTTTTCTTTGTCTCACTTTTGTCTCCATCTGTTTAGAACCTCCTGTCAGTCCCCTCATCATAATAATGCCAAATAATGCATTTGCTTGGCATACAGTCTAAATAGATTTTCTATATTGAAATGGAGCATAATTTGTAATGCTACTGTAATACAGAATAGCCCAAGCCACATAAGGAGAAGTCTGAAATTGCAATGGATACAACCTTTTCTGCATCATGACCCTTTGTCCTTACAGTGTGGATAGAAGAAATCAACATCTGGTTTGGTAAGAGTATTAGTAAACATTAGAACTAAAACATCAAAAGTAGGGAAAAAAAGTAATTTACTTTACAGCTCCCTCTCCTTGCACTTGCGTGTTATTTACTGGAACTCAAAGTATTGCTACTACAGGAGCTGGCCACCTGTCAAATGAATCTCTTGTTGAGAATCATAGCAGCTTGACCTTAGAAAATCCCTAAGATTCTCACATGTCGTAAGCTTGGTCCACATCTCTTTATAATGAAAAAAAAACAAAAACAAAAAAACAACAGACATATTCCTATCAGAGAGAAAGAGAGCAATGCCACAAAATATTTTTTCTTGATCTTTAAAAGTCCCCAACAATCCATTATCCTGAAGAGAAGGTCACGTGATGCACAAGTCTTCAGCAGTAAATGACCATTGCCATTGCTGTTTCTAACTCCATTCCTCCCTAGAACTCCCTGCCAAGTCTGGTAGTCTGAGCCTACTCTAGTAAAGTTAAATTTACCCAGAACTATAAGCTTGTCCTCTTTTGGCACATTGACAATTAGGGTCTCTAGGTCTTCACAAAAGTTTCCCTTGACTTTATCAGCATTTGCCATGGTGGGCGCATAGACACTAATGACAGTGGCATGGAGTTTTCCTGAAAGTGACAATTGCATTGTAATGATCCTGTCATTCACTCTTTTTGGCAGGCATATCAGTTGGCTGATTAGATTGGTTTCGATTGCAAAACCTATGCCAGTTTCATGGTGCCCCCTTTCGCTCTAGCTGTTTGCTCCAGAAAAATATGTATCCAGCACCAACTTCAGTAAGTTGACCTTCATTTGACAACCTTGTTTCACTCAGAGTGGAAATTTGGATCAGATACCTGTTGAGTTCTCTTGCAACAAGAGCAGTTCTTCTTTCAGGTCTACTGGATTTTGTATTGGTTATTAGCATGCACACGTTCCATGTGCTGATCGTGAGTAGAATCATCTTTGCAGATGTTTTCATGCGTTTTGTACATTTTTTGGTGTGTTTTGATGACATAGTGGGATTCCCCACCTGCTGCGGTAATCAGGTCAGGGTTGGGTAAGTAGACAATGTTTAGGGCACCTTTTCTACCCCTTTCCTCACACCAGGAGGTGAGCAGTGCGATCCTTAAAGGGTTACTTAGACACCCAGGAGGCTGTTGAGTCCCACTGCTACTTGATGTGTGAAATGGCCCTATGGCCAGGCCACCTGCGTGCAATGTTGTGACTACAGCTCCCAATGTACCCACATCTGCTGCTTCATCACTTGCCTGTCTCCACAGGACTTTGAAACATAATAGTGAAATGGTATGGGTGATGTCTTTTGATTCGTGCATAAATTGGACTTAAGGGAGGCAGATTTGCAAGAAGTTGTCAGCCTCACTCTCTCCTCCAGAGTCACCATAGTCCAGTAGCAGGACAGAGTAAAAATGGCTGGTGATAGTTCAGGATAACATGGATAACCTTCTTGTCTTTGCTGTCTAACCAAGCTATAAGCCCTCCACATCACCTAATTCACCTGCCTTCATGGCTGTTGGAACAAACTGTTCTGATCCACGCATTCCACCAGAGGAAATCTTCACATGCATGAGACCCTGGGCATTGGATTCAGATGGCTCCAGAGAATTGAGACTGGTAACGTTCCATAACCCTCCCTCACTCAAAACAAAGTCAAGTACAAGTCATGTCATTTCTCTGATAGCATGGTCTTCTTCAACAGCGAAGGATGAACACAATAACAATAACACATACATACATACATGCACACACACATATATGTATGCATGTGTGTGTGTGTGTATATATATATATATATATATATATATATATATATATGATAGTTTCATTCATCATATCTATGGTAAACATATTGTTGCCTTCAAGTGACGCTCCCTTTCTCTTTTCCTTCTCAGATTCATAGATTCTCAAAGAAGGTTATCAGCTTATAGGCTACCTACTTCATCTTTTATCTATGATTCCATGATCCTGAGATGCACAGCACCACTCACTTCTCTCAGATATTTTTATTTTCTTTTTTGTTGCTTTGTTTTTGACAAATTGCTTAATCTTCAATAGTCCTCAATGATTTATCACAACCTTATCAGGTAGATAGTAAAAGCAGTAATAGTAGTATTCCTACTCTGCATATGAAGAATCCAGTATCCAATGGAATCCAATATCTAATTGAGCCTGTACTTGGACCTAGTTCTATAGACTCCAAGTTCTGTTCCTTTTTTCATTACAGAACAATATATCCTAACCATGTTATGTGAAAGTCGTATTTTATATTTCACTAAGTATCAGTAATACCTATGCATTCATGGTGACTGCTTTGTGCTAAAAATTAAACTTATTGTAGCTTTTTATTTATATTCCATGTATATGCATATGTATATGAGTATATATGCATATGTGTGTATATGTGTATAAATGTGTGTATATGTGCATATATACATATATTTATACACACCCACAGTTACATCCAAGAATTTCCTTTAAGCAATTATTTTCTTCTGAGAAGTGTTGACAAACTTCTGCTTTATTATATTTTCATTACTATAATTGCTGTTTTCTATAATTTCAATTTTCATGGCTTTTTTTTTTCATTTTCCTCTATTCTCCCACTTTCTAAAGTAAAATAAAGGGTCCTTGATCAGATCAGTGACTATCCAGCTAAAAACTTTCTTATTTGATCTTTGAGAGATATAATTTGTCCTTTTACAGAAATTTTGTAATCCAGCTTCATAGGTCATAATCCAGAAAGGCAAATCCTGTTCTCTGAAATCATCTATATATTTGACTGTTTATTTCTCACATTCTCCTTCTTCCTTAAAAATCATGATCTTCAACTGAAAGAGGAGACAAAAATACCATCCGTATTCCCAAGTCATCTAGTTTGCAGATTTCTTTTGCCACCTCCTCCAAAAAAATTTTAAAAACCTTTATAAATTTGTTTATAAAAATGAGAAATTGGATAAATCTTAGTAGATATTTTACCATATCTCAGATAATTCCTCTTTTCCTCTTCTAGGAAGATCGCAATGTTCCAAAAAACAACATGAGATAAATATTTGGTGTATCTCCAAACTCTTCTTTAGAGTCATCATATAACAGTATCCGTTTCTTCTTTCTCAAGTCAGAACACTACCGACACTTACCAGTCAGCACTCAATCGTAAGTGCTGTGTGTATTCTCAGTTTCCCTCAGCAAAAGACACTCAAGTGATCATTAATTATAATTTGAAAGCTTTGAATTATTATTTGCTGTTCCTTTGAAAGCAATTGTTCACTACTTTGTTGTTAGATGGTAGATGTGTGACTTAAAATTATTGAGTACTATTGTGAACAGAGAAATGAGAAAATACCAATTTGTTTCTCCTTATAGCATAGTGGAAACAACACTATGTAGGTGTCAATATTTAAGGCTATGATTAACTATCTAAGGCCCATGACCAGGTAAGTCATTTCTTCCTTCTGAATCTGAGGGTCTTCATCTGTAAAGTAATAGTTTTCACTGCTTGATTTTACTCTTCAGTGCTTATTGTATCTGTGAAAACTTCTGAACTTCTTTTTCCTGTTCTAATGCGTTTGTTTTTTTCATGTTGAAAATTTACAGTTATAGTATACTATGTTTATTTAGATTTTTCTAAAATGTGAATTATTTCATTTTACTGTTAAAATAATATGAATATTAATTACAAACTGTCTTCTCACATCAACTTACTTGTTAATTCTGAGAGAATGAACAGATATTTTGGGATGATCATATTTATATCTGGTCTTCCCTTTTACACACATATGAAAACATGTAAAATTATTATATTATTATATTGGATTATACTTCACTAGGTATTTTCAGTGTTAATTCTATTTTTAAAATGTTACTTATGCTTAAATAATATTGACTTTATACTTTCTCTTTTCTTCCATGTCCTTCACTCTGATTATTGAAACGAATATTAGCTCAAAAAATAAAAATTCAAGTCTTTTCTTAACAATAATCATGAATAGTCTGTCATTAGAATATTATTTCTAAGAAACATCTCTGATCACATTAGGACTATGGAATAAACACATTGATCTAGGTTATTTTAAAGTTTCTAACATTTAAAATATGAATTCCAAATTCTCTCCTTCCCTTTATTTCCTTCCATCCATTATAAAAAAGCAAGCAATGTGATATCAATGTGATATCAATTAAACATGCAAAGTCATACAAAGAATATTTTCATATTAGCCATTTTGGAGGAAAACACAAAAAAGAATAAAGAAAAACATATTGAAAAAGATGCCTAAATTTACTCTCAGAGTTCATTAGTCCTCTCTCTGAAAGCAATTAGTATGGATCCTTTGGAATTGCATTGGATTGTTATTTTGATCAGAATAGCTGTCTTTCACAGCTGAAGATCTTTAGAGTTTTGTTTTTATTGTGTAAAATGTTCTTTCACTTCTGCTCTCTTCACTTTGCAAAAATTCATATAACTCTTTCCATGTATTCCTGAAATCATCCTGTTCAGATATTTTTAAGCACAACATTATTCAATCACAATCATATGACACAACTTGTTCAAATATTCTTCAGTTAATGGGTATCTCCTCACTTTCAAATTGTTTGCCACAACCAAAAAGAGCTACGATAAATGTTTCTTTTTTGTACAAATAGGTTCTTTCCATTTTCTTTGATATCTTTAGGACATAAGCCTATAGTCTAGAGCAGCAGAAACCAAAAAACAACAAAATGAAAGAGATTTCCAGCCCAAGAAATTTGGAAGGCCTAGAGGAAAAGTCTATTGCACCAGGTGAAAAGCAGAGCACAGTCCAGCATAGACTGGGTGGTGCAGCCAGGAAAGGACCCAGAACAGGCTTCAGAGTGCCACAGACACCTTCAAAGGTCAGTGGGAGGGCTTCTTCACCCAGCAGAAAAGAATACATTCTGGACTACTAGCAGCAGCCACTGCAGTAGCAGTGTCCCTTGTTGGAGTCCACTGCCTACAGAACCGGGGGGAGTTGAGCAGCTGATCTGAATCTTGGCCCAGAGTGGCTACTCTGACCTTCCCTTAAGCCTCTGGGGGAATTGAGAGGCTGATTTGAATCACAGTCCAGAGCCTGGCCCTGGGGTGAGGAGGAGCATAGCACTAGCATGATAGAGTTGGAAGCAGTTGTGGAGAGAGAGTTCTACTTCCAGATTCTATGTAGAAAAGTTTTCAATTGCTCCTAGACAAATGCACAGGCCAGGAGAGGAATGAACACCTCTCCCTTGATTGTGCCACCTTGGAGGAACTAGGAACTGAGAACTTACACGTCCCCAGAGTACACCCTCCTCTTGACAAAAGTTACTTTCTTGGTGAACAGGTACTTTCTTCCATCATTTCAGGTGAGGAAGAACAAAGCATCCTGTCAAAAGAAGTCCAAAATAAATATGCAGTGCTCTCAGGCCATGGAAGAGCTCAAAAATGATTTTGAAAATCAAGTAAAATAGATGGAGGAAAAATTGGGAAAGGAAATGAGAGCAGTGCAAGAAATTCATGAAATTATCATGGAAATCATGGATAATCAAGGAAAACTGCCCTTCTAGAGCCAGAAGGCAAAATAAATATTTAAAGAATACTTTGATCTCCTCCTGAAAGAGATCTGAAAAGAGAAACTCATGGGAATATTTTAGCCAAATGCCAGAGTTCTCAGGTCAAGGAAAAAGTATTGGAAGCAATTAGAAAGAAACAATTTGAGTAGTGTGGAAATAAAATCAAGATAACAAAAGATCTAGCAGCTTCTACATTCCTACATGGAAAGATAATGTTTGTAACTCTTGAGAATTTTCTCAGTATTTGGATAGTTGGAGAGATTACACACACACACACACACACACACACACACACACAAATTTTATATATATATATAGACAGACAGCATAGGGTGAGTTGAATAAGAAATGATGATATCTAAAAAACTAAAGTTAAGGGCTGAGAGAGGAATATATTGGGAAGAGAAAGGGAAAAATAGAATGGGGCAAATTATCTCTCATAAAAGAGTTAGGCAAAAACTTTCTCAATGGAGGAGAAAAGGGAGGAGGTGAGAGGGAAAAAGTGAAGGTTACTCTCTCCACATTTGGCTTACAGAGGAAATAACATGTTCACACCATTTGGTATGCAAATCTATCTTACACTACAGGAAATTAGGGGAGAAGGGGACAAGTGAAGTCTGGAGATGATAGAAAGGAGGGCAAAGGAGAGGAGGGGGTAATTAGAAGTAAACACATTTGCGGAGGGCCAAGGTCAAAAGAGAGAATAGACTAAATGGGAGGCAGAATAGAATGGAGGGAAATATAGCTAGTCTTACACAACATGACTATTATGGAAGTCTTTTGCAAATCTATACATAGATATCCTATGAATTGCTTTCCTTCTCAATGGGGATGGATGGGGAGGAAGAAAGGGAGAGAAGTTGGAACTCAAAGTTTTAGGAACGAATGTTAAGAATTGTTTTTGCATTCAGCTTTGAAATAAGAAATATACGTAATGGAGTATAGAAATCTATGTTGCCCTACAAGAAAAGAGAGAAGGTGTGGATAAGGGAAGGGAGGGGTGTGATAGAAGGGAGGGCATATTGAGGAAAGAGGTAACCAGAATGCAAGGTATTGGGGGAGGAGGGTAGAGATGGAGAGAAAATTTGGAGTTCAAAATTTTGTGGAAATGAATGTTGAAAACTAAAAATAAATAAATATTTTAAAAAGATATAAACCTGTAATAATGATATTGTTGGGACAAAAGGTAAGCACAACACTTTGAACAAGGTTCCAAATTATTCTTGAGAATTATTGGAGTAATTCACAACTTCAGCAGCATGCATTAGTGAACCTGTTTGCCCGCACTCTCTCCAGTTTTGCAATTTTTTTTCTTTTCTGTCATACTAGTCAAATTGATAGCATGAGGTAATATCTCAAAGAATGAGATGGAACAGTTTTTCATGTGACTACTGATTGTTTTGATTACTTCTCATGAAATGAGTAATTAATAGGAGCAAGCTTCAGTAACATATATTTCAGAAATAAGGCTTTTATCAGAAAAATTTTCTATAAAAATTTCTTCCCAGATTCTGCTTTTGCTACATTGCTTTTATTTTTCAAAAACTTTTAAAAGAATTTTATATAATCAAATTATCCATTCAATTTTTAAAAATTTATTTTTTTATTTTTAGTTTTCAATATTAATTTCCACAAGATTTTGAGTTCCCAATTTCTCCCCAACTTCACCCTCCTCCCACTTCATAACACCATGCCTTGTGATTATCCCTTCCCCCAATCTGCTGTCTTTTCTATCCCATCGCTCCCTTCCCTTATACCCATATTCTCTCTTTTCTTGTAGGGCAAGATAGATTTCTATACTCCATTGCATGCATTTCTTATTTCCCAGTAGTGTAAGATAAATTTTCATACCAAATTAAGTGTGCCTGTTATTGCCTCCTTGAGCCATACGTGATGAGAGTAATCTTCACTTTCGACTCACAATTTGCCCTCTGTCTATATGTATATAATCTATCCAACTACCCCAATATTGAGAAAAATCTCAAGAGTTACACATGTTATATTTCTATGTAGGACAGTTCAGCTTTAGTGAGTGCTTTATGATTTCTCATTCCTGTTTATCTTTTTATGTATCTCTTGATTCTTGTGGTTGAAAGTCTAATGTTCTATTCAGTTCTGGTCTTTTCATCAGAAATGCTTGAAAGTCCTCTATTTCATTGAATGACCAATTTCCCCCTGAAGTATTATACTCAGTTGTGCTGGGTAGGTGATTCTTGGTTTTAATCCCTTGACTTCTGGAATATCATATTCCAAATGCATTGATTCCTTAATGTAGATGCTGCTAGATCTTGCGTTATTCTGATTGTATTTACACAATACTCAAATTGTTTCTGTCTTACTGCTTGCAATATTTTCTCCTTGACCTGGAAACCTGGAATTTGGCTACAATATTCCTAGGAGTTTTCTTTTCAGATCTCTTTCAGGAAGTGATTGGTGGATTCCTTCAATACCCCTTCTGGTCCTAAAATATCAGGGCAATTTTCTTTGATAATTTCATGAAAGATGATCCCTAGGTTGTTTTTTTTTGTTGTTGTTTGTTTGTTATTTTTGTTTTTTGTTTTTTTTGATCATGGCTTTCAGATAGTCCCATATTTTTTAAATTGTCTCTCCTGGATCTATTTTCCAGGCCAGTTGTTTTTCCAATGAGATATGTCACATTTTCTTCAATTTTTTTCATTGTTTTGGTTTTGTTTTGCAATTTCCTGGTTTCTCATAAAATCATTAGCTTCCCTTGGCTCCATTCTAATTTTTAAAGAATTATTTTATTCTATGAGCTTTTGAACCTTATGCAGTAGTTCTCTGTCTAAGACTTGAACCTTTTGCACCACCGAATATCATTTTATACTGTGAACACACTTAGCGAATAGTAAAGCAAATGCATTTATCCAAATTGCTAGCAAAACAGGAATTAAAAAATTATGCATCAGAGAATGTGTACCAAACAATGAGAAGAGAAGGAGTTCTCCAATTAAGAGAAAGATGACAGCTCAACGAAGAGAAATTAGCCATGATTTCACCCAAGGAGAAATTTCCCAAAGTGTCAATTATGCATAACTGGGAATA
Organism: Bettongia penicillata ogilbyi; assembly: GCA_023548195.1. NCBI lineage: Eukaryota > Metazoa > Chordata > Mammalia > Diprotodontia > Potoroidae > Bettongia > Bettongia penicillata. Next base: position 231,989 of record JAJHZJ010000771.1, read on the forward strand.
AAAAAAGTGACAGAGAATGCGGCTCTCATGGATTTTGCCCCAAATCTTTTCTTGAAGCAACTTGAAATGGGTTTGTCCTCTTTCATCTTCTCTTTCACGGATGGAAGCCAGAAATATAATGTGATCCATAAGTACATTGGGACTTAAAGAGTCCCAAAGAAGAACTAAAGTTTAAAGAGTCCCTAAGGGTACTTGAAGGGTGATGAAGTGTACTTGAAGCCAGATAAGTTCACAAGAGGAATGAAGAAAACTAGGTATCTTCTGCATTCACTAAGTCCTCCTTGCTCCTCACAGAGGACATGGCATTCATTTTCACCAATGAAAAGACAGTCCCTTCCAAATGGGTTTTTGGACGGAGATTACAAATGATTAATCAATGCAAAAAAAATCTCCATAAATTTCAAAGTGAGCTGAAAATCAAAAAATAAAGATTATTTTGCCCAATAGATGTATGATATCTTTAAAAAATAGAATGCTGATTAATCCAAACAATTTGCTATACTCTCACTATGTGTGATAAGAGAATACCATGGATGAATTTAAGTCATGGTCTCAGGGTCTTTGGAGAGATGTGTATTGCTCAAGTGATGTACTGTCCTTTGCCTTGAAATGTCACATACTATATCACATTAAAAGTTAACTATTTTATCAATGCATCCATATATCAGAGATTATTTGGAGCCCATAATAATAAAATACAAATAAAATGTGAAAATTGTATTACCAAAATTCCTTTTCATCATAAAAAGCATGTGTCAATAGGTATGCTAGATAGGGATTTTAATTTGTTTGAAAACATCCAAATGTTTTCACAGCCTGAGAAATATGCTGTTGCTTTTCCCTGTAGGACATGGAGTTCCTTCATCATTCTTTTTTTGTATTTTCTCAGCTTCCATTTCATCTTTCCTTTATTTACTCTTTATCACAGTAATTCATGGTGAAGTGTATTTTTCAAATACACTGATGGCTACAGTCACTGTTTTCACTTTGTGCCTGGCTGACAGATGTTGAAGAATGGCAATAGATTTTCCCTTAATTATCCAGTGCTTCTTTTTGCACTGCCAGATCATATTATATGGTGGCAGCAGATAGTACTCAGGTAGCAATGAATATATAATTCATTTCATGTCCTTCTTATATGACCATGTCCTTTAGCAGCAGAATCAGCAATAGTTATATTCTGTCTCACTCAACAGTGGATAGTGGCCTCTGCCTCCACTTTTGGGGGAGAAACAGTGCCAATGTGCAAAATAATGTTTGACCAAAATTACTTTACTTCAACTTGCCTTGTCAGTGTAGAAAAAAAAAAGGCCTTGGTACAAAATTTCTAAATCTTTTATGGACTTTTCATTGCATGATATTTGTGGTTTTGCAAAATATCTAAACATTTAGAAAAGAAAAAAATACATTGAGTAATAGGTTTACATGTGAAAGCAATTAAAAAAAAGAAGTAATAAGATTAAGAATATGTAGAACTTTATTCCCATGCATTTTTTGTTGATTTTTACATAATAGTCAATGATACTGGAAATAGAATTCAGTGAGTTTTACTTAATGTAGAACAATTAAATTTATATAGTCTATTATCTACTTAAAATAGAGAATTATTGCTCTTTTGGTGGTTACAGGAAGGGATTGACTTTTTAATAAGTCATTTATGATGACACTTTTTTAAAAAAAACCTTGTCAGTATCGAGTTCTCATAAATCTTCTAGAAATTCTTTTGTATTTATTTTAGAGAAATATAGAGTGTGTAAAGAGTTGCAGAATTTGGAAAAAAAAACCATAATACCAGAAAGAAAAAAAATGCTTACCAGAAAGAAAAAAAACTGCTTTCCATTCTTCTCTCACCTGAAATACAAATACAATATGTCATTCTGTGCAGATAGAGAAGCAGATGTGAAAAATCAAATGTACTAATTAGAATTTGGCATCTTTGCAGGAATGGAATTATTTTAAAGAGAATAAGAACAAAAGGGAGAGAGATGGAAATAAAACTGAATATTTTGCATAATTCATATTTTTTTATTTATTTAACTTTTTACATTCATTTTCACAAAATTTTGGGTTCCAAATTTTCTCCCCTTTTATCCCCTCCCCCCACCCCCAATACCCCAAGCAATCTAATTTTGCTATCTCCAATATGCCCTCCCTTCTGTCATCCCTCCCTTCTCTTGTCTCCATCTTCTCTTTTCTCCTGTAGGGCCAGATGACTTTCTATTCCTCATTAACTGTATATCTTCTTTCCTAGTAGCAACACAATACTAAACAGGTGTTCCTAAAACTTTGAGTTCCAAATTCTCCCCATCCCTCCCTCACCACCCATTCCCTTTGGGAAGGCAGGCAACTCAATATAGGCCATATCTGTGTAGTTTTGCAAATGACTTCCCTGATAGTCGTGTTGTGTAAGACTAACTGAATTACCCTCCATCCTACCCTGCCCCTCATTGTTTCTCTTCTATCTTTTGATCCTGTCCCTCCCCAAGTGTTGCCTTCAAATTGTTCCCTTCCCCCTTTGCCCTCCCTTCCATCATGCCCCCACCCTGCTTATCTCCTTCTCCCCCACTTTCCTATACTGTAAGATAGGTTTTCATACCAAAATGAGTGTGCATTTTATTCCTTCCTTTAGACAAATGTGATGAGGGTAAACTTCTTGTTTTTTTTTTTTTCTCAGCTCTCCTCTTTTTCCCTCCACTAAAAAGTCTCCTACCTGCCTCTTAAATGACATATAATTACCCCATTCCATTTCACCCTCTTTCCTCCCACTACATTTCTCTCTCACCATTTACCTTAATTTCTTTTAAGATATCTTCTCATCCTATTCAAGCTGTGCTCTCTGTCTCTGTATGTGTGTGCATGTGTGTATGTGTGTGTGTGCATGTGTGTACATGTGTGTGTATGGACCCACCAACTACCCAGATACTGAAAAGTTTTAAGAGTTACAAATATTGTCTTTCCCTGTATGAATGTAAACAGTTCACTTCTGGTAAGTCCCTTAAGACTTCTCTTTGCTGTTTACTTTTTCATGCTTCTTCTCATTCTTGTGTTTGAAAGTCAAATTTTCTTTTCAGCTCTGGTCTTTTCATCAAGAATGTTTGAAAGTGCTCTGTTTCAATGAAAGACCATATTTTCCCCTGAAGTATTATACTCAGTTTAGCTGGGTAGGTGATTCTTGGTTTGAGTCCTAGTTCCTTTGACTTCTGGAATATCCTATTCCATGCCCTTCGAGGCCTTAATGTAAAAGCTGCTAGATCTTGAGTTATCCTGATTGTATTTCCACAGTACTGGAATTGTTTCTTTCTAGCTGCTTGTAAGATTTTCTCCTTGAGCTGGGAATTCTGGAATTTGGCCACAATGTTCCTAGGAGTTTCTCTTTTTGGATCTCTTTCAGGTGGTGATCAATGAATTCTTTCAATACTTATTTTGCCCTCTGGTTCTAGAATCTCAGGGCAGTTTTCCTTGATAAATTCATGAGAGATGATACCTAGGCTCTTTTATTGATCATGGCTTTCAGGTAGTCCCATAATTTTTAATCTCCTGGATCTATTTTCCAGGTCAGTTGTTTTTCCCATGAGATATTTCATATTCCCTTCCATTTTTTCATTCTTTTGGTTTTGTTTGGTGATTTCTTGGTTTCTCGTAAAGTCATTAGCCTCCATCTGTTCCATTCTAATTTTGAGAGAACTGTTATCTTCAGTGAGCTTTTGAACCTCTTTTTCCATTTGGCTCATTCTGCTTTTGAAAGCATTCTTCTCTTCATTGGCTTTTTGAACCTCTTTTGCCAATTGAGTGAGCCTATTTTTCAAGGTGTTATTTTCTTCAGCATTTTTTTGGGTCTCCTTTACCAAGGTATTGACCCGTTTTTCATACTTTTCTTGCATCTCTCTCATTTCTCTTCCCAGTTTTTCCTCCACCTGTCTAACTTGCTTTTCAAAATCCTTTTTGAGCTCTTCCAAGGCTTGAGCCCACCCAACATCCCCCTGGGATGTCTGGGGTACTGAGGCCCCGCCCTCCAGGTCTTTCCCTGATGGCAAGAATATGTCCTCGTCATCAGATCCGAAAGTTGGGATCATTTGCATCTGTTCGAAAAAACTCTCTATAGTCTTATTTTTCTTCCCTGTTCTAGGCATTTTCCCAGCCAGTTACTTGACTTCTGAGATTCCTGTCCACCCCCACCTAGATCCGCCCAGCTAGTGCTTGGGGTCTGAGATTCAAATGGGCTTTCCCCGCTGTGCACACCTGCTAATCAATGTGAGCTTTAATTCTGATGCTGAGGTGGGGGCAGGGCCATCTCCCAGGCTCAGCTCCCTCAGGGGTTTATGCAGAGACTTTCAGTAATGAAGATCCTGCCTGCTGCTGGGGGAGTCCCAGGCCACTGCTGCTTCCGCCACTGCCCCCGCCCCTTCCTCTACCTCCGCGGCTTCCTCCTGAGGGGGCCCGAGTCACGGAGACACTCCGCTCCCCCTCTCGGCCAGCCAACCATCTCTCTCACTAACCTGTAGCTTCTGTGGGCGGAGGGACCTTCCCGGCTGACAGAGCTTCCGTCCCTGAAGCCTGCACGGATCAGCTTCTCTGGGGCCACGGCCAGGGCAGCGCTGGGGTGGGGTCCGCTTTCCAGGGCACCACGGACCCTGGGGACGGCTCTCCAGGGCTCTCTGGAATGGAAATCTCTTCCACTCTGTTTCTGCACACCTTCAGTGATCCAGAACTTATGGGGATCTCTTTTTACATTAATTCTATGGGCTGTGGGTCCGGAGCTTGTAAACGTGTGGCTTTCTACTCCGCCATCTTGGCTCCATCCCCCATAATTCGTATTTTAAAACATGATTTAGGGGACAGATTTATGTTAATATAATTTTCGTTCTTTATTTGAGTTGCCCCCTCACTGAATCTGTAAACAGAAGAGGAATGGATAAGTAGGAAAACAAAAGCCATTTACCTTTCTTTACTTCATTTTATAATTTTTGATTCCTATTGGTCAAAGAGAGATCAACTGTAATGCCGTCTGGCTGATTCAAAACATAGAGTACAAGCAGCAACTTATCTGATCTCCTACAGTAATCCCCTCCAAACAATTTTAAATAACTCCTCAAATCAAACGTTGGAATCACAGAATCAAGGAAAAGTCAAAGTGAGACATTTTTCTGCCTAAGACAATTTAGGAGGTTGCCAGGAGAGGTCTGTGAGACCATACTGAAGGCCTATCCAAAATGCACATTTCTACAGTCAGTAGAAGCAGTAGTGGTGAGCCTTGGAGACAGACACAACAGTGGAAGCAATAATGTTGGGAGCTCTTAATCAAAACAGGATGGTTAAGGCAGGGTTTCAATTGGTGAGAACTGGTGCAGCTGGGTAATTCTATTGCCTATACATAATTTTGGATCACAATTCTACAGCAGAGAGAGCACTTGTGGGCAGGCACAAGGGAACAAGGACCTGGGTAACAATACTAAGGAAGAGGGGAGAGCTAGTAATTAGAGCTGTAGAGACACAAGCAACCTGGTCACAGCTTCAGGATGAAGCAGAGGACTAATGCTTGTGACTGCAGGAAATCAAGTCCCTTGTTGGATAAAAGAAAAAAAAAACACAGACCAGAAGATCAGTAACCACATTCCCCTTCCAATCACATCACCTTGGAAGCCCCCAGAACTTGGGCAGATGCCATGGAGGCTGAGATACCTCATATAACTAGGGCATGACATTAAGAAAATTACTAACCTTTTCAAAAGTGGATCTTGTAAAAAAAAAAAGTGGGGAAAAATGGTATCCATCAAAAATGACTAATTGGTTTATAGCATTCTGATATAATATTAATTTCTTTCAGATCTCATCTATGAAACAGAACCAGTTAGCAGAAGAGATTAGAAACCATAATCCAACAATATGTTGTTTGCAGGAGATGCACTTGAAACAGAAAGACACACATAGATGAAGGACTGAAGTAAAATATAGTATATTTATTATATTACATTTTAATGGAACTTAAAGGAGATAGGGGCATCAATCACAATCTCAGACAAAGGAAAAGTAAAAATGAAATTAAAATTTTAACATAAAAGGAATAAAAATAAAATAAAAGAGATAATCAGGGAAACTACACTTCACTAAAAGATTTCCCAGATAACTAATATAAAAAATTACAGCAAATTTCTCTGAAAAAGAACTTATTTCTCAAATATTTGGGAACTGAATCAAATTCATAAAAATAAGACTCACTCCCAAAATCTATCAATGGTCAGATAAGAACAGGCAGATTTCAAATGAAGAAATCAAAGCTATCTATAGTTACATTTTTAAAATACTTTAAATCACTCTTGATTATAGAAATGAAAATTGAAACAACTCTGAAGTACCAAGTCATGCACATCAGAAATGACAAATGTTGGAGAGGATAAGGGACAATATTTACATTAACAAATTGTTGGTGGAGTAGTGAATTGGTACAACCACTATGGAGATCAACTTAGAAATATGCCCAAAGGCCTATAAAACTATCCTTATATTTTGATCCAGCAATACTGTTACTAATTCTGTGTCCCAAAGAGGTCAAGGAAAAATGAAAAGGATCGTAGAATAATATTTATAGCAACTGTTTTGGTGGAGGCAAAGAATTAGAAATTGAGGGCATGCTCATCAATTAGGCAAAGGCTGAACAAGTTGTCATATGATTGTGTTAAAGTACTATTGTGCTGTAAGAAATGATGAGGGGGTGTGGTCATAAAAATAATAAGACCTGCATGAATTGATCAAAATTGAAGTGAGAGTAACTGGGATATCATTGTGCAGTGGAACACTTATGTTATCATGACCAACTGTGAAAGACCCTAATCAATAACAATGATCCAAGATACTTCCAAAGGACTCATGATGAATAAATGCTATCCACCACCCCTCTCCCCAGAGAGAGAACTGATGAGTTTAGTGCAAACTGAGTTATAATTTCCTCATTATCTTTATTTTGTGAGGTTTTTTTGTGATATGTCAATGTGGAAATATATTTTACATGATTCCAGATAGATAACTGATAATATTTTGGTTTCCTTCAGAGTGGGTAGAGGAAAACTGTGAGGTGGGGAGAGAATTTGGAATTCAAAAATTTAAAAGAAAATCATGCTAAAAATAAATAGGAAAATTGGAAAAACAACCCTATGTTGTAGAAAAAAGAAACTGTACTGTGTATGGTCTCTTGCTTCAAGATGGCATAGCAAGAGAACAAGAATATAGTGCAGAAGAAAGAATAATCTATTTGAAATCAAAGGATATGTATTTTGACTTTCACATTTATTACTTGTGATTGATGACATAGGTCACTTAGCCAGGTTGAACTACCATGTTCTTGCATGTAACATAACCAAATGAAAAAAAATTGAAATCTGAAATCCTTCTCAATTGTAAGCCTGTGATAGCAAGCTGTTTATCTGGGGATATTTGAAATGCTATCCTGGGCAGGATGATGTGAGGTAGAGCAAGTTTCTTCTTCTGGTCTAGAATCTCGATTATTTTTAAACCAGTAAAGATATTTCTATAACTGCGTCTTCAATGGACTACTCTAAATTGGACAAGAAAAAAATAAACAGAAAAATGTTTCAATATACACATCAGTTCTCTGTGTGGGGATAGCATTTTTGCCATTATGAGTCTTTAGGAATTGTCAGGGATCATTTTAATGATGATAATTGCTTAGTTTTTCATAATAATAGATATAGCAGTTCTTATTAGTAAATATTGATCACATTTATTTATAGAACTCTTCCTTAATTCTATTATAGAAGGCACACATATAAATTGGGGTCTACTATGTCCAAGTTGAATTTTGAGAGAAAGATAAAAATAAATTGTTAATATCATCTTTGCATGTATTTCTTTTATTTAAGACTTTTTGATTTCCAAATGTGAGCATTTCCCTACTTTCAGAAACTTTGAACCAAGCATAAATGTAACTTCTTTGTGGTGCCTCTTTCCCTTCTTCCCCTCTTTCCCTGCTTTCTTCTCTTTACGATTTTTATGGGCTATCTCACAGAATATAGTTAGATTTGAAACTTTTTGATCTAGGAAAATCATTAATCCATATGTTAATAAAATAATATCAACTTAAAGGGAAATGTCTGGTGGAATTAGCCAGGTCTCCCTTCTTTTTACCATTTTGTCGCTCAACATTTTTACCAGCAACTTGAGTAAAGACATGGCTATCAACATTATCAAATTTATAAGTGGATGTCACAAAGCTGAAGTGACTCTAATAAGATAATATTTAATAGTAAGAAACATGAAGTCCTATACTTTGGCATAAAAAAAAACTTCTTTAGTTTATAGTAGAGAAGTACAAATGTAATTTGTTTGAAAAAATATTGTGATTTTAGTGGATCAGAAATCCAATATTTTAAAATAAAGCAATATTGTTTATTCTTTTCAGTTCTGGCTTCAACATGTCAGGAAAGACATTGACTATTTACTTCAGGTACAAGGGATGTTAATCAGAAAAGAGAGAACTGGAGATTGTGCCATAAAAATATTATCTAAAGGAACATTTTATGATTGTCCTGATGAGGAGTCATGTGAGAGAATAATTGCCTTCAAGTGTTTCTAGTTATGTCATATGTAAAAGACTTACTCTACTTGACCTCAGGTGTAAGTACAATAGGTCTAATGTGCAAAAACTATAGAAAAATCATTTTAGGCTTAATGTAAGGAAAGAGATTTGAGACAATTAGAGACATGCAAAATCAATCAATAATTATTTATTAAGCCTTTATTATGTTCCAGGAATCATCTCTGCTAAGTGCTGAATAAAAGTGAAACTAGTTGGGAGAGGTCAAGTGGAAGTGAGGAGAGATTTATTCCAGACATGAGAGATAGCCTATACAAAGACACTGAGATAAAAAGTAGAACATACCAGAATCCTAAGATTACAGAGTTTAAAGATGGGAGCAATGTATAGGAATACTGGCAAGATAGAAAGGAGATTGTTCAAGAAAATATCAAAATACCAAGATAAAGCAAAGCAAAATAAAAGAGTTCATATTTCATGTACTGTGTTCCACCTTCAAGATACAAAAACAAGAGTGAAACAGTTTTCACAGGTAGTTTTCAGGGAAAAAAATTAAATAAAAATAAAAATGAAATAGAGATATCAATAATCACATGGAAAATGTTCTAAATAACTGACACTAATAGAGAATGGCAAATTAAAACGAATCTGAGATACTACCTTACACCTGTCAGACTGGCTAACATGACAGAAGATGAAAATTACAAATATGAGAGAATATGTGGAAAAAATGGGGAAATAATTTACTGTTGGAGGAATACTGAACTAGTCTACCCATTATGAGGAATATGTCCAAGGGGCTATAAAACTGTATGTATCCTTTGATGCAACAATATCACTACTTGAACTGCATCCTAAAGAGAATAAAAAAATTTTTTAAAACCTATTTATGTAAAATTATTATTAGCAATTCTTTTTGTGGTAAGAAAGAATTGGAAATTGAGGGGATGTCTATCAGTGGGGAAATGGTTGAACAAGATGGGATATAAGATTGTGATGGAATACTACTATACAATAAGGAATGAGGAGAAGGATGGCTTCAGAAAAACAAAACAAAACAAAACAAAACTTGGGAAGACATAAACTGATGCAAAGTGAAGTGAGCAATACCAGGAGAACATTTACATAGTGATAACATTGTAAGGATGATCAACTATGAAAAATGTACCTAATCTGATCAAGACAATGATCTAAGCAATTGCAAAGGACACATGATGAAAATTGCTCTCGACCTCCACAGAGAGAACTGATGAACTCTGAACAGAGATTGAAGAATACTTTTTTAAACTTTACTTTTGGAAGGTTTATTTTTGTCTGTCTTTTGTTTTGCAGCATACCTAATAAATAGAAAAAAAATGTGTTTTACATGACTCACATATTCAATATATATCAAATTGTTTACCCTCTAAAGGAGGGTGGAGGGGTTGGAGGGAGTGAGAGAATTTGAAACTCATTTTTTAAAATGATTATTAATTTTTACTTGTAATTGGGAAATATTAACCAAAATTAATAAAATATATTAAAAACCCAAGGGAAGTAAAATATTGCCATTTTATAGGTAAGAAGTTGATTCTTAAAAGGTAAGAAAATAACTTTTTATAAACATTCCTTTAAGATGCAACTTGAGCAGGATGGGACAAAAAAAAATGTAATGTGAAATAAATGTGAGGATCCAAAAGCTATTCCCTTAAAAACAAAAACAAAAAGCCTTTCTTTTTATGATTTACTGCAACCAAAGGATATTCTACTACTTTTTCTGAGGCTTCAGTCAAAGCTTCCTGTTTTGTCTGCCTTTTCATTCCTGTCTACCATATATGCCCTATTAGAGAGCACAGAATAAAGCTATTTCTAGTATCCTTAGCAATAAAATTGACTTCTTTGTCCTATAAATCCTGTAAATGTTAAATGTTGCTCAAACTTTCCACAGTATTCCCTATTCTTTAATTTTTTTTTACTTACTTTTAAATCAACAGATGAGATTTTGCTATATTCATTCAGTCAACTATCATTTATTTAGCAACTGTTAAGGGCCAGACATAACACTGTGTCTACCTCTGGGAAAGAAAGGAAAACTGTGGTTTTTGTTTTGTTTTATTTTGTTTATCTCAAGGACCTCACAACCTAAAGGGGGAGAAAATAGATGGTGCAGTGGATAGATCTGGAATCAGGAAGATTTAAGTTCAAGTCTTGCCTCAGATGAGTATTAGCTGAGAGATGCTGGGAAAGTCTTGAATTTCTTCTTCCTGGGGAGGAGCCAAGATGGCATAGTAGAAAGACTCACTGTATGCTAGCTGCAAACCCACAGCCCATAAATTTCCTGTAAAAAGAACTCCCCACAAATTCCAGAGCAGCACAAGCTGCACAGCATAACAGTGGAAGAGATTTCCATTCCGGAGAGCCCTGGAAAGCCGTCCCCAGGGGTCCATTGTGCAACCAACGTGGAGCCCACCCCTGCCTTGCCCTGGCCATGTGCCCCGAGAGGAGTAGATCCGAGCAGGCTTCAGGGACAAACTTCCAGTGGCTGCGAAGGTCCCTCCACCCACAGGTGCTAGAGGTCACTGAGAGAGACTTCTGGGCTGGCTGAGAGAGGAGCGGGGTGTCTCCATAACTCAGGTCCCCTCGGGAGTCAGAGGCAGAGGCAGTGACCGCCCGGAACTCCCGGAGCAGACAGGAGCTCAGGGCCATTACTGAATGTCTCTGCATAAACCCCCTGAGGGAACTGAGCCTGGGAGGTGGCCCTGCCCCCACCCAAGCACCAGAACTTAAGCTCACATTGAATAGCAGCCCTGCCCACTGCTGAAAGCCCTGAGGCTGGGGTGCAGCATTTGAATCTCAGACCCCAAGCACTAGCTGGGTGGATCTAGGTGGGGGTGGACACGAATCTCAGAAGTCAAGTAACTGGCTGGGAAAATGCCCAGAAAAGGGAAGAAAAATAAGACCATAGAAAGTTACTTTCTTGGGGAACAGATGTTACTTCCTCCTTTCATTTCTGATGAGGAAGTACAATGTTTGCCATCAGGGAAAGACGTGGAGGTCGGTGCCTCTGTATCCCAGACATCCCAGGTGGATATCCGGTGGGCTTAGGCCATGGAAGAGATCAAAAAGGATTTTGAAAGGTGGAGTAAATTTCTTCTTCCTCAAATTTCCTCATCAGTAAAACTCATGCTAATGTTACTGATTTCAGAACATTAGAGTTAAGTAGTGTGAAAAGATTAGACCAGTAGGAAGGGGACAAGTTGTGAAGGACCTTAAAAGTCAAACAAAGTATATTATATCAGATCCTGGAGATAATAGGGAGCCATTGCTGTTTTTTGAGTAGTGTTCAGACCTGCAATATTTTCCCTCTGTTTGATCAAGAGCTTCTGTCATAGTTAAGGTCACAGTCAATATCATCACCATTTCTGTTGCTGAGGCTAGTGTTGATGCTAATGAACTGTCACAGTATCTTGTTCAATTAAATCATCATTTAACTAAGTGCTTACTAGCCAGAGAGAAATGGTTTGGATTCCTGGCTAAAGAATCCCAGGAAAGGGGGTGGGGAGATGCACTCTTTAGTATTTTAATACTTAAATGAGGTGGGGGGGAGTTAGGAGGATAAGACAAGGGTTCAAACAACTGATTGTAACATAAATTATAAGTTCATTAGAGAGGCTATACCATGAGAGATGTAAGGCAGGGACATTGTCAACTCCCATGTGTCGTATTGTCATTTTTCTACAGATAATTGCCATATCCTTATTATGAATCCAGAGCTAATCTCCCTTATGAGTTCCAGTATTATGTCATCAGTTGCTCAGAAACCAATTTGAAATAGATGTCCCATTGGCATTTTTTTTTTTGCCAATGTCATATATTATTTTATTATTTGTATTTCTTTGTCTTCTATGGCAAGTGAACAAATAATTTAAACCAATTATATATACAGAGTACCTGGTTAATGACCCAAGGATCATCAGAAAGGCCAAAACCTCTCAACCCCTTTCTAGCAAGGAACAGTTAAGTTTATCATCTATGCAAAACTCCACCTAAAAAGGTCTCATGTGTAAAAAGACTTTCTTTATTACAAGCTATCACATTATGGGGATGGGAAGAAAGTCAAGGTTGGGGGGAGACTGGGAGAAGAGTATGCAGACAGGTGGATCACAGGATCCTGGGCCCTGGACAGTCCCCAGGTATGAAGAGTGAAAACTGATGCATTCAGGTAATCTGGAGTAGGGTTTCCAGCATCTCTATGAGAAAGGTATCAATGGGTGTGTCTCCAATGAGCTTGAAGAAGAAGAGGTGCTCAAGACATTTTAAGCCAATGGATCGGAGAGCTGGGAGTCGAAGCAGGAGCTTGGCAAATCTGCCAGGCTGATTGGGGTACTTCTGCTTAGTGTGTGCTTCCAGGGTAGCATAAACCTTTTCTCGGAGGGCCTCCACTTCAGAGGGATTGGACAAGCCCTTAGCATCTGAGTTAAACAGGACAATGGCCTGAAGACAGCCTAACTTGGATTTATCCATCTGTGTGTCTTTCATTTTAGAAATCAGCTCAGTGAGAACTCTGTCAAAGATGGAGCTGACCCTGGCACTGTGCACACTGCTTTGATGAACACGCAGACCAGTTGCAAGGAGGATCCCACCCTGTACAGACATCGAGCTATGGGAGAAGGAGGCAATCAGCAATTCATTCCGGCCTGCCTGAAGAAGAATAACTTGGTCTTCCAGGGTGAGGTCAGAGAAGCGTGGGATGCATTTGGCCCATTCAACAAGAGTAAAGAGCTGCTTATCAGCAGCATGGCATATATTGGTGACCGGATCATTTGTCGAGTTCTCCATGCTTTTGTCTTCATAGGATTCAGTCTTTGGTTCAACAGCTAGTTCTGCTTCTAGGATCCTCTCCACGGGCATGTCTTCATGGCCACTGCTGGTGAACTCCACTTCATTCTCAGCCCTCTTCCTGCTTCTCTCTCTCTCCTCCTGCACAGCTTCCCTCTTCATACCCATGACAAGGCATTTCTGATAGTGACAGTATTGGCAGCTGTTCTGTTGGCGCTTATCAATGAGGCAATCCTCGTTATCTCGACATGTGTAGATAAGGTCTTTCCTTATGGTCCTCTTGAAGAATCCTTTACAGCCTTCACAGCTGTATACCCCATAGTGCTTCCCTGATCATCTGTCTCCACAGATGGCACAGATGTTTTTGGCAAGGGATCCTCAACTTGTGGATGAATAGGTCATGGCTCCCATTCCTTGAATCCCTGGCAAGGGCTTGATGTCATCTGAGCTTCTGACATTGTTCACAACATTAAGCTGAGAACTGGCTGGACCAACCATGTTGACACCTGGAGAGGTAGCCAGGGATAAGGAGTGAGGTCCTATGGCTAATGTAATGACTCTGTAGGAAGAGCCCAGAGCATTCAAAGGAGACCCAACAGCACTCAGTGGGGAGGCAAGTGTCCTGGGAACACTGACTGGGGCCTCAATGTAGTTGGAGTGGCTGTCCATGGATTTTCCTGTGGTCAGGGCTGGTGATGGGCTCATAGATGTAGAGTTAGTGTAACTGAGAGAACCTTATAGCAATACCTCATGATAGCATCCAACCATAGTGAAGTGAAAGCTCTGGTAACACTGACATCCACAGATAAAAGTAATCATCTTCACTGGTATTTCTATTCCACTTGGAGGTTTACAAGCGATTTCACATAAATTATCATATTTAATCCTTTTCCAAACCCAATAAGATGTGCTTTGGGAGACTCTTAAGGATCAAAGGTTCTAAAAGTTCTTTCTTGTTGGTCTGCCAAGGTGATGATTGCAATTCCTATTATCAGTCATTCATTCAGACAAGGGAGTTCCTGGTCCTGAAAAGGCCTTCAATAAACTTAAAGTCTAGGCAGAGTCAAGATGGCGGAGTAGAAGGACGCACGTTTACGAGCTCCAACCCACAGCCCAGAGAATTAATGTAAAAAGAGACCCCCATAACTTCTGGACCACTGAAAGGGGTACAGAAACAGAGTGGAAGAAATTTCCGTGCCAGAGAGCCCTGGAGACCCGTCCCCAGGGTCCGTCGCGCCCTGGAAAGCGGACCCCAACCCAGCGCTGCCCTGGCCGCGGCCCCAGAGAAGCTGACCCGAGCAGGTTTCAGGGACAGAAGCTCCGGCAGACGGAAAGTCCCTCTGCCCACAGAAGCTACAGGTCAGTGAGAGAGACAGCTGGCTGGAGGAGGGGAGCAGAGTGTCTCCGTGACTCGGGTCCCCTTGGGAGGAAGCGGCGGAGGCAGAGGCAGGGCGGTGGCAGAGGCAGCAGTGGTGGCGGCCCTGGAACTCTCCCAGCAGCAGGCAGGATCTTCATTACTGAAGGTCTCTGCATAAACAACCTGAGGGAGCTGAGACTGGGAGACGGCCCTGCCCCACCGTGTTCCACTACTGAAGGCCTCTGCGTAAAGCACCTGAGGGAGCTGAGCCTGGGAGGCGGCCTCCCCACCCACCCGCTCCGTTCCTGAAAGTCTCTGCATAAAGCCCCTGAGGAGGCTGAGCCTGGGAGGTGGCCCTGCCCCCACCCCAGCACCAGAACTAAAGCTCACATTGATTAGCATGGAGAGCACATTTGAATCTCAGACCCCAAGCACTAGCTGGGCGGGTCTAAGCGGGAGTGGTAAGGAATCTCAGAAGTCAAGTAACTGGCTGGAAAAATGCCTAGAAAAGGGAAGAAAAATAAGACTATAGAGAGTTTTTTCCAACAAATGCAAATGATCCCGACATTCGGATCTGATGATGACGACACATTCTTGCAATCAGGGAAAGATGTGGAGCGCGGGGTCTCGGTACCCCAGACACCCCAGGGGGATTTCAGGTGGGCTCAGGCCTTGGAAGAGCTCAAAAAGGATTTTGAAAAGCAAGTTAGAAAGGTGGAGGAAAAACTGGGAAGAGAAATGAGAGAGATGCAAGAAAAGTATGAAAAACGGGTCAATACCTTGGTAAAGGAGACCCAAAAAAATGCTGAAGAAAATAACACCTTGAAAAATAGGCTAACTCAATTGGCAAAAGAGGTTCAAAAAGCCAATGAGGAGAAGAATGCTTTCAAAAGCAGAATGAGCCAAATGGAAAAAAGAGGTTCAAAAGCTCACTGAATTTAATAGTTCTCTCAAAATTAGAATGGAACAGATGGAGTCTAATGACTTTCTGAGAAACCAAGAAATCACCAAACAAAACCAAAAGAATGAAAAAATTGGAAGAGAATGTGAAATATCTCATGGGAAAAACAACTGACCTGGAAAATAGATCCAGGAGAGACAATTTAAAAATTATGGGACTACCTGAAAGTCATGATCAAAAAAAGAGTCTAGGTATCATCTCTCATGAATTTATCAAAGAAAACTGCCCTGAGATTCTAGAACCAGAGGGCAAAATGAGTATTGAAAGAATCCATCGATCACCACCTGAAAGAGATCCAAAAAGAGAAACTCCTAGGAACATTGTGGCCAAATTCCAGAACTCCCAGCTCAAGGAGAAAATCTTGCAAGCAGCCAGAAAGAAACAATTCCAGTACTGTGGAAATACAATCAGGATAACTCAAGATCTAGCAGCTTCTACATTAAGGGATCGAAGGGCATGGAATAGGATATTCCAGAAGTCAAAGGAACTAGGACTCAAACCAAGAATCACCTACCCAGCTAAACTGAGTATAATACTTCAGGGGAAAATATGGTCTTTCAATGAAACAGAGGACTTTCAAGCATTCTTGATGAAAAGACCAGAGCTGAAAAGAAAATTTGACTTCCAAACACAAGAATGAGAAGAAGCATGATAAAGTAAACAGCAAAGAGAAGTCTTAAGGGACTTATCAGAAGTGAACTGTTTACATTCCTACATGGAAAGACAATATTTGTAACTCTTAAAACTTTTCAGTATCTGGGTAGTTGGTGGGACCACACACACACATGTACACACATGCACGCACACACACATACACACATGCACACACACTCAGAGACAGAGAGCACAGAGTGAATTGAATAGGATGGGACCATAGCTGAAAAGAAATTAAGGTAAATGGTGAGAGAGAAATGTAGTGGGAGGAAAGAGGGTGAAATGGAATGAGGTAATTATATGTCATTTAAGAGGCCAGTAGGAGACTTTTTAGTGGAGGGAAAAAGAGGAGAGCTGAGAAAAAAAAACAAACAATTAGTTTACCCTCATCACATCTGACTAAAGGAAGGAATAAAATGCACACTCATTTTGGTATGAAAACCTATCTTACAGTATAGGAAAGTGGGGGAGAAGGAGATAAGCAAGGGGAGGAGAATGAGGGAAGGGAGGGCAAAGGGATGAGGGAGCAATTTGAAGTCAACACTTGGGGAGAGACAGGATCAAAAGACAGAAGAGAAACAATGAGGGGCAGGGTAGGATGGAGGGTAATTCAGTTAGTCTTACAGAACACGACTATCAGGGAAGTCATTTGCAAAACTACACAGATATGGCCTATATTGAATTGCCTGCCTTCCCAAAGGGAATGGGTGGTGAGGGAGGGATGGGGAGAATTTGGAACTCAAAGTTTTAGGAACAACTGTTTAGTATTGCTGTTGCTACTAGGAAAGAAGACATACAGCTAATGAGGAATAGAAAGTCATCTGGCCCTACAGGAGAAAAGAGAAGATGGAGACAAGAGAAGGGAGGGATGACAGAAGAGAGGGCAGATTGGAGATAGGGAAAATTAGATTGCTTGGGGTATTGGGGTGGGGTGAGGGGATAAAAGGGGAGAAAATTTGGAACCCCAAATTCTGTGAAAATGGATGTAAAAAGTTAAATAAATAAATAAATTAAAAAAGAAAAAGAAAAACTTAAAGTCTAGCAGGATTGTGTTTGTCCTTCGTTGCCAAAGAATACCATGCCAACAGAGAAATGATGACATGACTTGCACTTGACTTTGTGTTGAATGAGGGAGGGATGTGCAGGTCACCAGCCTCACTTCTCCTCTAGAGCCATATGGATTCCCCATTGACATTTTCAACCTAACAAATCCCAAACAAAACTTGTTCTCTTTCTCCTCATCCAACCCCACACCTCTCCTATACTTCTCTATTTTTTTAGGACACCACCATTCTTCCTATCATCCAGGTATGTAACCTTAAATTCACCTTGATTTCTCCCTCCTCACAACCAATAAATAGTAAGTCAAGAAGTTTTGTTTATTTATTCATTTACATCTCTAATGTCTGAATCCTTTTCTTCATTCACATGGCCACTGCCTGCTTCAAAACCTCAATACTTCTAATCTGGATTACTTAAAAAACCTCCTAATAGGCTAGGATCCCTGGCTCAAATTTCATGCCCAATTTTTTTCTACATGCTTTCCAGAGTGATTTTCCTTACGTGTAGATTTTCCATATCGTTCTCTATCTTATAAAAACAAAACAAAACAAAACAAAACAAAAAACTGCTAGTGCATCCCTATTTTCTCCAAAATCAAATAAAAACTCTTCTGGTATTGAAATTTCTTGTGAAAATCTGACCCCAGCCTACCAAATCAAGTCAATCTTACATTATAAAGATTATAAATTCTCATCAAAGTACCTTGCTTGCTGTTCATCAAAAGAACATTCAGTCTACTCCCTATATAGCATTACACTGGATGTCACTCATGTCCAGAAAGCAATTTCTCATGATCTCAGCCTCAGATTCCTTCAAATTGACAAAATTTGTAATTGTCCAAACTCTTTCAAAGCTCATTATAAGACAATGAGGACTTTCCTGACACCTCTACCACAACCACATCAAATTATTCTTTATTCACTGTTTATTTTGTATTTGCCTATCTGTATTCTTGTTTTCTTTAATATAAAGAATACATGCTCCTTGGCAGAGGGATTGTTTTCATATCTGTATCCACGTTTCTTTGGCCTAAACTGGTGCTTTGGACTTAGTAACCACTTTCCACAGTTACTGCACAAAACTATTATTTTCTAGCAACATGGTTCACATTTATTACAGCAAAGAAAGGGTCAAGATAAACACACGCACACACACACATATACACACAGACACCCTTAGAAAAATTAACACCTATTGGTATAAATGAATGTTTGATTCAGGTGGACTTCTACATCCAAACAAAAGCCAGGAGCTTCAACTGCGTGGGACTTTTGGAATATAATACTCTGGTAACAAAATTTGATGATAAACTGCACATATCTATATATCTATACATATGTATGTATGTATATGGATACATGTGTTTGTGTATATACATATAGATACACATACAGCTATATGAATGTATACACATACAAGCATGTTTATATGAATGTACATATGTGTTTATATCTATCTGTCTGTATATATCCTATCTACCTATCTATCTTTCAATCTACCTGTCTACTTATCTATCTATCCCCTGTTTCAGATGCTTATGCCCATGTGAAGTGCTGTATTGTACTAGCTATGAGTTAATTTTTATTATGAGTAGAATTGACAGTTCAATGTCATTAAAAATTACAAGCCCAAAGGTACTTCCTTTTAGTCTACTTCACAAACAAATATACACAGATGCAAAAATATAGCATAGACATGAGCTGATTCCATAATTAAGAAAGGAAGAAAGAAAATTTTTTGAATAAAAATAAAATTTGGCATATTGTGGCACTTATGTTTCTTCTATATTTTTCAACATTTCTAGCCTCTTCTTTATGTAGAAATAACTCCCCCCTGCCAAAATAAAAGGATTTGGATTATAATGGATGTCATTAAAACAACAAATTAAATTAATGTGGAATACAGGCACTCTTTTTAAGTCAAATGCATAGCACCTTAAAAATCCTTTACTCCAAACAGCTGTGTCCATTGCTTGAGTCAGTTTAAGACTTTGATTACATTTTATAGAAGATGAAACCAAAGCTGAGAAAGATGAAATCACTGGAGATTGTCTAATTTGATGACTTGGTGAGTAGGTTATAGAATGTTTTTATTCAAATGTTCTGGCAATATATAAAGTCCTTTTTGTTGCTGAAATTATACTATTTTCTTACTTGGCCAGAGTCATAGCTCCTAGGGGATTCTATTGTGACTCCAGGTCTATTACCATTCTACTATACCATTCATCTTCTGGATCTATTAAATAATTAATTTTAGATACCATGTATTCATAAAATAATCAGCTTAGGGTTTTGATTTTAAAAAAGATTAATAAAACATTTAGGTTAATGGAAAATATATTAGGAAGCCTAGTAATTAAGGAGTATTAAGAAATACAAAGATAGGGATTGGATTTCTGATCTTATTGGCATAGGAAACTCGTCTGAATTAACTCACTGTCAGTTGTCATATTTTCTGCAACTTTCAATATTAGAAAATTGTTTTAATCACAGAAGTAAATACAAGTGACTTGCCTGTGAAAACAGTATTTCAGAGGCAGAATATGAACACCCATTTTCCTGGCTTTTTGGCAGTATTACTATCTACTTCAACCTCTGTTCAAAAATTGATATGGGAAACTCTTATTAGGCCTATAGATCCTGAAATTGGAATGAAAATTGGAAGTCACTTATTTCTACTCAATGTAGAAATTCCTTTTACAACATTGCTAACCAAGGAAAACTGAGCATCCCTTTCTTAAGTCAGACTGATCTATCTTTTAAAATATTATTTTGACTAAATTGGAGGAAGACCTTTTATTTTAGGGGAAAAAAAAAATCTTCCCATCTTGATGTCGCAATACAGTTGCCTTACTTCTATTCTCTGAAGCTAAATAAAATTAAAAAAAATTATTCTTCTTACATGTTGGATTTTTAAATGTTTGAAGGTAATTATTCTGTTGTCCCTCAGCCTTCTCATCCTGAAGTTAAACATTCCTCATTATCTGAACAGTTTCTCATATGAAGAACCAAATTTTTCATGATTTCCAGACATTTCGTCATTCTTGCTGCCATTATTTTGATAAATATTTATTTATCAATGTGCCTCTAAAAATGAGGAATCCATATTTAGTCATAATTTCCAAAAGACACCATTCCAAGACAGAGTGTAGTGGGGCTATTACCTTCGTGGACATGGACATGCTACATTTATTACCGTAGGATAGGTTTTGTTTTGTTTTTGTAATTTCCAATCATTGAACCATATTAAGGGTGGGCTCATCCGAAATTACTGTGACATTACAAAATTCTTGTTAGGCAAGTTGTCCTACATTTCTAAACAAGCTTATGAACCTAAACTAGTGCTTTGCATTTCTTATTTTCAAGTTTGATCTGGTTGGGTTGGCACACAATCTCACTGTTACAATTATTTTCAATTTCAGTTTGTGATTTACAGAGTTATACT
This sequence comes from Bettongia penicillata ogilbyi, assembly GCA_023548195.1. Classification (NCBI taxonomy): domain Eukaryota; kingdom Metazoa; phylum Chordata; class Mammalia; order Diprotodontia; family Potoroidae; genus Bettongia; species Bettongia penicillata. The sequence goes on from JAJHZJ010000771.1 coordinate 252,833, forward strand.
TGGGGAGGGAGTATATCTATCTTTCCAGAAATTGGCTGCCAGGTTTTTCTCATAAAAGATGGCTATGTCAAAAAATGGTCTTTATATTGAATATATATGTATATATATGCATACATATATATACATGCATATATATGTGATGCACACATATACACATGATCATACATATGTGTGTATGTATATACGTATATGTATTATATAAAATTTCAAGCTGATCGATACATTTTCGTGCTTGTGAATTTTCAAAAAGAAAATGCCTTTTACTGCTTTACTCCCTACTCTCCAGGTTGCTTATGGTATCTCTCTTGTAGATGATAGTTTCCTCGTTACAAGATAAGCTCTGTATAGGCAGGGATTTTGTCATGTTGAAATTCAGTATCCTTTGGTTCTTGGAGAGAACTAGGTTCAGAATCAAAGGCTAATATGGATCTGTGATATCATTTATTCGGCAATTCTTTCCGAAGATATTGATAATAATGCATCCATACATACCCATCCTTCTCATCCATGTCCTCCTAGAAGTAATTTGGCAGAGGGTGCCCATCAATTTGTTACAGATATCCTTGGCTTTCTCCAGTAACTGTAGGGTACCATCATATTTCACTTTCACCACATGACTGACCTATTATCTTTTTCTGTCATAAAATTTTTACTTCTTTTCTCCTTTGGAGGTCCTCTTGGTTATATGTTAAAGGCTGCTCACCTCAAAGTGTACCTTTGTTCTATTGCCCTCTCTGAGATATTCGTCTTATTTATTTGATGGTAGTAGTATTGCTGCTCATGTTGCTAGACAGCAACCTGAATAAAGCACTCATATTAAAAATAAGAACTGTCATTCCTATAGAGGTTTGGCATTAGAAAAAGGTTTTCACAATTTTCTGAAAGCAATGCAGTCCATAATCTTATATCTTTGCAACTCTAAGCCCAGTTCTATGTCCATTTCTACTGATTGCTCCAGATATGCATACCCTTTGACAAGTTATATAGGATGTCCATTTCTCTAGATCAGAAATTCTTAATGGTTTTTTGAGGCAATGTACCCCCTTGATAATTAAGTGAATCCTATAGACTTTCCTATATGAATGCTTTTAAATCCATAAAATGAAACACAGAGTTACAGAGAAAATTATTTTCAAATACTTTAAAGTATTGAAACAAATATAAAAACAAGCAAGCAAGATCACAGGCCTCTGGTTGAGGAATACTACTTTAGATAAATGGAGAAATCAGAGAAATAGCCATTTCATATTGAGTTGGATCCTTTCTACTTGGATAATTTGAGTGATTTAAAATATTTTCCAGGTGGACCTGGAATATTTTCAAGTTGAACACAATCAACACAATGCCATCTGCACATAATAATATCTGGAGAATTTTAACATTCACAGGGGATTACCCCGTCAATGTAGACTCTATTCTGGATCACTTCTATCACAGTTTCACGTATTATTTTTGAGCATATGTCTCCTTAATTGTTCTTTACCTAATGTTTATTGTTAGAAGCTAATTAAGCAAGTTTCTTTTTTCTATTGTTAGGATCTCCCTGCCTCAAGTCTCTCCCTACTACATTCAATTCTCCAGTTGCTAAAGTGGTCCTCCTAAGAAACAGGTCTTAAAACATCAGTACCTGTTTGATAAATTCCATTGACTTCCTCGGATTAACAGGATGAAATATAAAATCATACTTGGCTTTTGAAACCTATCACAAGTTAATACTTTCCTACTTGTTGTTCCTTAAATTTGATGCTTCATCTCCCAATTCAAGTTCCTGACATTTTGCTGACAGTATTTAGAGTTATACTTGCGGTTGTCTCCTTCTTCATCTGATTATCACAGTTTCCCTAGCTTCGTTTAAAAAAAATCAAAAGAAATTCTCCCTTTTGTGTGAGACCTTTCCACATCTTCACATCGTTCCTACTTTGTATCAGAGCAAGGGGAGGGACTACTGTACAGGTTCTGAGATCTGTTTTTCTAAAAGGAAAGCAACTTTTGAGGGGTCAACAATCACTTTAATCAAACTTAGTGTAAGGTAAAAAGTCAGAACCCTGAACTTTAGAGAAAATACAAAGAAACAATAAACAGACAGGGCTCCTAACTATCTGTAATGGTAATATGAATTGAAAAATTATTTCTATTCGGTAATAGGCCCATTAAATCACATGGAGTTTGTGGTGGGAGGAGTTTGCTGAATGGGTAGAACAGAAAGAGGCAGAACTAGAGGAGAGCTGAGAAGAAGTCAGTCTTGAGAAGAGTCCGAGCTAGGAAGTATGCAGGCTCCAGGTAGCATGAGTGATTTTGTGACTGTTTGTGATTTTAAGACAGAGAGCTTGCTTGTGATGAGAGTAATGAACCTGGTTTGTGGGAAGCCTCAGAGGGGGAAGACTTGGGGATGATGTCCTCTGCATTGTTATTGTGTATAGATATTTGGTGCTGTGATGGTTTTGGGTATGAATTAATGTTTTGGGTTCTGCCTTCCATGTGGAGAATCTATGGTATTGAGGATTCTGAACTGAGCAGTAATATTTATGGTTGCTGTGGGTGCTCTGAATATTGCATTGATGTTACAAATGACGACAGGGAGGAGATGGGGAAATATCAGACCTCTATTTGTAGACAGAAAAGCAGAGGAGACAGAGGAAGAAATGGATGTCCCAGGTTGGGAGGATTTTTTTTTCCTTCCCAGAAAGAGAATGGGCTAACGGCACAGGGCTTTGTGAAAATTGGGAACTGAGCCTACAGAAGGAACAACCCAGAGACTCAGAAAGATATTTACGGGAATAACAATGGAACCAGGGAAAGAAATGGCAAGGGTATGGTACCAATGATTGTCCCATCTTTTGGGTGAACCAACTCAAAACATAGGTGACATCCTGCTAAGCAAAATTCTCAGTTACTTCCCCAGACACTGTGGGGGGCCTGTTATTGAACTGCTTCCTTCTTAGTACTTGTAGAACCTCAGCCTCCTCACTTGTTTCAATCTCCTCACACACATTCTCCCGGCCTGTGTTAAGGAGCAAATCAAGCCCAGCCTGCACAAGGGCTGCTGAGTTCACTTCCCTATTGTTAACTATTTGTCTACTGTGAAACAAACCAACAATAGCCCTCTCTTCTACCACCCAAAACTCTCCAGCTTCCTCTCCCAAAGGACAGCCCAAACACTGCAGAAAAAAGGCCTCTCCTGCAAACCAGCCAACTCTCTTTCCATCTGTCTTCTTCTCCAGCAGTCTGTCTCCATATTTACATACAATTCCATATCCTGGATGGTGAAAAATAGTGAAAAAGGTAGGTTTTCTTGAGAAAAGATTCAGTCAATTCAGAGTAAGAGTGGCTTGACAAGAAAATAGTTGGTTTGTTTCTCTGTTGAGAGCAGGGGTAGATTTTGGAAGAATAGATGGCATTCCAACTAATGAACTATATTAAATGTATCAAGGAAAAAGGCTAGATTTTAGACTGAGCAGAGAGGTAGGAGTTGCCCTATAGATCATTCTGAAACATTGTATCCAGGTTCATCACACCTACTGGGAGAAGGGGAAATGGGAGTGGCCAGGCCCCAGATCGGGTTAAATAGGGTGTACCTCTAGCTAGAATGATGACCCCTGGACTGCATTTTGAAACAGAGTAAACAATAGTGAATGAGGTTATGATAATGGGTTCATGCACTCCAGAAGCTTGGCTGTCCAGAACCCTACTTCTTGTTATTGTCTCCTTTTCTCTTCATGGCCTTTTGCCTATTCATCTTGTTTTCAGATTTATTTTCTGCAGGCTTAATACTCTCCACCTGTGGATCCTGGATCACTTAAGCTGGATATCACTCCCTATGCATGACTGTGCTGTGTCAACTCTCAACCTGAAGTCAACCAAACGCCACATGACAGCTAAAGAACTGATCTGTCAGATGGGACCTGTGGGGGCAGGGACAGCTCCATGTCCGATCTCAACAGGAAACAGCTATGGAAGAAGAGACTATCACCCCTTACTCCAATATTTTGGGCCCCATTTGTTCGAGTGCAGAATGATAGGGTGCTTGTGCTCAGATTCCACCCTAAGTTATTGTTTTATGTGCTCATTTTTTTGTGACCCCTATTACATTGTTGTAAAGTTCTGTTGACAACAGTTGCCCCCTGACCTATATAATGAGTGTGAAAGATCCTGGGACTGAGTGTACCGGTAATTTGAATTAAAAAATTTTTCCTATTCCTTAATAGGCCATTAAGTCTCTTGGAGCCTGTGGTGCACGGAGTTTGCTGAATGGATGGAGCACGAAGAGGCAGAGGCTAGAGCAGAGCTGAGAGGAAGTTAGTCTTGAGAGCAGTCAGAGCTCAAGGAAGGATGCAGGCTCCTGGGTAGCATGAATAATTTTGTGATTATTTATGATTATGTTTAAGAGACCCAGTTTGTGGTGGTTGTAATGAACCTCGTTTGTGGGAAGCCTAGGCTTGGGATGGTGTTGCCCTCTGCATTGTTATTTTGTATAGATATTTGTTGCTGTGATGGATTTTGGTCTGAATAAGTGTTTTGAGTTCTGCCTTCCATATGGAGAGTCTGTGGTATTTTGAGATTTTGAATTGAGCATTGGTATTCATGGCTGCTGTGGATGCTGTGAATATTACACTGGCACTACATATCTGACCATAAGTAATACATACATCACAGTTCAACAGACAGATCCAACTGTATGATCGTATATATATAGTTATCAGAGAAAAGCACAAACATATGGGTTTTCAAAGCCAAGGGGCTCTTTAGTGGCTACCCAGAGTCTCAACTGGCACACAAACCTTCTTCCACAAGATAACACCCAAAGTAAAACCTCACCTGAGGAGATATATATATATATATATATATATATATATATACACACACACACACACACACACACACACACACACACACACACTTTTCTCAGAGTCAGAGGGCAACCAATGCCTTAAGAACCAGTGCCTCATTAGAAATTAATAAAAGTGTCCTTTCAATAACAACAACAAAAATAGCCCCCCTAATGATACTTTCCGTAATGCACAGACCCATTAATGAGTGGAGATCTTTAACTCTCATTAGCATTACATGCTTTCTTAAGGTTACTTTCAATTTACCTCTATTGTAACTCATATATGCAAAGTTGTTTGTATGTTTCCTTGTTTACTAGAATGTAAGTTCATTAAATAAAGGCTCCCCACCCTTTCTTTGCATCCCCAATGCTTCTGGAACACAGTAATTGCCTCATAAATACTTATTGGCTAAGGAGAATAACTTTGCACCTACTAAATGCCAGGGACTGTATTATGAATTTTACAAATATTTATCTTGATTTTATTTGATTTCTCCCTTTGACTCCATGTTTCATAGAAGTTTCACAGGATTGTTTTGTCTTTATATGAAAATTTCAGCCAAAATTTTCAAATTAATGACAAACCCTCTCATGCATGTGATGCCTGGACTTCTTATAAGTAGACTTTTCAAATCCAGTGATCCCCACATCTTTAAAAGATTAATGTGAAACTCTTATATAATTGAAAATATATTGTGAATAATTATAGCTAATTACTAGGGATGGTAATTTAAAGCATCTTAAATAGATGATGAAACAGCTATTAAATTTAACCTGCTATAGAGTAATGCTTTAAAAAAATTGATTTCACATGAAATTAAGGGCATTCATGCTCCTTGAGGATTTTTTGGATGAGATGAAGGACAGTATTTGAAATGATGTCTTAAATATTCTGATTGATCTCATGGTTGATGTCAGGGGAGCTGAGACAGAAACTAAATCTGTGCTTTTCTTGTTTTAGGATACTTCCATGTGAGGAAACTCCCTGTATCAATGCAGATCATCCCCGTTAATGAAATTTGTAATCAGAGAGTTTACTTTTTTAACCAAGGCCTAATAGTCCAGATATGCCACGTCCAGGAACAACATGAATCCAGTTCATTCTAACTTCCAGGCAAGCTTTCTATCCAGTACAATATTATATGATGCTAAGTCTATTCCCATACATAAATATTAGAAAATTGCCTTGAACTCCACTGGAGAAAGCAACTTTTTAAATGACATATTGTAATGAGTACAGCTACTCTTCTATGTCCCATTGTTTTCTAATTTACCATTAATGCAATTACATAGATTTTAATAAATTTACATGCATATTGATAACAATTGTGACTATACTTTTGATCAATATATAAATAGAAATTGCCCTTTCTTGCCCACAGATATTTATGCCTCATTTGACTTGTACAACTGAATGCTTGTGAGCATAATTAGGTACTTAACCTCCATTTCAAGGGTATAAATAGATAATTGCATTTAGAGTTAGGCTAATTATAGGCCCAATTATTTGTGTACATATTTTAATATTGGCTGAAAAATACACATATAGAAACTGAACATGTAACTTTTAATGTGAATCTACATAATAGGAAAATGACTAGAAAAATTACTCAAAATATTAGCTAATCAACCTCTTTGTTTACAAGGAAACAAACAACTTAACACTTTCTTTTTCCCCTGACATTAAGTAAATGCTCACTAAATTGAGTTTAATTCTACTGATTTTTTTGGACTGAAATGACAGAATGTTTTGGCATCACATAAATACAGCCTGTGAGATACCACATTTGAATGTTCCATTTGATTACCAATTGTTTGACTGGTGATATTAGTACTTTAGAAACAAAGGAGATATAAGTTCCATCCTAAAACAGATTTTTCCAGAAGTTGAGATACTGACAGTAAAAGAAAACATTTTGCCTCTTACTCAAGACTCTAGTGAGGAAACTGTTGCTCTAGAATGTTACACTGACAGAGGAAGAAAAGCAGGAGAGGCCAGGGTTCAGTTTCAAGTTTTGCTTCTGATATCTGGGTGAATCTTGGACTTAACCTAGCAGGGTCTTAGTACTCTGATCTTCAGAATGAAGATAATAACACTTGCATCGTCAACCTCTCAAGGTTGTTATGAAGGCAATATTTTATATTTAAGAGAGTACTGAGTCAGAAGTCCTGAGTTCAAATCCTGGCACTACCATTTACTATTCGTGTGAACTAAGACAAAATGACCATGCCTTATAAGTCTCATTTTCCTCATCTGGAAAATTATGGGGTGGGCTAAATGACCTCAAGCTCCATTCTAGCTCCAAATCTTATGATCAGATGAAAGAATCACAAAATTTCAAGGATTGAAGGGATCTCAGCAACCATGTAAAAACAATCAAAAAACCCTCCAGCAAGCACTGAGCATTTGCTTAAAAACGAATAATATGGGGGGATCCATCAGCTCCTGAGGCAGCAGCTGACACTTTGAAATAACTCTAACTACAGTATCTCAAAAGATCATACTGTAGCTTTAAACTTTAATAGCTTAATAGCTGCACTAGGACTTTTGGGAAACCCTGTGTTAGAAAGTTTTTCATGAGATCAGGCCGAATTTTTTCACTTGGCAACTTTTATTTGTTCCTTCCCGTTCTGCATTTTAGAGTCAAAAACAACAAGGCTAATTCTTTTTCTACATGATGGCCCTTCCAATACTTGACTGTCCTATTTTCTCCTGCCTCGTCTCTTTTCAAATTTAAATATACTCAATTTTAAATGATCTTCATATGACAAGAATTTACCACTTTTCATCAAACTGGTTTTCCTCTTCAGTGTGTTCTGCAGCTTATCATGATCCTTCTGAAAATGTCTTGATTCAACTGAACGTAAAACTCCAAATGTGCAAAACATATAAAGAACATCACTGACTGCAGGAAGTGGTGGCCAAGGTAGTAGAAGACAGTAACTTTTTTATGCAAATTAATATCTTCTTAAAATGTCACATTATCTGCCTGACTTATAATGTACTTTCAGGACATTAAAAGCAGTTTTATTTTTGTTAAGAAAAAATTCTTTTGAACAAATTGTGAATTTTAAAAAAGGTATTTTAACTAAAAAAATTTATACACATCAGTATTAAGTTTCATTTTATTAAATTGAGTTCAATGGTTAAGTATGTCAAGCTCACTCTGGTTGCTGGCCTTTTAAACCTATTTTAGCTACATTTCTTGATTCTGAACCATTAATAAATATATAAAGATGTTGTCTAGTCATTACCCACATCATTGAAAGAATTCTAAAGAACAGTGGGATAAAGGAGAAAAAACTTGGGTAATCCACTGAGAGACTTCTTTCTATCTTGGTAATTATTAACAAATACCATTTATGTTTTTCATTCAGCCAGATGTGAACCTATGAAACAGTATTATCAATCTGACTATATCTTTCTACCTTGTCCAAAATATCTATCTGCAGTGTACTCTTCTATTACCAGATTAGTAATTCCGTCAAAAAATGACAAAAGTTTTCCTTGGAAATTCCTGTTCAAATGAGGCAATTTGTGGTCCCTCTTCCTTTTCTAGGTGTTCCTTTTAGTAATATGTTCTTAAATTTTCCCACAAATTTTTAACAAGTTAATTCATCCATTGAAGTATCCATTGTCTTCACCTTTTTGAAAACCAGGAAATCGTGGGTAAAGTCATTTTTATATCTTCAAGTGCTTTATAAAGGTCAGCTATTGTTTGTAGTTCATTTCAATTTTAACATGAAATTCTCAAAAGTGCAACTTCCAAGATCTTAGTCCCACAAAGAATTTCATTCATCATATGTTATTATTAAGCTTCTTAATATATTACTTTCTTGGACTTCCTCCATCACTACAGATCAGAGAAAGGAATAAAAGGCAAAGAGAGAGGGAAAAAAAATCTCCCTTATATGCTTAGAGTTTTTTCTTCGTTTTATGCATATTAATAGTTCATTGTTAGTGGGTATTTCTCAGAGTGTGATCTCTTTGCTAGCAGTCAAGTTGCCTTCATGACAACTTTTCATGAAGTGATTTTATTGTCAGTTTTATTTTCTCACACCAAAGACCAATCAACACATTTGGAATGATTCGATTATGCAGAAAATATAATCTTACCTATTTATGCCCTTATTGGTTTTTAATTTTCTTACTTGGTGATGATATGTATGTAGTTTTCTGTTTTGCATGGTTATAACTGGCAATTAAATTACTTTTGAGACTATAAAATCCTTGAACCATAACGTAATGCTGAAATTCAGGAGACAAAATGATTACTATTCATAGTAATTCTCTAATGAAACTGATGTGTTAGAAATGTACATTACAGGAAAAAGAAATTCACATTCATACAAACACTATTATGTACATACATATATATATATATAAACATGGAAGTATATATAGAGCAAATTTCATATTATTTTTTTCATTTATTGCATTTTCATATTTTAGATACATTTCAGCAAAATTTAATATTTGGGAATTTAATTTCTATATTAATTTATTCAACTGAAAAGTTGATATTGCCCATTAAGTAAATGATTCAGTATCTCAAGGAGTCCATTTTTGCTAAACAACATTATTGGCACTTTGACTCCCTGGTGGTATGCTTAGCAATGGAAAGGGACTCTTAAAACTCTGATTTGCATCAGATTACACTGAATAATCCACCAAATTCCTTTTTTTTTTAAATGAGAATGAATGAATTAATTCAAAGCCTCACCATCTCCTCACAAACACATCGCATATTAACAGACATGGCTTAAATTGAAAGTGTAATTAGAATTCAATCTATTCCTTGAACCTGCTGGGAGTCCAGATAATGTCGTTACTGATAAGTTTAAAACTTCAAAGCATGCATTATGTCTGGAAGTATTAAATACTAGTAATCTATGTATCATTATTAGGAATATGTTAATGTAATAGCATTAATGATTATAGATGCCTTCATGATAATTGCATTATATGTAATCTCTAAGCAATATTCCCTTTACCAACCCTAATAATAGGGATATTCTCTATAGTTCTTTAATTCCTTTAAATAGAGTGCTAATAATATTATCATGCAAAGCCACACCTACTAAAGGAAAGAACATATTAGTTAGGCTAAAATTTGCCATGCCTCTTTTAAGCCAAATTATAATTAGATAGGAAAGGACTACAACATGTACAAATCCATTTTAGTTTTATGATTTCAGTATAGGGAAGCCTCCCACTCCAGTAAATGACCCATATTATACATTAGCCCTTTCATTTGAAAATACAGCATTGTCTAGTAGTTCAGCCTTCTGATAAAGTGTCTCTTCAAATTGTGCAAGTCTGACTCTTGAACAGCAAGCACAATCTATTACATACCAGGATTCAGGACCCTTCAGGTTTTGCTGGAGAAATAGAAGTCTTAGCTTGGTTACTTAGCCTTTGAGAAAGCCAGACTAACATTTTACAATGATGAGATAGAAAAGAAGAATTTAAGCGAATAGTGTTATACTATGACAGAGAGATACAGAGATTTGTATACTTTTCTTATTCTTCATAAATACTTCCATGATATATTAATCAGCACTATATCATTGTGAGGATTTTTTTAAGGTTTGGAGATGTCAGTTCTATTTATTCCAACTTACAGATACTGAAAAGCTCAGCCGATGTTGGATATGACAGCTTTTCAAGTACTTTGACTTTTTTTTTTTTATAAGCCTGTCATTGTCATCACCATCAACAATCAAAAGCTATTGAAGTCATTGAGAAGTCTACTAGGTATTAAGGGCAAAGGAGTTTAGAAAATGCACTTGTTGAGTGAGATTTTCTTTTTCTATAAGCATTTTTTTGCTGTGACTCCAAAAGAAAAGATCAGATAGAATGGTTTGAATTTTTTTTATCAGCACAATCCGATTTCTTTCTTTCTTTCTTTCTTTCTTTCTTTCTTTCTTTCTTTCTTTCTTTCTTTCTTTCTTTCTTTCTTTCTTTCTTTCTTTCTTTCTTTCTTTCTTTCTTTCTTTCTTTCTTTCTTCCTTCCTTCCTTCCTTCCTTCCTTCCTTCCTTCCTTTCTTTCTTTCTTTCTTTCTTATAATATATTCATTTTATTTATTTTTAATGCCCTACAATCACTACCATAAAATTTAGATATTTTCCCCCTACCTACACCCTACCAAGTCCCTCCCTATCCAAGATGGCATGCAATTCCGTATAGGATCTACACATATGTTCCTATTGAATACATTTTCATTATAGTCATGCTGTGTAGAAGAACTAAAATTAATGGGAGAAATCATATAACAAACCAAAACATAATACACACACCCACACACTCACACACACAATGATCTGCTGCATTCTGCAATTGAATTCCATAGATCTTTCTCTGAATGTGGAAGGCATCTTGCCCTAGAAGACCATTGGGAATTTTTTTTTTTTTTAATGTCCTTGCATTCCTATGAAGATCCAAGTCCACCAGGAAAAAACTCTCACACACTGTGGCCATTGCTGTGCACAAAGTTCTCCTGGCTCTCCTCCCTTTGCTCAGCATCAGATCATGTAAGTCTTTCCAGGCCTCTCTGAAGTCTTCCTGTTCATCATTTCTTATGGAGCAACAGTATTCCATTACATTCACATACCACAATTCATTCAGCCATTCCCCAATTGATGGGCATGCCCCTGATTTCCAGCCCTTGGCCACCACAAAGAGTGCTGCTATAGATAGTTTTGTACATGTGGGACCCCTTCCCATTTCCATGATCTCTTGGGGATACAGTCCTGGAAGCGATACTGCTGGGTCAAAGAGTATGCACATCTCTGTAGCCCTTTGCGCATAGTTCCAAACTGCTCTCCAGAATGGTTGGATGAGCTCATAGATCCACCAACAATGAATCAGTGTCCCAACTCTCCTACATCCCCTCCAACATCTATCATTTTCCTGTTTTGTCATGTTTGCCAATCTAATCGGTGTGGTGTGGTACCTCAGAGTTGTTTTGATTTGCATCTCTCTAATCAGAAGTGATTTAGAGCATTTTTTTCATATGATTATAGATACCTTTAATGTTTTCCTCTGAAAATAATGGTTTGAAATTTTAAAAATAACATTCCAAATCAGCTTAGGAGTTGAAAGAGATGATAAATATATCATTCCAGTTATTTCTATGTAATGCTAAACTTGAAATAAATTCAATTTTAAATGTACCTTCTTCAGCATATTGTCAAACACTGCAATTCATCTCATTGTTTATTGATTTTTTGTCTGCTCACAGCTGAAAGGAATTTGTGAAGAGGTAAGGTGAAGGAACCCACGAAATGCAGTGTGTAACAAGGTCAAAGGAAGGAGGACATGGTGGATTTCTTAGGGGTGTTGGTGGTAGTATGTTTTATTCCCAGGTTCGAACTGATTTTTAAACCTCAGAGTTCGAACTTATAGTACTCCAAAATATGCATTAATTTTAAAAAAAATTTAAACAAAATATTTGCATATATAGATAAAAAGACCTCTCTGTCTCTGTCTGTCTCTCTGTCTCTCTCTCTCTCTGTCTCTCTCTCTTTTTCTCATTCTCTCTCTCTCTCTCTCTCTCTCTCTCTCTCTCTCTCTCTCTCTCTCTCTCTCTCTCTCCATGAGGGATTAAATAGCAGAAGAAAATGTAAATGATACCTTAAGAAATCTCTAACTTTTATAGAATGTCAGAATCAGAAAATGACATTGGACAGGATTTCTGTTATCATTGGATCTGAATAAAATTCTCCTCTACAACATTTCTAGCAATGTTCATGATTTCACCTAGATGCCTTCTGCCACCACTATCTCCTCCTTTGTTACTTTCACATATAATGAGTTCACAAAGAACTCACATTCTATTTAAAATTTAACAGCCATGCAGGCAGCTGAAACTTGCACTGTGAAGCTCTTAGTGCGGTCAGACATTAAAGATGCCAAGGTAATCCACTACAACCTGGGACTTTGCTAATTGTTTTTATTTTTTCTGGCCACTGCACTTTGATAGCTCTGGAAGAGACAGTGAGGTTGAAGACCTTGCCCAACTCTGACTCACTTGAATTCAGTTCATGCTCAAGGCAAGACATCACCCTTGTGATGTCATTGGTCCCTTTTAAAAATGAATGACCAAAAACAGCATTCTATTAGAGGAAGGCAAAACACACAGTTTTCAAGTCAATGGGAAAGGTCCTGTGTTCCTTAGAATGCCATGCCAAAAACAATGGTAATTTATTTCCTTAATTCAACTTTCATTGACAAAACCATATCAATCTGTAATATTGAAACATGCCACAGGACTAAGGATTTGGTACTGACATCTTTTTCTGTATATACAGCAGATATAGTTGCTAAGGATCCAGATCTGAGTACCTACATGAGGAGTTTTCAGCTTACTTCTTTACAAAACAATGCCCTCCCCAATGTTCACAGATGAAAGGTCAGAAGCAAGGCTGATTATCTGTGGAAACTCGTATTTGCCGTGCTTTGGGGCTCAAGCTTCTAGATTGCCTGCACTGGGATTTCAGAGGAAGAGGTGGTTGAGATTGTGGCTATGTTTTGAACTGACTGAAAATTGTTATCTCTTTTATTTCCCTCAGTATTCCCTATTTCTTCATTTAATCTCACCTGCTGTAGTGATGGCAGTTGGTGGTAGTGATGATGAAAGGCCTCTCTCCATTGGAATTGTTTCCTTCGTTAATGGCTAATTTACTAGTAGGTGGAGAAGGATGTTAGTCTGGAAGGATTAGTTGTATTGGGGATAGGAGTCTGTGCTGCTATTCCCGGGCATCTTGAACTAACCTGCCCTGTTAGTAGCACTCTCCTGGTGGTGGTTGTTGATGGCTGGGATTGTGGATTATTCTGTAACTCTGGAAATTCAGTGTTTTTTTTTTTTTTTTTTAACCACTGGCATTTTTTCCTTTAGTGATAGCTATAGGGGCCAAATTGGAAGCGAGGTTAGTGGTTAAAAGGACACTGCCTTACTGGAATTCTTGAACTCAGAGTTCTAGTATGTCCCCACTTGGATCTTAAGGGACATCATTTGATCCTTGGATTTCCTTTACTTGCCAGAAATTGAAGAGTTTTTCATTAATTCTACTTATTTTTTACATTTTTTTATTTGGCTTTAATACTTACATCTCATCTCTTTGTTTCAGCTTTCAGAATATTTCTTTAACTTGACCTCAGATCTTTACATAGAATTTGGGTTTCCCCTGACTCCATAGGTTTTTTTGGGTCCCTGATCAGGTCATGATTTTCCTGCCCTGTTGTGTCACTCTCTATGCCCCGATCATAAACTTACTTGTATGGAGGAATGACATTTTCCTTCCTTACACACATTTCAGCTCATTTAAATTCAACAAGCAATTATTATCAGCTCCAGGCTGACTGACTTACCTTTTCAGCCTTATTTCACATTTCTCCCCTAGCTACTTAAACCAGCCTACTAGCTACTCTGCCTCCCCTATTCCAATACAGGATGTTCCATCTTCTGCTTCTGTGCATCACTGGAATATATTCCTTTCTCAGTTCAGCTTCTCAAACTCCATAAATCAGTAGTCATTTACTTCCCACAAAAAGCTTATCTTGATCTTCGCTCTCTAAATTTCAGTGCTCTCTATTGTTTTTTGTAATTGCTTTGTATTACGTAGAGAACGTTTGGTATTAATTCATTGCTGTACAAGTTGTAGCTTTTCCTAAAATGTGAAATTGTTTATGAGGACTCCTTGAGTTATGTTTTGTTGTTGCTTTTCTGAGTGTACTTAATGTCTGGCACAGTGCTTTGCATTTATTAGATATTTTATAGATGCTTGTTGAATTAAGTTACTTCAGTGCGCTATATTGTTACCTCTTTTACTCAACTTTTCTTTATTGTGGGCACTTTATTACTTTTTAGAGAAAGATAATAAATATTAAATATTTATGCAAAAATCACAAGTATTTGTAAAGGCATTCAGAAATACATAACACCGATGTAGTACCAGGGATATTGGCTGATGTAATTCTTGTTTTTGAGCTTTTCAATCATCTGCAATAAATTCCCCAAAGACTTTTTGCTGAATAAGCCTAAATCCCCAATCAGCTGTTGATTTATGGTATTTCTAGTCAACTTATTTCATCATTTTTCATTAATGTGGAACTTTAAATCTCTGCTCTAGGCTTCTTTAGATTTTAATAATGAACACAGTGTCTGAAAGTATTCTGTTATATATTATATCATTTGAAATCTTATGAACAGTGGCTGGAGCTAAACTATTAAAAATCCACAGCTTATATGAAAAGTCTTCATATATTCTAATCCTCAACACGCATTTGAGTATTGCCGAAGGTTATCATTTTCAAGAATGCTTTATATCTTTTACAATTCAAAATTCTGTCAACTTCCCACATCAAAATATCTGATCACTTAGCATGACATCTTGTCTCTATCCAACTGAGACAATGGATCTAGTTGCCATTTTATTTAAGGCTGCTTTGTCCTATTTTGTTACTCATTATGGGGAATTAGGTTCAATTTTATTTTTAAAGATGACTACTTTTCAAGTATAATTAAATAAGAAAATAGAATAAAGAAAGAAAATTCCCATGGGTAGGTGGGGAAAATGTTTGCAGTCGTTAAATATTGTTTCATATTACAAATGTATAGTCCTAGGACAAATCTCTATCTATCTATCTATCTCTCTGTCTTTCTCTCTGTGTCTTTCTTTTACTAAATAAAATTAAGATTTAAAAAGTATATGAGTAATAATCAGCATGCATGTGTTTCATTTTGATATTTACTTGAACATTAATAAAATGTACTGTGGGTGGTGGTGTCATAGACTTAGAGCTTAAAGTGATGTTAGAAATCCTATCTTGTAACATCCTTATTTACAGATAAAAAAACTGACCCTTCCCAAGAAAACCAAAGCTACCTTTCTCGAATAGAAAATTCATTTTTAAAATTAGCATATTTTGAAAATTCAAGAGATCTAGAATTTCGACAGCCTGACACATATTTATCATAAATGCTTCTTATATAATGCAACTAATACTATCTGTGGAAAATATAAATTATTACAGACAATCTTAAAATAGCCACTTGTAAATACCTGTAATAGCCCCAGTGAAATATGCCATGACACCACCTGAAAAGTTTAGAAGAGCCAAGAGTATTAACTGACCACCTAGGAAGAGAAGTGAAAGAGATTGAGAGTGAGAGCAAGAGAGAGCGGGGAGGAGATAGACACACACACATACACACACACATACACATACACAGACACACACAAAAAGAGATGACAGGGAAATACAGAGAAAGAGAATGACATCATATTACTACTTTTCTTAGTCATATTTTTGTGATAGGATCCAGGCCTGCTCAGCATTATCCTCTGCAGGGCTAGCGCAATATTTCTTTCATACCCCAAATACCTAACAGATTCAAAAGCCATGGTAAAATTTTCCCCTTTATATGAAATAAATGAGCCTTTTATGAGAGGGGCCTAGTCCCTTTTGTGATAACCAAATTGTGTCCTCAATTCCATGAATGTGTCTCTCTGGGAACCATAATTCCTAATACCTATTGACCTGACTAAAATTAATTTATTGAATATGGTTATTTCTCCTAATCCATCAATTGAAATATCTAAAAATAATGTCATGCTAAAATATAACTAACATGGGTGAGCAGGCAGACTTCTAATATTTTCTCAAAAAAATAAAAAGGAATAACATGAAAAACAATACATATCACTACTCCATAACAAGTTTTTTTTTTAAATGAATCAGAAAATTGTATATGGTTCACTTAAATAATTTAAGTTTAAGTTGTTTCAAATTTAGTAACTTGGATTATGGTTATAATAAAAAAGTAAACACAATGTGAGGATAAATTGATTTCTTTATCCCTAGCTGATGGAGTTCAAGACTGACAGTATTTGTGTATTTTTTTTGTATTGTTGGAGAATAACCATTTTTATACTGCTATAGGATGGATCAAGGAAAATACATGAAATATAATTAAGTAATAAATTTTTGCAGCTTGAAAGTGTATTTTTCTTTATAAATTGGCATTTTCATTTCATTAAGATAATTTTCATAACCAATGTCAGTATTCTGAAGTTCACAAAAGCTTGATGAAATCTCATACTTAAAACCTTAAAAAGAGCTATTCCTGCTCATCGTAACCAGCAAAGTTCTTGACAGGTCTGAAAGTGGAATTATTTTCATCAGGATGAGACATAACGAAAGGTAGCCCAACTGAAAATGTCGAGCTTTCTAGAGAAGGTTTCCATAAGAAGAAGCTACTTTTCAGTTGACATCACATTACTTGATGTCTTTCATACCCACGCACATTTGTGTATATGTGTGTATATGTATATATGCATGTTTGTATGTATATATGTATATGCATGTTTGTGTGTATGACAAAATATTAATAAAATGTCCTGTTAGGACTTCTGTTTTGACTGGAGAGCTATGCTGGAAGAGCATCTTGGTGAAGGTAAGTTGAGCTCAATCGTGAGAGATTCAGGGAATCAAGGAGACAAAATTAGAAAGCAGAAAAAGTCAGACACTGAGAAAGCTAATGGAAAGGCAGAAAATCAGAAGTTGAAGTCTCCATTCAAGGAAGGGTAAGAAGATAAGACTCTAAGTCTTAAGTATAAATTTACTAAGGAGTAAAATATAAGAAGACTGGAAATATCAGAAGAAACCAGATAATTTTGACTTAAAAGTTAACCATATGATTGTTTTATTTGTTTTGTCTTGTAGAAGGTAGAGAGCTAGTGAAATTAGTTCACCTGAGAATAATTTAGTCAGAAGTCTGTTTTGTGACAATATCTTTCTCAGCTGATGTAATAGTAAGCACCCCAACATGCACAGGGTGTCCTGGTATCAAAGATTCTTTGATCTACTTTTCTAAAAGGAAAGGCAATTTTTGAGGAGTTAACAATCACTTTAATCAAGCACATATATCATTCCTTTAACCAAGCACATATATCATTTACCTAGTTCAGGGGAGTCAGCACCTTGAACTTCAAAGAAAATACAGAGAAATAAAAGTTTAACAGACATGGCTTCCTCTGCATGACCATCAACAGACAGGTCCAACTGTCTGACCATAGTTACCAGAGAAGGAAGGAGCAACATCTGGGTTTTCCAAGCAGGAGACTCCTTATTAGCTTCCTAGAGTCCTCCTCTGGCCAAAAGAATACTTCTAGTAAGACCCAAAGTAAAACCTCACCCTCAAAATATTTCTGTACTTTACTCTTAGTGGTTTCTGTACGTTATTCCTAGTAAAGACCCTTGGTTGATAAAAGGCAAGATTCAGTTGGAGGCATTTGATTGTACCAAAACAAAAACAACAAAAGATTCCACTTTGCTTGCCATCACAGTTGACTAGAGGACAGATTGGAGTGGAAAGAGACATAAAGCAAGCAAATCCTCCACCAGGCTATTACAATAGTCTAGGTTTTAGTCCTGAGTGTATGTAATAGTGTAGTGGTAGGGTAGATGGAGAGAAAAGGAAGAAAAAGAGATTTTGTAAAGGTAGAAACCAGAAGACATAACAATGGATAGGCTATATGAAGTAAATATAGGTGAGGAGTCTTGAATGTCAAAAAATTGGGACTGGGAAAAAGCTCTTTACTGTAGCTTAAAAGCAAGGAAGAATGGTTGAGAGGAATGAGAATGACTTTGGCACATACACACACACACACACACACATATATATATATATATATATGTATATAGTACATAAAATTCAAGACACCTAAGGGACAATTGTTCATAACGACTTGTTGTTAGCTGAAGAGACAAGCTGGACTCAATTTATGTCCATATCTATGTTTAAATCTAGGAACAGCTTGAGGTCTAGTTATGAATTTGCATATATCTACATCATATATAATTATTAATAAAAATACATAGACACAGACATATTAGCTAAAGATATAGATTTTATACAGACATATATGTGGATGCATTTCTATCTCTATATTTGAATATCTATCTGTATAGATACAAATATCTATATGTATAGATATAGAGACACAACTATAGACATAAGCATATATTATGTAACTTACATGTGCATTCAGACATATACATATATTTATATATGTATTTGTGTATGTATATATGTGTATATATTTATATATATATTTGTGTGTATGTATTATGTATGCATTTATGTATGTAATATCTGGATGGATAGATGAATGTTTTGCAGAAAGATGAAAATTGTGCCCATGGGACTTCATGAGATTCCCATATGAGATTATATAGATGGAAAAAGAGAAGAGATTCAAGGACAGAGCCTTGAGGGATATATACAGATAATGACCTAAATGAAGGTATAGCAAAGGAAACAAGGAAAGAACTGACAGACAGGAGAAGAACCATGGGCGAATAATATCATAATATCATAAAAACCTACAAGAACATATTATTCAGGAGAAAATGATATTTCTCAATATAGAAGACTGTAGATGTTTCAAGAGGATGAGGATTTGGGGGGAAAAGGCTGATGATTTGGTAATTAATAAATCAGTAGTAACTTTAATTTCAATGATAAGTTCAAAAGTAAGACTTCATACAGGTTCCCCTTCAGAGGAGAGTCTGGAAGGAGAGAATATGGAAGCTCTGAATCTAGATGAATTTCACAAGGACCTTAGCTTTCAAAGTAAGAAAACTGTAAGACATTATCTAGTAGAATAGTCAAATTACATATTTTTAAGGCATAGATAGGTGAAATGGGATGTGGATATGTTTGTAGGTAACAAAGCAGACAAACAGGGAGAGACTAAAGGTTAGGAAGAGGATGCAAATGATGACAAGGGTAACCTGCCGTAGGAAACAAATTAGAATGTCATTTCTTGGTAAGAAGATCCTCTCACTGTGTGAGACTTTTTCATGTGGGGAAAGACATTAAAGTGGTATGAAATTAAGAATAAGGTAGGAAAAGGAAATCTCAGATAAATAGATTTTGTTAGAGAGTATAAGACAAAATACTCAGAAATTAGAGAAAAGTGGAGATGGTTACATGGAAAGCATAATAAAGCATTAAAAAGGTATCGAACAGCATCTGTGGTGAGTGGGATAGCGAATCAATGAGAGGCGTAAAAGAATTGCCTTGCTGAAGTGAGGATCCACTTTAGATTCTGTAACATAAATTTGTAGAAGACCCAGTCAGCATGGTGTTGTGATTTTCTCTTGCTCCATTCCAAAATAGATACATAGAAACAGAGGGTGTGCGTGGTGGGAATAATCCAGGACTGCTATCCAAGCCATGATCAACAAATTGACAAAATAAAAAAAAAAATTATTTATTCATCTATCTATCTATCTATCTATCTATCTATCTATCTATCTATCTATCTATCTATTTGTTTGTTCTATTTAAGGATAGCACACAGATGAACTGTATCAGAAAGGGATTCTTAAATCTCTCCAGGAATAATAAAGTTTTTGAGGCTAGAAGTATAGAAGTCTAAAACTCTTTCTGGAACATATCAAGGTTTCCATCAATTGTTCTTGGTGTTTCATTGTTATATTTTAAAGAAAGAGTGGTTTTCTGTGTAACTTCATCAATTACTATGTCAATATCACTATATTTGACTCTAATATATTTAATTGTAGCATGTGACTTAGCAAGGAATGTGTAAATGAATATAAATATTTAGTGTTGATAAAGATGTTATATCTTTTCTATTATGTTTACTCACTTTTTAAAAATCATAAAATTATCAATTAGTTATTTTTTGTATGTCTGGCTTTAGGAATATAATAGGAATGTAATATTCTTATTATGTTTTAGCAACCATATTGTTTTCTTCTTTCTAGGTTTCTTGAGTGATACAAATTGTGAATGCTTTGCATAAAGTATATAAATATATGATAAAGTAGAAAAAGGCATAAAACGTATGGTCATATAAATATGTAGATTCAAATTCCAACTCCCCAATTTCTAGGGTAATGGAAGTCTGGCACGTAAATAAATTGCTTAAGATGGCTTCTCTCCTTTTAGAGTTCCAAAGATGACTACTTCCTAGAGAATCACAATATGTGTAGAAGGTGCCTGTGTTGATACCTGTGCCTACTTCTGCCTGGCTTACCATGTGTTGATGAAGTGAGTCTTTGTGAAATCATTCAAGAAGGGCTATCTCATTCAGATACTTATTTTGACTCATTAAGTTGGCTTCATCTGGTGAGTCCTTAGTTTACTGTGTCTGGTGAAAAACTAAGTCTACCACAAGAGTTTTAAATGTTCAGTAGAGTGAGTCATCAGTACTCTAGCAATTGGAATCCAAGACAGGTTTCACAGCCAAAATGTAGTATCAATGTGCCAAGGAGCAACAAGCTACTTTTTAAAATGACCTTATGAACTTTAGCCCAGTGATAACTGACACTCGCATTCGACCATCAGTCATGCTGCAATTGGATATGAATTTGGTGAGTCAGTGCTGTGTCAGAATCTGGTTAAATTCTAAGTCAATCCCCCATCCCTACCCCATTCCCACAACACAAACTGAGGTGGTATATAATCATGGTATATGAGTCTTACTACATTTGCAACTGAGTTTACTTCCAGTTCCACAGGACAACAACCCCTGGTGTCTCCCCCTCCTCCACCATCTCCACCAATTTCCAATTTCCTTTTGGATTTGGCCTTCCCCCTTTAGACTGTAAACCCCTGAGGACAGGAAGTATCTCTCTTATTTGTATCCCCATTAATCAGCACAG
Source organism: Bettongia penicillata ogilbyi (assembly GCA_023548195.1). Classification (NCBI taxonomy): domain Eukaryota; kingdom Metazoa; phylum Chordata; class Mammalia; order Diprotodontia; family Potoroidae; genus Bettongia; species Bettongia penicillata. Next base: position 274,364 of record JAJHZJ010000771.1, read on the forward strand.
TGACTGCATTTAGTAGGTGATTAATTTAGTAGGTGAATTTAATTGAGTATGCATCTGGGGAAAGTATTTGAATTTTGATTCTTGCCATATCTTTGAAATAAGTTCCTCTTTATAGCAGCTACTCAACACTGTAGTATTAAAAGTAACTGAGATGGCTGAGATAGTCATCTAAGAATGTGAGAACAGAGACAGCGGGGGCTTGAACTGTGGCATTACAGAGAAAATATCCCAATCTCTCAAGGTATCCCAGAATCCTAAGGAAGTAAGAATGATATAGTCAGCCTGTCTCTTTTAGGGAGAAGTTAAAGTTTATAGGGTTGTAAGGTGCTGGACATTTAAGTGATCTAAGTCTCAGTTTCCTCATAGGTAAAATAGGGATAACAATGTCTGACCTTCCTACTCTGTAAGATTTTTGGGAGGATGAGGAGAACAAAGAAGGGGAGGAGAAGGAAAGGATAAAGACAAGACAGATTACTGCCATGTTGTGACAATCACTATTATTGCTTTTTGTTTCAACTTTCTCAACTCAGTTAATGCATGACTTTATGAAAATATTGATAAAACCAGTAAGGATTTCTTCAAATGGAAGCACAGGAAAAAAAATTGGGTATTTTACCTTAACATTAACTTTCTTTACACCCAAGATATAAGTTTTTCTTTTGCTATCGTGCTTAAGTAAATATTTTGCTAGTTACTTCATAAGCACTTTTAGATTTGGAAGGAAATTTGGAGATCATCTAGGCTGCTGTCCCCATCTTTAATTTAAAGATTATATAATTATTCTGCTGCACAAAGTCACACAGTTTACAACTGGTAAAGGAGAGACTGAAAGCTGGCATTCTGCTGTCATTAAACATTTTAATTCTAATGACATCTTCACTAGCCCATGGAGTCTCACTCACATTGTAGGCAAAAAAGGTAATAATAGAAAAGACAGTGAAAGAGAAGAGCATATTAATTGCAGTCATAAAAAAAATCAAAAATGATTTAGAATGGCTTGAACTAAAAAAAAAGATAGGGGGGATAATTTGATGAGGAGAAGCTGAAAAAAAATTGAAGGAAAATAATCCATTTCCAAATTCTAGTTCTGAATTCTGTATAAAAAGTTTGAAAGATAGGGACTAGGGATATGGCATAATGATCCAAAGAGGAAAGTTCAACATAAAGGAAAAAGGATGTCGTTAGCAAGGCAAGTTAAATAAGAAAGCACAAGCTTTTTTTTTTTAATGATGCAATGAATAAGAAATGTGTTAAAGGAAACAAAGTATAGAATGGGGTTATAAATTGTTAATGAAAGTAAAGAAAGAAATGTAGATGCGATTTTCCCATTGTAAAGAAGTGATTAAAAGGAAGAAAACCAAATTTCAATATCAAAAATGAAAAGGGAGAATTGGTACACACACACAAGGAATGACAGATATCATGGTAAATTATTTTGCCCAAATATGTGCCAATAATAAAGAAAAAAAAACCCTGGAATGAAATAGATGTCTACAAAAACACAAATTAGGCAGATTAAGAAAATAGAGGATAGTAAATAGAGAATTTAAAAGAAAAAAGTTCCAGGAAAAGAAATTTAACAATTTATAAATTTACTCAAAAAAAATAAAAAACAAAACAAAATCAAAAAATAACTCAGGACAACATTAGTGCTTGTATCTTTAAATATCACCAATAAATATTTATAAAGAGTTAATAGCAATATAAAATAATGATTACATCCTTTCCTCAGGGTATTTTTATAACAGTAAACTGAGTTTATGTTAATATTAGGCAAACTATAATCATAATAGACTATATTAATAACAAACACAACAAAAATCGGAGAACAATATAAACACAAATAAGTTTTTAACAAATTGTAAAACCCATTTTTCTCCCAAAATAGGAAAAATATGAATTAATGGTCATCATTTTTCTCAAAAATTTATTAAATTTGTTTTCAGTTTTCAACATTCACTTCCATAAGTTTTCATTTTTCTCCCCCTCAGTTTTCCCTCCCTCCCCAAGATGGTAAGTAATCCCTTATTGGCTCTACACATACATTCCTATTAAACACATTTTCACATTAACCATGTAGCACAGAAGAATTATAATGAATGGGAGAAACTATGAGAAAAACAAAACAAAAGAGAAAATGGTCTGCTTCATTCTAAGTTCTGACTGCACAGTTCTTTCTCCATGTGTGGAAGGCATTTTGCATCCTAAGTAATTTGGAATGATTTAGGTCCTTGCATTGCTGAAGGACTTTCTATCAAAATCAGTCCTTGCACCCTGTGGCTGTTACTGAGTATAATGTTGTGCTGGTTCTGCTCACATCACTTCATAGCAGTTCATATAGGTCTTTCCAGACTTCTTTTAAGTCCACTTGTTCATCATTTCTGATAGCACAATAGTATCCCATCACATTCATATAGTACAATTTGTTCAGCCATTACCCATTGATGGGCATCCCCTCAATCTCCGGTTCTTGGCCAACACAAAAAATGTTGCTATATTTTTGTATGTTTGTCCTTTTCACATTTTTATGATCTCTTTTGGATACAGTCTTAGAAGTGCTATTGCTGGGTCAAAGGTAATGTACAATTTTTATTATAACTTGGCTTACTCACAAGCAAGTGATGTTTTTCCAAAAATGTAGATCCGACTTTGTTTGTGTGAAAAGTGTTTTGTAATTGTGTTCCTATAATTCTTGGTTTTGTTTTGGCAGGTGAACTCCAAATTTTTCACAGTGTCTACAGTAACATTAAATGGGATTTCTGTTTCTATCTCTTGCTGCTGGGCTTTGTTAGTAATATATAGAAATGCATATGATTTATGTGGGCTTATTTTGTATCCTGCAGCTTTGATAAAATTGTTTATTATTTCAAAAAAATTTTGACTTGATTCTCTAAGTATATAATCATATCATTTGCAAAGAGTGATAATTTAGTTTCTTCTTTGCTTATTCTAATTCCTTCAATTTCTTTTTTTTCTTTTCTTGTTGTTAAAGCTAAGATTTCTGGTATGATATTAAATAATAATGGTGATAATGGACATTCTTATTTCACCTCTAATTTTATTGTAAATACATCTATCTTATTGCCATTACATGTAATGTTTGCTGAAGGTTTTAGGTAGATGCTATTTATTATTTTAAGGAAGGGTCCATTTATTATCGTTCTCTCCAATATTTCTAAGTAGGAATTGGTATTGTATTTGTTCAAAACCTTTTTCTGCATCTATTGAGGTAATCATATGGTTTCTTATATAATAAATTGGGCTGACAGTTTTGCTTATATGTTGATATATTCTACTCCAGTCTTTTACCTTATACCAGCCCTTCATTCCTCATATAAATTCTCCTTGATCCAAGTGTATTTTTCTCATGGTAAATTGCTGTAATCTTTTTGCTACTATCTTAATTAAAAATTTTGCCTCTATATTTATTCAGGAGACTGGCCTACAATTTTCTTTCTCTATTTTAGATCTTCTTGGTTTAGATATCAGCACCGTATTTATTCCATAAATTTGGTAGGACTCCTCCTTTGCCAATTTTTCCAAGTAACCTATGTAATATTATAATTAGCTGTTGTTTAAGTGTTTGATAGAATTCGCTAATAGATTCCTTAACCACGGAGACTTTTTCCTAGGGAGTTCATTGATGATTTTTTCAATTTTTTTTTATCTAAGATTTTTTTTTTACTTCTATTTTAACCTGGGAAATTTATATGTTTGTAAATATTTATCAATTTCACTAAGATTTTCAAAATTATGGTCATACAATTTTTGCAAAATACTTTCTAATTATTGTTTTAAATTCTTCTTCATTGGAAGAGAATTCATCCATTCCATTTTTGATACTGATAATTGGGATTTCTTCTTTCTTTTTAAATCAAATTGACCAAAGTTTTACCAATTTTATTGTTTTTTTTTTCATAAAATAGCTCTTAGCTTTATTTATTAGTTCAATGTTTTTTTTTTAAATTTCAATTAAAATTTCAAATAATTTCTCCTTTGTTTTTCAGTATTTTAAATTTGGTATTTAATTGGACATTTTTCAGTTTTCTCTTTTTCTAACTTTTTCAATTGCATTCCCAATTCATCGATCTCCTCTTTCTCTATTTTATTCATGTAAATATTTAGGGATATAATATTCCCCCAAAAAACTGCTTTTGCTGCATTTCATAAATTTTGGTAGGTTATTTCAATATTGTCATTCTCTCGAATGAAGTTATTTCTTGTTCTATGATTTGTTCTTTGACCCATTGATCCTCTTTTTTTAAAAATATTTATTTATTTAATTTTTTACATTCATTTTCACAAATTTTTGGGTTCCAAATTTTCTCCCCTTTTATCCCCACCCCCACCCCAATACCCCAAGCAATCTAATTTTCCCTATCTCCAATCTGCCCTCTCTTCTGTCATCTCTCCCTTCTCTTGTCTCCATCTTCTCTTTTCTCCTGTAGGGCCAGATGACTTTCTATTCCTCCTTAACTGTATGTCTTCCTTCCTAGTTGCAACAACAATACTAAACAGTTGTTCCTAAAACTTTGAGTTCCAAGTTCTCCTCATCCCTCCCTCCCCACTCATTCTCTTTGGGACAGCAGGCAATTCAATATAGGCCATATCTGTGTAGTTTTGCCAATGACCTCCCTGATAGTCGTGTTGTGTAAGATTAACTGGATTACCATCCCTCCTAACCTGCCCCTCATTGTTTCTCTTCTGTCTTTTGATCCTGTCCCTCCCCAAGTGTTGACTTCAAATTGCTCCCTCCTCCTTTTTCCCTCCCTTCTATCATCCCCCCCCTTGCAATATCTCTTTCTCCCCCACTTTCTTATACTGTAAGATAGGTTTTCATACCAAAATGAGTGTGCATTTCACTCCTTCGTTTAGTCAAATGTGATGAGGGTAAACTTCTTGTTTTTTGTTTTTTTTTTTCTCAGCTCTCCTCTTTTTCCCTCCACTAAGAAAAACTCCTACCTGCCTCTTAAATGACATATGGTTACTCCCTTCCCTTTCCCTCCCCCTACATTTCTCTCTCACCATTTACCCTAGTTTCTTTTAAGGTATGGTCCCATCCTATTCAGTTCAATCTGTGCTCTCTATCTCTGTATGTGAATGCATGTGTGTATGTGTGTGCATGCGTGTACATGTGTATGTGTGGTCCCACCAACTACCCAGATACTGAAAAGTTTTAAGAGTTACAAATATTGTCTTTCCATGTAGGAATGTAAACAGTTCACTCATGGTAGGTCCCTTAAGACTTCTCTTTGCTGTTTACTTTTTCATGCTTCTTCTCATTCTTGTGTTTGAAAGTCAAATTTTCTTTTCAGCTCTGGTTTTTTCACCAAGAATGATTGAAAGTCGTCTGTTTCATTGAAAGACCATATTTTCCCTTGAAGTATTATACTCAGTTTAGCTGGGTAGGTGATTCTTGGTTTGAGTCCTAGTTCCTTTGACTTCTGGAATATCCTATTCCACGTCCTTCGATCCCTTAATGTAGAAGCTGCTAGATCTTGGGTTATCCTGATTGTATTTCCACAGTACTGGAATTGTTTCTTTCTAGCTGCTTGTAAGATTTTTTCCTTGAGCTGGGAGTTCTGGAATTTGGCCATAATGTTCCTAGGAGTTTCTCTTTTTGGATCTCTTTCAGGTGGTGATCGATGGATTCTTTCAATTCTTATTTTGCCCTCTGGTTCTAGAATGTCAGGGCAGTTTTCCTTGATAATTTCATGGAAGATGATGTCTAGGCTCTTTTTTTGATTATGACTATCAGGTAGTCCCATAATTTTTAAATTGTCTCTCCTGGATCTATTTTCCAGGTCAGTTGTTTTTCCCATGAGATATTTCACATTCTCTTCCATTTTTTCGTTCTTTTGGTTTTGTTTGGTGATTTCTTTGTTTCTTGTAAAGTCATTAGACTCCATCTGTTCCATTCTAATTTTGAGAGAACTATTAAATTCAGTGAGCTTTTAAGCCTCTTTTTCCATTTGGCTCATTCTGCTTTTGAAAGCATTCTTCTCCTCATTGGCTTTTTGAACCTCCTTTGCCAATTGGGTGAGCCTATTTTTCAAGGTATTAATTTCCTCAGCATTTTTTTGGGTCTCCTTTACCTTGACCTGTTTTTCATACTTTTGTTGCATCTCTGACATTTCTCTTCCCAGTTTTTCCTCCACCTGTCTAACTTGCTTTTCAAAATCCTTTTTGAGCTCTTCCAGGGCCTGAGCCCACCCACCACCCCCCTGGGATGTCTGGGGTACTGAGGCCCCGCCCTCCACGTCTTTCCCTGATGGCAAGAGTACGTCCTCATCTTTGTCAGATCCGAAGGTCGGGATCATTTGCATTTGTTGGAAAAAACTCTCTAAAGTCTTATTTTTCTTCCCTTTTCTAGCCATTTTCCCAGCCAGTTACTTGACTTCTGAGATTCCTTTCCACCCCCTCCTGGATCCGCCCAGCTAGTGCTTGTCCTCTGAGATTTAAATGGGCTTTCCTCCTGCTGGCTGTCAATCAGTAAGCTTTAGTTCAGGTGCTGGGGGGGGGGCCAGGGCCGCCTCCGAGACTCTGCTCCCTCAGGGGCTTTATGCAGAGACTTTCAGGAATGGAACGGGTGGGGGCGGGGTGGGGGGCCCGCCTCCTAAACCCCCGCTCTCTTGGGGGCTTTAAGCAGAAGCCTTCAGTAACAGAGTGGGGTGGGGGCCGGGCCATCTCCCAGGCTCAGCTCTGTCTGGTTTTATGCGGGAATCTTCCGTAATGAAGATCCTGCCTGCTGTTGGGGGATTCCTGAGTCTTGGGCCGCTGCCGCCTCAGCCGCTGCCCACACCTCTGCCTCCGCCGCTTCCTGCCCCTGTCCCCGCCACCGCCGCTTCCTCCCGAGGGGGCCCGAGTCACGGAGATGCCCCGCTTCCCCTCTCCTCCAGCCCTGCCTCTCTCACTGACCTGCTTCTGTGGGCGGAGGGACTTTCCCGGGTGCTGGAGCGTCCGTCTCTGAAGCCTGCTCCGATCAGATTCTCTGCGGCCCCGGCCAGGGCAGCGCTGGGGGTTGGGTTTACTTTCCAGAGTGCGCCGGACCTGGGGACGGGTCTTCAGCTCCCTGGAACGGAAATCTCTTCCACTCTGCTTCTGCACACCTTGTATTCACCCAGAAGTTATGGGGCACTCTTTTTACATTAATTCTATGGGCTTTGGTTTCGGAGCTCGTAAACATGCGTCCTTATACTCCGCCATCTTGGCTCCGCCCCCTCGACCCATTCATTCTTTATGGTTAGAATATTTAGTTTCCAAATAAATTTTGGTCCATCTTTCCATGGCCCTTTATTACATATATGTTTATTTCATCATGATTTATAAAGGATGCATTGACTATCTTTGACATTATGCCCTGGACTGTGAGGTTTTATGCCCTAGTACATGGTCAATTTTTGTGTATATGTCATGTGGATCAGAGAAAAAGGTATATTCCTTTCTATCCACATTCAATTTTCTCCAGAGGCCTATCATATCTACCTTTTCCAGAATTCTATTCACCTCCTTAATTTCCTTATTGTTTATTCTGAGGTTAGATTTATCAAGCTCAGAGAGGGGGAGGTTGAGGTCCCCCACTAGTATAGTTTTGTTTTGTTTTCTTCCTGTAGCTTCCTTAACTTATCCTCTAAGAATTTGGATGCTGTATAACTTGGTAAATGTATTTTTAGTAATTATATTTCTTCATTGTCTATGCTAACTTTCAGCAGAATATACTTTCTTTCCTTATCTCTTTTGATTAAGTCTACTTTTTGCTTTTGCTTTGTCTGAGATTAGGATTACTACTTCCACTTTTTTTCTGCATCTGACACATAATATATTCTACTCCAGTCTTTTACCTTTACCCTGTGAGTATCCCCCTGTTTGAAATGTGTTTTTTGTTGAACAGCATATTGCAGGATTGTGGCTTTTTAATCCATGCTGTTATCTACCTCCATTGTATGAGAGAGTTCATCCCATTCACATTCACAGTTATGATTACAGTGTCTCTCTCTCCATCCTTTTGCCCCTATTTATACTTTTATTTCTCCCTTTTCCCTTTCCTTCCTCAAAATTTTAATTATGAACACTGCCTCTCTCAATCTTCCCTCCCTTCTATCAGCCCCTTCCCTTTCCTTTCTGTTTTCCCTTGTTGCTTCTTCCTTCTTTTCTAATCACCCCTCCCTTTTCTTTTCCCCTTCCCCTCCTACTACCTGCAGCAGGTTAGGTTTCTGTACTTAACTGAGTATGCTTTGCCTCCTTGAACCAAATCTGATGAGAGTAAAACTCATGCAATGCTCATTTCCCTCCCTTCTTTCTCTTTGCTATAGTATGTTTTTTGTGCCTCTTCATGTGACTTAATTTACCCTTTTCTGCCTCCTCCTTTCCTCTTCTCACATTACAATCCCTTGCCACACCTTAATTACATTTTTTACCATTGCTTCAGTTAATTTATACCTACTCTCTCTATCTTTGTCATAATAAATATGTAGTTGTCAAGATTAACAAAACCATTATCCAATATAGTGATGTAAACAGTTTGACCTCATTGAGTAACAATTTTTTTTTCTATTTTCTTTTCCTGTTTACCTTTCTATGCCTCTCTTGTGTCTTGTATTTGAAGATAAAATTTTCCATTGATGTCTGGCCTTTTTATCAAGAAAGTTTGGAAATTCATTATTTCATTGAATGTTCAGCTCATTGCTTGAAACATTATCCTCAATTTTGCTGGAAAATTTTTCCTTGGTTGTAGTCCAAGATCCTTTGTCTTATGAGATATATCATATTTCAGTCATTCTGATCTTCTAATGTAGAAGCTGCAAAGTTCTGTGTGACCCTGACTATAGTTTCTCAATATTTGACTTGTTTCTTTCTGACTGTATTTTCTCTTTGACCTGATAATTCTGGATTTGGGCTATAATTCGCTTGATATTTTCAATTTAGTATCTCTTTCAGGAGGTGATTGATGGATTCTTCCAATGATTATTTTGCCTGTTGGTCCTAGGACCTCAGGTTAGTTTTCCATGATGATTTTTTGTAAGATACTGTTCAAGCTCTTTTTTTCATCATGGCTTTCCAGTAGACCAGTAATTCTTAGATTTTCTCTCTTGGATCTATTTTCCTGGCCAGTTGTTTTTCCAGTGTGGTATTTTATAATTTCTTTTATTTTTTTCTGTCTTTACATTTTGTTTTATTCTTGATGCCTCACATCATTAGATTCTATTTTTCCAGTTCTAATTTTTAATGAATTGTTTTCTTCAGTTAATTTTTTCACCACATTTCCACTTTTCCAAATTTTCCTTTTAAGGAGTTATTTTCTCCAGTTAGGTTTTGTACCTCCTTATCCATGTGATCAATTTTACTTTTTAAGGAGTTGTTCTCTTCAGTGAATTCTTTTTTTTTGCATGTTTTCAATTGTATTTTTAAACTAATTGGTCAATTTTTTTTCCTCCTTTCTCATTTGACTTTCAAAATCCTTCTTGAGCTATTCCAAGGCTGCTTTTATGACTTGAGTCCTGTTCATATTCTCTTTTGATGTTTCATATGTGGGTATACTATGACTGCTGTCATCTTCTGAATTCATATTTTTATATTCCCTGTCTCCATAATAATATTCTATGGTTTGCTCTTCTAATTTGCTTTTTGTTCATGGTGATTGCTTGTTTTTTGGTTTTTAAAGTAGATCTCTGCTTCTGGGGAACAGTGGGTTCTATTCCATGTTTCTTGTGGTGGGACCTAAGCTTCTGCTTACTGGCTTTGCCTGCTATGGCCTCTGGTTTCGAGATTTAGAAGGTATATAATGTTACAGCTTACCTGCTGCCGAGTTGACTGGCATGTGCAAAGGATGAGACCAAGTGAAGTCTGAGTTTCCTTGATGTTACACAAAAGCTCAGAGTGTGAGGTGTGGGGAGGTGTGGTATGGCCACTGGAAGTCTCCTCATCCCCTAGGGCTTCCGTAGAGTCAGAGGCAGCTCAGCAGATGTGAATCCCCATCTGTGCTGATGTCTGCCCAAGCTGTTGGGTTTGCTAAAGGTGTCTGTGCTTCTGTTGTTGGCACTTACCACTTCTAGTTCTCTGGGGCTCATGACCTCTTGCTGCTCCACTAAGCTGGGTCTTGCTGGGATGCCTCCAGTTCTTAACTGATCCCCTTCAGCCACAGCAAGAGGTACCTTTTCCATGGATCTTCCTAGCCTCCTGATCTAAATGGCTATCCCCTTCTTCAGACTCCACTATTCCAGAATTTTTCCTGGGGCAATATTCTTTGAGTTTTTCAAGGTCAACAAGAACAGGGTGAGAACTCCTCCATTTTGGTGATTCAGTATGCTCAGGCCATTCCTGCTCTTCTATGACCAAGTCTGAAATGGTGTAACCCACTAACTCTGCATTCCCCCAAACTGGTGTGACAGATTTTTCCACTTGACCTGCCAGGCTGTCATGGAAATCTGCCACACTCTGTCTCCTAGTGAATTCTGTCACTCTAATAATTGTTCACATTCACTTTTTAGAGGAATCTGAAGGAATTTTTGGAAGATCTGCTCACCCCCCCACCCATTTTATTAACATAGCTAATGGTACCACATCCAAAAACAAGAGTATAGTTTGAAACATATATACATTTATACACACACACATATACATATACACACATACACACATATGTACATATGTTTATATACACATACTAGGTATATCTATAGATATCCTCACACATATATCTAGAGATATACACAATATATATTCACACACAATATATATATATATAATATGTGTACACATATATGTATATATACACCCACATGTTCATATATACAGACACACATAGGGAATAAATTAGAATCCTTTCCAGTTACATGAAGGGTGAAGAAAAATTTCTGTTGTCAGTACTTTTATTTGAAATAGTGACAAAGAGGATTCAAAATTATCAATTTATTAAAAATGCAGATTATTTAATACTATATGAAATGCACCGTACATAGGTTTGCAGATAATAACAACAAAAGACTAAAACCAACACAAAAGAAAAGCATCTCTGATTGTAAGGAGTCTAATGAGTTAAAGAAAAAAATGAACAATTATAAACAAACAAGCTATAGACAGAATATAATAGAATTAACCTATGGAAGGAAGTAGCTAGAATTAAGGAGCATCATGAAAGATGTAATGGAGAAGGTAGGATTTTATCTGGGGCCTGAAGGAAGCCTGAAAACCTCAGAGGTGGGAGATAAAGAGTTAGACAATTCCAGGCAGGCAGTTAGCTACTTGAAAGGCACAGTGATGGTAGATGCATTATTCAGTGTGAGGAAAAGTAAGGAGATTAGTGTCACTTAATCAAAGAATACATGGAAGGGAGGGGAGTTTAAGGAGATTGGAAACATGGGCAGAGATCAGATTATGGAGGACTGTTAAAGTGAAAAAAAATAATCTATATGATCTTAGAAGTCTTAGGGAATCTCTTGATCTTATTGAGAAGATAGAGAGGGTGATAAGAACTCTATGTTAGTAGTATCAATTTAACAACTTAGTACAGAATGGACTCTAGTAGTGATAAAGTTGATTCATAGAGACCAACCAATAATCTAATAATACAAGGCATATGGTAATGAGGGCCTGCACCAAAGTAGTGGCAATGTCAGAGGAAAGAACTGAGCATACATAAGATGCTGTAAAGGTAGAAATCATAATGTATGAAAAGTGATTGTATTTTGGAGGAATTAAAAGAGATAATGATAAAATCCAATGAAAAAATATGGTTTGAAAAACATAACCTAACATGCAATAAATCATATTATTTATGAGACTTATTACAATTAACTTATGGGAATTGAAAAAGGAAATTCACTATTTTCCTATATAATGCCAACCCAGATTTCAAACACAAATCAGGCAGTTAATGTATCATTTGAATAATTGAAGAGGTGTTAAGTGCTTATTACAAGTCTTTAAATTGTATGAAAGGCTGATAATATAAATGACTAATGAAGATATTCCTTGTTCTCAAGAAGCTTATATTTCATTTGGAAAAGATTGCATATGTAGCATCATTGAGCTATACAGGGTGGGTGGAAAGATTCCAAAATCCTAATGAAGTAATTCAGGCAGCATGAGAAGAACTTAGGCATGAACTGCATAAGCAGTTCAGATAGTAATAATTGAGAGCACAGGACAATGGAAAAAAATAAGGTCCAGGGTAAGGTGGATTACTTGAATGCAAAGAATGACCACAGTAACCCAATCTATTTACTTTTAGAGGAAGAATTTGAACCTTTACCCTTCCAATTCTAAGTTGAACACAATATACATCTTTATCTAAGTCTATGCCTTCACTTATTTAATAGATTGTGTAATAAAAAGGATGATATTGTTGAATATATTTTAAAATTAAAAGGGATCTATTCTTAGCATATTTCTAGGGAGCTTGAGAAAATGCATTGAATCATAAAGGGTGAAAAGTGTTGTGCAGCAAAGGATAATACTTTGATTGGGAAGAAAAAAGTGTCCTTTTGTCTACAGTATTCTTGGGAGAGCAAGTTGGGAGACAGGAAAGTCAATGAAGAGAAATATCATAGCTAGCACTGGATTATAAAAGCCTCACTTTAGATAGGGATGAAAAATATTAAGGCCATGTGTATATTACTATTTGGGAGACAATGGTGTCATTATTATTTTTTATTAGTTGGCCTGATCTTTATTTCTGTTTGAAAATTACAAGGGAACTTACCATGATAACTGTAGAGAGCCCAGAGATAATCTAGCTAAGGATTTCTATGTACAAGCCCACCAACTCGCAGTGTTCATGCCAACATCCTGGCACCAAACCCTTCTTGCTCAGAACAGGAGCTTCAGGAATGAAGAGAGATGTATTCTGTGGTCTGGGTCCTAATCCCATCTCCCAGGGAGAGTGGTAGTTGATGCTGGCCTCCCCCTTAGAAGCAGCAGGTAGGCCCTGTCCTATAGGTGCACTGGATGCAAGTGCCCACTCCTAAGAACTCTCCCTTTGTCAAATTCTTCCAAAGAGAGTGGACCCCTGGCAACACATTTTTCTAATTGTCTAAGGTCCAAAGAGGCAAAATTAAAGGTTTCTGTGATGGCTTCTTCTGCTTTGTTATTTTAACAGACTTGGAAATATATATATATATATATATATATATATATATATATATATATATATATATATATTATTTTTTTGCTTTGTTTTTCATTTCCAAACAAAACACCCAACCTGACAATTTTGCCAAGAGATAAAAATCTTTTAACAGGTGCAGTTCTGTTGGTCAATCTGCTTTTGACAAGAATTCATATTTACAGTTACCCTCACCCCACTGCGGCCAGAAGTCATACGTGTCACCTCGTTCCATGTTCTGTGGCTGGGTCATAGCATTCCACACTGTCCAGAAATGTGTGTCCATCACATCCACCAAGGACACAGATCCCAAACATACTTGGCAGATGTTTCAAGGGGGCCACAAAAGTCCAGGTCTCTGTTTCCACATCATATCTTTGCATACTATTTAACTGGTCAGTGCCATCATAGGCTTCTATGGCATAGATGCAGTTGTTCAGAGCACAGACCCCTGCACCACTGCAGATGGTGTTCATAGGTACAATCATCCCCTGCTAATTCCTCTCTGGGTAGTAGTACTCAGCAGAACTGAGTCAGTTGGTCCCATCAAAGCCACCAACTGCATAGGGTATGCAATTCAGGACAGCCACTCCCATAGGATTGTCTCAGTCAAGAACATTGGAGTCTGTGTTGCCATCTGGGGTACTGTTCCTTCCCCCCACAGCATACAGCAGGCCACCCATCACATAGCCTGCTAGGCCACTTCAGGGTACCTGTAGGTCTGTAAGCCCAAGCCACATGCCATCACAAGGGCTGTAGGCCTCCAGGTAGCTCAGTGATTGGTGGAAGTAGCCTCCTGCTGTGTAGATGAGCTGGCTCACCTTGAGTGGGTTTGTGCAGGGTGAGATCCTGAAAGATCTTAACCAGATAATCCTTAAAAAGGGAATCTGACTGGAGGTTCTCATATTTGGGCAGCTGCATTTGCAGGAAGTGGGGAGTCAGGGAATGACAATGGACAGCATGAAGAAGGGCCTGAATATAGAAATGGCTGAGCTTGCAATCATATTTGATCCAACTGATGCAAGCATGGAAGACCTTGGACTCACAGTACACTTTGGGATCATCCCGACTGATAAGTGTAACCAGGTGGAAATGGGACAGGTCAAAGAATTCCTCCTTCTTTGCTACCTCCCCAAAGTGCATATAGATGTACTCTCTAGCACACTGATGGAGTTCAGCACAAACAAGTTGCTCAGCAATGGCATCTCTGGGATTCAGCTGCTGCACCAAAAAGTCACTGCAGGCCTGAACTATGCTGTCAGTCTGGTACATGACAACCCCATTAATAAAATGCAGCACACATTTCTCCCCCATGGAGATGGAGGCAGTATAGGCAAACCATGGGCTGTTTCATCATCTTGGGGCATATGACCTCAAAAGAGACCACTTCGAAGTCTTCCTCCTACAACGTATTGGTGAACATGGTCTTGAAAACTGGGCTGGATGAGGCTTATACCACCTTGTGAGCCATAAAGTAGGCAGAAATCTTATCCTCATATTCAACCTACTGAGTCACATCACATACCTGCTGGCTGACCCAAAGCTCATTCATGATGCCAAAGGCCTGTTTGGTGTGGTCCATTAGCTGATGGTCTGGTTGCCATTCAGGGAGGGTGTTACTGCTGCGATGCTGGGAGGGTGTCACCTCCACCTTGCCCTCCTTGGCATACACCACCACATAGCCACCCCCCACCCCAGAGCATTTGGACAGAATGGGGAGAGAATGGGCACAGGGAACAAACACCCCTGCTATGCCCAGACACTGGCTTCATCAAGCTCTGGAAAAACATGCCTGGAATCATGGACAAAGCCATGGCCACACTCCTGCTCCTTCTCCACCTCCTGCACTCAGGTTGGTGTGATTATTTTTAAAGGCCTTGCATTTATTTTGCACAGCTAACTATGTAAAATACCATGGTAAAGGATGAAACTGGAGCATATTGTTCTTTGCTACCAGTATTCCAGTTTCAGACAGCTGGAATTTGTGATTTTTATTTGCTTGAAAATGCAAGTCTATCAGTAGCAATGATCTCTGCCACTCAACTAACAAAGCTTTTGTTTATTTTGTTTATTACTTTTTATAGCACTTGAAGAATAAGATACCAAGCAATTTCTGGGTAATATAAATTCTGCAAGAACTAAAGGGAGAAGAAGGATTTTCTAAGAGATTCATTGTCCACATATTCATAGATTTAGGCTGTTTATGCAGTTCTTGCCAGATGATGATCTCCTCTTGACATTTTGAAATTTGTATTGTTACTAAAGCAAATTCCTCAGGGTTAGAAGGATTTTGTTGTCCAGAAACAAGAAAAAAATGAATATTTTTAAAAGCTTTAAATACCACATTTTTGAATAATTAAAAGGTAAAAATTACTTTGTTAATATCAATGCTAATATTAGTAATACTTCCATTTCATAAATCATTTGGGGGACATTTAGACCACTTTCTCACAATGAAAGAGATTCTTTCCCACATTATCTTAGACAATTGTTTCTAGCTTTCTAGTTCCGAGAAATCCATTGCCTTATATTTGGAGTTATGTTTGTTACTATATTATAACATATTATAATTTAAATTTATAATTATCATAACATACGATATTACAATTTACTTATATGTCAAAATTTGGTTGCCCAGAGAAGTTCATCAGTACTGTACGTCAATTTCATGATAGCATGTTTGTCCGGGTTCTGGATAGTGGACAATGCTCTCATGCCTTCCCAATGGAGTGAAACAGAGTTGTGTGCTTGTTCCCATGCTTTTTAGCTTGATGTTTTCAGCCATGTTGTCAAATGCTTTCAGTGAGGATGAACATGGCATCAAGGTCAGCTAACGTACTGATGGTAAGTTCTTCAATTTGAAAAAGCTACAAGCCAAGACAAAAGTGGAGGGAGTATTGGTGCATGATTTTCTGTTTGCAGATGATTGCGCACTCAATGCAGCCTCTGAAACTGAGATGAAACAAAGTATGGATGAATTCTCTGCTGCCTGTGCTAATTTTGACCTAATAATTAACACCAGGAAAACACAGATACTCCATCAGCCACCACCACACTATCCATATATGGAACCATTGGTTAAAACAGTTGGAGTTTTGAAAGCTGTGGATAAATTCACTTACCTTAGTAGTACACTTTCCAGGGATGTACACACTGACAATGAGGTTGACACACCCATTGCCAGAGCTAGATCAGTGTTTGGGAGGCTCTGAAGAAAAGTTTGGGAGAGAAGAGGTATTAGACTAAAGGAAGACTGTTGTGCTGACCTCATTGTTGTATGCCTGTGAAACATGGACAGTCTAACAGCACAATGCCAGGAAACTGAATTTCTTCCATGTCGACTGCCTTAGGAAGATCTTAAAGGTCACCTGCAGGGTAAGATACCACACTCTGAAGTTCTTGCCTGAGCTGAACAGCCAAGAATTCAAACTATGCTTTAGAAAGCGCAGCTCCAATGGGCTGGCCATGTTGTTCAAATGGAAAATACATGCTTGCCAGAAAGATTATTTTCTGGAGAACTCACATGGGCAAAGTGATCATATGGTGGTCAGAAGAAGCAATACAAGGATGGTCTCAAGGTCTCTCTCAAGAACTTTGGGTTTGATTGTGTGACATGGGAGACACTGGCCCAGGACTGTTCAGCATGGCATCCCCACATCAGAGAGGGTGCTGTGCTCTCTGAGTAAAAGAGAATGGAGACAGCACAAAGTAAACATAGGATGTGCAAATTTGGAGTACCAATCTGAAATATTCATATGGACTATCTGCACCCACCCTGTGGTAGACCATTCCGAGATTACTTTGGTCTGATGAGCCACAGTTGGACACACTGAAACTTCACTTTATTGTGGTGATGTAATTTTGGTTGTCTTTGAGAACAAAGGACAACAACCAATAATTTAGTTGTTAATTGTCACTATATTATAATTTAATTAATAATTTTGGCTTAATTTTCAAATTCACCCCCAAAAAAGAGAAATCCTTCTTAGTAGGTACCTATAAAACCTCTCCAAACTTTCAACTATGCAAAATCCATTGATTTATATATCATTCCCTTGAAATTTAGGAAAACTTCATTTTTAACCTTCTATTTTGACCCCAATGTTTTTACTATCACATCTAAACGTGTTCTTCCTAGTTCTATTCTCAATAACTATAATGAAGACGAAAAAAATCACAGAGGATCATGTTATGGAAAATAGAGTTTATTTAATTCTCAGAACATATAGAAATTTAGAGTTTGTAGAGTTGGCTTTTCCATAAACTATCTGTGTACCCTAAATCAACCTCCATTTCCTTAATTCCAAAACCCTGGCTCAGTGCCTCATAGAAAAAGTCTATTTCTTGGTTTATAAATAAACATGAGTCCCACAATAATTTACTCCTCTCCAGGACTGTACAATTCTGTTGGGGTCAGGGGTTGTTGATAAACAGTTGTGGAGGGAATTTGTCAAAGTAGAAGCTAAAATATGCTTTAATTACCTTGGATCCAAAAAGCAGATGATATAGACAGGTAGACAGAGAGGAAGGAAAGAATAAAAACAGGAAGCAAAGGAGGTAGAAGAGAAGAAGGGAGGAAACAAAGAAATAAGGAGAGGGATGAAGGAAGAAAGGGAATGTGGGAGAGAAGAAGGATGAAGGGAGAAAAATAAGAAGAAAAGGAGGAAGAAAAGAAGAAAACAGAGAAGGAAGGGAGGGAGGAAGAAAATAAAAAAAGGATGAACATAAGAAGGAAGGATGGAATGGGTGGAGGAAAGAAAGAACAATAAATGGGAAAAAGGGAAGGAGGAAACAGGAAGGGAAGGAGAAAAGAAAAAAGATGGAAGGAAGGGAGTGAGGGAGGGATATAGGGAGTAAGAAAGAAGAAAGGGAGAAAATAAGGAAGCGAAGAAAGAAGGAATTTAATCAGTGACAGAGAATGAAGGAAGGAAAAAGAGAGGAAGGAAGAAAGAAAGAAAGGAAGGAAGAAAACAGAAATCGTTGAGTTTGACTGGGACATAAATTAAAGAAATATATGTTATGAAATAAACCTGAAAATTCAAGTTGAAATTAAATTTGATTTGCTTTAAATGCCTGACACTGCTGTTCAATCATTTCTGACTCTTTGCAAGGCTCTGGATTTATAGCATGCTAGGCTTTGAATCGATCCTTCACTATCTCTTCAAATCTGATCAAGTTCATTTTCATTGTTTCTTTTTTCCTCATTTTAAATTTATTTATTTTTAGTTTTCAACATTCACTTAAACAAGATTTGAGCTCCAAATTTTATCCCCATCTCTCCCCTTCACATACTTCAAAATAGCATGCATTCTGATTTCCACTCCCCCCAATCTACACTCCCTTCCTTGTCTTATCCCCATCACCTCCATTTTCTTGTAAGGCAAGATAGATTTCTGTACCACATTGCCTGTATGTCTTATTTCCAGTTGCATGTGAAAACAATTTTTAACATTACTTTTTAAAACTTTGAGTTCTGACTTCTCTGTCTTCCTCCCCTCCCATTCATCCCCACTGAGAAGGTAAGCTATTGTTATACATGTGTAGCTACGCAAAACACTTCCATAACAGTCATATTGTAAAAGATTAACTATATTTCCTTCCATCATATCCTGACCCCCATTTATTCTATTCTCTCTTTTGACCCTATCCCTCCTCAAAAGTGTATATTTCTAATTACTCCTCCCTTCCATCTTCCTCCCATACACATTTCTTCCCTTCCCCCTCAATTTTCTGTTGTGTAAGATAGATTTTCTTAATAAATTGAGTGTGCATGTTATTCCCTGCTTAAGTGAAATGCTGTGAAAATAAGGTTCACCTTTCCCTCTCACCTCCCTAACTTTTCCTCCATTGAAAAAGCTTTTTCTTACCTCTTATATGTGAGATAATATGCCCCATTATGTTTCTCCTTTCTCCTCTCAATGTATTCCTCTCTCAGCCCATAATTTTTTTTTAAATATCCCTCCAAGGAAAAAAAAAAAAAAAAAACTTTTTCCTGCTTCTCTGTTGAGAGATAATATGTCCCATTCCATTTCTCCCTTTCTCCTCCCAATGTATTCCTCTCTCACTCCTTAATTTCTCTAGATATCTATCATTCCTTCCTATTCAACTCATCCTGTGCCCCCTGTCTATATGTATATAATCCCTCCAATTACCCTAATCCTGACAAAAGTCTCAAGAGTTATAAATATTATTATTCCATGTGGGAATGTAAACAGTTCAACCTTAGTAAGTCCATTAAGATTTCTATTTCCTGTTTACCCTTTCATGCTTCTCTTGATTCTTGTGTTTGAAAGTCAAAATTTCTATTCTCTGGTCCTTTCATGAAAAAGTCTTGGAAGTCCTCTATTTCACTGAATAACCATTTTTCCCCTGAAGTAATATACTGAGTTTTCTGGATAAGTTATTCTTGATTAAAATTCTAGCTCATTTCACTTCTGGAATATCATATTCCAAGACCTTCAATCACTTAATGTAGAAGCTGCTATACATTGTGTTTTCCTGATTGTATTTCCACAATACTTGACTTGTGTCTTTCCTGCTGCTTGGAACATTCTCTCCTTGCCTTAAGAACTCAGCAATTTGACTACAATATTCCTAGAAGTTTGTTGCTGTTGTTGTTTTTTTTTAATCTCTTTCAGGAGGCAATGGGTGGATTCTTTCAATATTTATTTTACCCTCTGGTTCTAAAATGTCAGGAGAGTTTTCCTTGATGATTTCATGAAAGATAATGTCTAGGCTCTTTTTTTTTTTATCATGGCTTTCAGGTAGTCCCACAATTTTTTAAAATTTCTCTCCCCAAGTTATTGTCCTGGTCAGTTGTTTTTCCAGTGAGATATTTCACGTTGTCTGCTATTTTTTTCATTTCTTTGATTTTGTTTTAAAATTTCTTGATTTTTCATAAAGTCATTACCTTCCATCTGCTCAGTTCTTATCTTAAAGGGGTTATTTATTTCAATGAGCTTTTAAATCTCCTTTTCCTTCTGGCCAATTTTGCTTTTTAGGGCATTCTTCCCCTCATTGGCTTTTTGGATCTCTTTTGCCATTTGGGTTAGTCTATTTTTTAAAGTGTTATTTTCTTCAACTTTTTTTGGGGGGAGGGTCTCCTTTAGCAAGCAGTTGATTCATTTTTCATGATTTTCTTGCATCACTCTCATTTCTCTTCCCAACTTTTGCTCTACTTCTCTTAGTTGATTTTCGAAATCCATTTTGAGCTCTTCCATGGGTGGAGACTAATTTATATTTTTCTTGGACACTTTGTATAGAGGAGCATTGACTTTCTTTTCTTCCGTTTTCATGCTTTGTTCTTCCTTGTCACCAAAGTAAGATTCTATAGTCTTGATTCTTTTTCTAGCTTTTGCTCATCTCCCCAGCTATTTACTCGACTTTTGAGCTCTTTGTCAAGGTCATTCTCTGCTTCCAGTGGGGATGGGAGGATGCACTGACAGCTGCTCAATCACCCCACAATCTCTGGGCCTAAAGCTCCAGAAACCACCATTGCTTCTGCTCTTGCTGTTGCTGCCTTCTGCTCCTCCACATCCTCAGCTGCCCTGGGACTGGGACCAGGTCACTCTCCTCTCTCACACAGGTCCCACAGTTGTTTTTTTTCACTGGCCTTCTAATTTGTCCTCCATGTTTTGGGGTTGTGTTGCCTGAAAATTGCCAGAGGTGCCAGAGATTCAGTCTCTTTGAGGATTGCTCCAGTCCCATTTCTGCCCACATAGCCCATGCTGGATTGCAGTGTGTTCCCAGTGTGGGTTGATAGATGCTTTCAGTCTATCTTCCAGGCTATTTTCGGCTGGATATTTGCTTTACTTAACCGTTCTGTGGCTCCTCATCCCCCATTGTTTCCATTATGCTATATATCCATCTCATCCTCTCCTGTCTTCTTTTCAATTTCCATGCAGACTCCCCCAATGTCAAGATCTTTTCCAATAAGTGCTGTCTTCTCATTATATGGTCAAAGTATTTAAGCTTCAACGTCAGTATTTTTCTTCCAGTGAATACCCTGAAATATTTTATTTAGGTATTGACTGATTTGATTTCTTGCTGTCCAAGGCACTCTCAAAAGACTTCTCCAATATCACAATTTGAAAATATCAATTCCTTAGCCCTCATTTTCTCATAGTCCAATTCTCACAGCCATAGATTGCTACAGGGAATAAAAAAAAAACAACATACCTTTAACTGTACAAACTTTTGTTGGCAAGGTGATGTCTCTGCTTTTAGTTTGATGTATGGATTTGCCATAGCTTTTCTTCCAAGGAACAAATATCTTTTAATTTCATGGCTGCTGTCACTGTTTGTAATGATCTTTGAGTCTAAGAATATAAAATCTGACACTCCTTCCATTTCTTCTCCCTCTATTTGCCAGAAAATGAAGGAACCAGTTGCCAAAATCTTAGCTCATTTGATATAAAGCTCCAGGCCAGCTTTTATACTCTTCCCTTTTAGCCACATTAAGAGGCTTATTAATTCCTTTTCACTTTCTCCCATCAGAGTGGTATTGTCTGCATATCTAAGTTCATTGATATTTCTTCCAGTAAGATTCAGTAAGTCAAAGGTGAGAGTGAAGGAAATGGAGACAAGAGTCAGAAAGGAAAACCATGGAAGTGACATACAGAATCAAAGGCCTAATTGAAACAATTTATATCTGAAGAGGTGATATAGGCCAAAATATAAAGGACTTCAAAAGGTTTAGAATAAATCATTGATGACACATCAATAAAGAAGTATTAAGGAACTACTTTGAGGGTACAAGTGACCTTTTTAAGACTGAGGTGAGGATGAACAATTGCATCCTCCACAAACCTCTCTTGGAGCTGTCATCAGTAATAAAATATCAGATTTTATAGGTATAAGTCTGATACAGGATGGCAACATTTATAGTAATTTTAACATATAAAGAACATCTGTCACTTTTTTTAAACAGTATGTAGTTACCTGATATAGATATACACACATATACATGTACATACACATGCATAGGTATATCAGCATATATTATGCATGCACATGACACATAGCATATGATATATCATATATGTGACCTAGATGCATTGAGTATGTGCATGGCATGCTATGAATGACATATATTATAAATGTGATATGTATTGTGTGCATATGACATGTTAGGCATGTGTTTATATGTATGTATACATGCATATATGCACATGTTTATGCACACAAACATACATAAACACACATATAGGTATATATACATACATATGTATATATACATACCCCAAATAAAATAACTCCCATTTTTTTTTCTAGCACTTCATTGGCTTATGGAGGAATGACATTAATTTACTTTCTCATATATGCTTCTTGTTAATAATTGAGAAAATTTAATAAGAAAAATGTTATCATGTTCAATTAAGTCATCCTTCCAGTGCTATTTTGGATTACTGATCATTGCAAAAGAAAGAAATATTCAAGGGCATAACTTCCTTTTTTGAAGACAGATATTTGCATACTTAAAAGCAATTATCTGGGGCAGGAGCTAAGATTCCCTCAATCTTCACATGACATAGAGAATGTTATTGCTATAGATACTCATTAAAGAGACATCAGTTTTAGCTCCTGAACTTTCAATCTCTAATTAGTGGGGACAGATGTCTTGCCTGATGAATAGATGCTAAATTGAGGCTACTTCAGCATGGGTTCAGGGTGAAGTTAAAAGAAAATTATTGCTCTTGTCTGTTGTTCTCTGTGTCTTTTCTATTCTTTTAGGGTATCTCTCTCTCCCTCACCCCCCACCTCTCTCTCTCTCTCTCTCTCTCTCTCTCTCTCTCTCTCTCTCTCTCTCTCTCTCTCTTTGAATGAAGCAGGTATTGGGTCCATAGAATAAAGGAGGCATGGGTTCTTATAGAAATGGGGGGTGTGTATGTGTGTGTGTGGGTGTATGAATAATGTTTTCATTAAAATCTGCTATCCTATCCTGTGAATTCCCTGCTGAAACATTGCATTCTCTTGTCTGGAAACACTCAGTTCTTTATTCTCCTTTTAAATACTCTATATTCCTTTTAAGTAGTGTATTTCTTCACTTTGGAATCTTTTCCTTTGGCCCCAGAGGAGTTTGGCCCTTTCAATAATGCTCTCCCTTTATGCTGACCTAACTCTTCACCTGTGTCTCTGTCAATGAAGTGAGTCTGAGAGATCTCTTCACCCTTGAACTGTGATAACTGTGACTTTTTGAACTACTATGATCTTACTATTACCTATTATGGTGTCAGAAATCTATGCTTGTGATTTTGTTAAGCAATGGACAATAAATTATCCCTGCCCTCAAGAATTTTAAAGTGGTATAATTTGTTATATTTTCTTTGGGTTCAGGTTCATTTTTGAGCCACCCTACTTCTCTGCTCTTTTGTCATTACCTCAGAAAACAATCCAGAAAAGTTCACAGAATTTATAAACCACCGTTCTCTACATGCCAAAGCATCCAGATAAGCTGCAATTATCATTGAGTGGGAGGTGACAAGGCCAAATTATTCCACAATTTGAGAAGTAAAATTGGTGATTTCAGCAAGAGTTTAGAAAGCTCTGTCCAGAAGTCTTCTCAATCAGCTGTCAAGTATCAACAAAAACTGAGACTTGAAATTTTAAAGTCCTCTAACAATTGATCCTTTGCTTGATATCAGATCAAGAAAAATGCAGAAAACAGTATCTGTACCCAAATGTTTTTGCTATCTTGTAGTGCAAATGACATCTAGAAAACCATACTTCCATGTGCCAACTCCTTCACGGTCTAGGTAATGCCATTAAAAAATGTCAATATCATAAATAATTTATGATTGGGAGAATGGGCTCTACCAGAAACATCAATTCTTCCTTTCTAACACTTCAGTTAATCAACAACTATTTATTAAGAAGTTACTATGTGCCAAACACACTACCAGGCACTGAGTAAACTGGTATAAATAATAAATAAAAATCCCCTAGTCACAAACACTTTACTTACATTCTAATAGGGAGAGAAGACAATAAGTACAATTAAAACTACAGATAGTACAAATATGAAATCAATGAATGAGTATATAAACAAAGTAGTTATACAAAGTAGTTTTTGAGGGAGGGCATTGTCAGTGAAAATAATCAAGAAGGACTTCGCAAATAAGATGGTGCCTGATCTTCAACCTAAAAGAAGAAAGCTATGAGTCAGAGGTAAGGAGGAAATTCATTCCATACATGTAGGATAGTCAGGTATAAAGTCAGAGAAAAGGGAGATAGAGGATCGTTTATGAAGATAAACAAGAAGCATAGTTTGAAAAGAGAGCAGATTGTGGAAAGGAGAGTAAGATCCAATAAAGATGGAAAAATAGTTTAGGGTAAGGTTGTATATGACTTTAAAAGTTAAACAGAAGAGTTGATATTTTATCCCAGAGGCAATACAAAGCCAATGGAATTGATTGAATGGGAGAGTTGTGTGCTCAAATTGCATTTAAGGAAAATTACTTTGGCGGCAATGTGTAGGATAAACCGGGGTGGTGACAGGCTTGAGCCAGAGAGACCAATTAAGAAGCTGTTGTGATAATGTAAGAGAGAAGAAATGATAACCTGGAATAGGGTAGTGGTTTTGTATGGATCTTTACTCACACATAAAGGTCAGATTCTACAGATGTTACGAATGTAAAAACATTAATACTTGGGCAATTTTATGGATATGTTGAGTAAGGGAGGATAAGGAAAATAATGGTATGATTACAATCCTGAGAAATTACAAGGATAGTGGTGAAGTTGACAGAAGTAGGAGAATTTGAAAAAAAGTCAGGGTTTAAATGATAATATAATGAACTCAATTTTAAGTATGTTAAGATACAGTTGTCTTTGGAACACGTAATTTGAAATGTCCAGTAGGCAATATGTGAGGTAGAACAGAATTGTAATGGGGAGATATAGGAGTCTCAGAGTTATATGCTTAGAGTTGATAGTTAAACCCACGGGAGCTGATAAGGGTGTGAAGAGAAAAAATACTAGACAAAAAAAGAGGGCGCAGGACAGGACATTGTCTTTTAGTGTCTCCTTTACCCGTAGACCCAGGTTCAGTCCATTAGAATCATCTTTAAATCATATCTCATAGATCCCTATCAATATGCTTACTTATACAGTCAGATGACCTATTAGCATAGTAGCAAAATTTTTTAAGTAACGAAAGAATATTCTTCTCATAAACCTTATGTTCACTCTTCCAGTAATATATACAAACTCAGTGAATGCACACATGGGTTCATAAATGAAGTGGCAATTATTGTGTCTCAGTCTATCCCCATTGTTTATCTCCATCTTTGTTCCAGAGATTATTTAGTTATAGAGCTTTCTTTAGCATCATTTTATGCAGACTATTATACTCCAGAGCTTTAATGGTTTGAGACTGTTCCTTCTAGTCTGGGGATGGGGGAAGGGAAGGACCTATTTTTAACTAGTTCTTTAATTCATATGCCAGGAAATATTATGGCTTATATTCTTCATTGCTACATACAAACATGTTTGAAATTCATGCCTTTTAGTCTGCCCTTTCAACTTGATTTTTCTATCTTCTATAGTGCCTATGTCATAGTCCTCATCTCAGGTACTATTACAAGTCACCTGAAATTTGTATGCAATTTACTGGGGATGCTATGCTTCGTTAACCTCTCTCCTCCATAGGAACTCTCCTTAGCTTACTCTGTTTAGTTTTTCACAGTCAACCTTCTGAATCAATGGCTCTAAACTTTGTTGGGCTGGACCAGAAGATAATGGAAACCCAGTTAATGTGAAGGTTTCTCATTGACTTTTTTTTTTAGTATTTTTCCTTTGGACTCTTCAATTTCGTTATTTGAGTATTTCTCAATCACTACCTCTCCTGAGTTCCTCAGTTTAACTGTCTCCTAGCTTAGGGTGAGAAACCTAGATCTTAGGTCTTCTCATATCTGCCTTCCTATTCAAATATCCCCAAATGACTTACTGAAATAGAAATAAAACTGAGTTACATAGTAGCCTCAGATACTATCATAGTGAGAAGGCTGTTTTTAACCTCACTCATCTTGCTCCTCATCCTATGCAGATAGCAACGGCTTTACTGGCTAAGGAGGACTTAAATGACCAATTATCTTCAGGCTACCTATTCCTGGTAGCCACCACAAACTGATCCTTAAAAGTCCTAACTATAGAGGACTATTAAACATTAAATTATACAACAGAGTAACCGACTTTGAAGATCAATTCAAAGCTAACATTGAAATAAGTGTCATCACATCGTAATTCCGTAAGATACAGATGGTGGAATAATTTGAGCTGGATGAATAACTAGCTTTTATGCCACAAACTGAAATAGGAAAATTAAAAATGTGTGTAAAGAATGAGACAGAAAAAAGTATTTAAGGATTGTTAAAACAGGTTGGTAGAATAAGCCACTGCAGTAATTCAGGACAAAGGTTATACGCAACATCTTGCCTCCACTAGTCTTGGTAAGTGGAATACCAAGGGAATCTGCTGTGCCCAAGTGTTAGATTCTGGGGTACTATGTAAATTGGAAGGAATTTACTTAACCCCATTCAAATATCAGGCAAGCCCAGGACAGTTGTTGAAGGGAAAGCAATGAGCACAAAAGACTGATTCCTCTCCAAGGTCTCTAACTGTGGAATCACAAAATAACTTAAAAGCATGCCCCTGTAGGAAAGACTGTATGGACTGGCCAGCACATGCAATTCAATGGAGAAACAACTGATGGTGGGAATTCTGAGAAAGCAGCCTGGCAAATAACACCAACAGCTTCATGGGGAAGAAGTAAGAATTGATTTAGGAGGCAAGGAAGGATCACAGATTGAAGGTGGAGAAAAATAAATCACCCATTCTATCATCTATCTATCAATCTATCTATCATCACATTCCTATTGATGAAATGGGAAATTACAGACTTGTGACTGTTATGGGATAGGAAGTGCACAGGGAACTCTTCCTTTTTATTTTTCTGATTATTCTGTTTAGTCAAAAGATGCCCCCCCTTAAATTAATATGCATTCTTATTCAGCCTCATAAAAAGAAGCATTGAATTGCTACCGAGTGGCTGTCATTTAGAACAGATGCAGAAGTAAAGCATAACATGAAACTGCATATATTCACATTCGAAGTGAGGCTGGGCTACACATCATTTCAATAATGTGGCACCAGGAATGTAAAGAGGACAATTAATGGGAATTAGTTAAGGTATACTATGACAACATTTATTCCCTGGCTTTGTGATTTCTGATGGCAATTTATAGTTTTTATTTCATAGTAGACAAACTAGAATACCTAGAAACTCACACCTGAATTCCCTGATTTTTCTGAGAAACTTTCAGTTCTCTGAGTTGAATATTGTCAAAATTTCCTACGAATGTGTTCTATGACAAAGTAAAGACTGTGTTCTCAAAGTGGGAATGAAATAAAATATGCAGAAATTAATACTTCTGCATTGCTGTATTTTTAAGCATAAAATAAACTACCCTCTAAAAAACAAAAGACAGAAAAATTTTCTTATTAATCTAAAGATAATTTCTTGCTGAAAACTACATGAAATAATTCTGTTTATTTTTGTGAAATATTCACGCAAAAACTTCAGAAAATATTTTGCTTCAGAGAACAATCTTAACATGCAAGAAAACCCAATGAAAATTACAGTGCATCAAGTAGGTAGAGACTGAGGCGAAGTTTGAGGACCAGTTACTGAATATAAGGGTCATGTGAGAGACTGGGAAGTAGCTTTATATTATTTTTATTTTGAATGATAATAAGGACTTGTAGGCACATGTGATAATTATTGGAAAATAACAATGGAGGATATTAGCAATGATCAATAACCTTAAAATATACTTCAAATTTTAGGTAGCAAAGGGTGATGTCTTGAATCTTTGAGGCATGTATGTGTGTCTGATTTTGTTCTTTCTCTCTTAAAGAACATAGTTTTCTGTATTTCTAATACATACTCTATTTTGGCTATATTGATGTTCCTCCATTTACTGTGTTGGTCAAAGAAGATAAAGGAGTGTGAAATAACTCAGCAACACCCATTTGTCATACACAACTACTCCAACAATGACCAACAGAAAACAAGATACTCAGTAATAATTTGGAAATTTCAGAAAAATTAGAGTGCATCATCTTTACTTCCATAAGTCAGATAGCCTACAGGCTTGACTGGGGCAAGAATGGTGAAAGTGATTAGTCATACTTAGCAGCCAGAACTCCAAGCTAGGCCAATAGGATTAGGGCTCCCCGAGCTAATTAGAGATTGATTACCAGACTAATCACCAGTCCAAGAGCTCTCTCATCAAGGCAGGGCCCTGGTGTCAGTGTCTAGAATGCCAAACAAGGCTGGAAGAACAGGGTTATTCAGAAGGAATCTTGAATTCATCCCCAGACCAACCTACAGTTCCAGTCTGGTGAGAAGGACTAAAGACTATATGTGGAGACCCAACACAATGCAGTATCCATAATGCTTATGGCAGCCTATGGATATGCCAGCACAGCTCTGAATTGCAAAATAAAACAGACTCTCCACATGGAAGACAGAGCAAAACATTTATTCAGTAACCAGAAAGCCAAATCCATCCATGTTTATGGAGAAATCCATAAACATAATCAGGGCTTCCCTCAAACAGGCTCCCTTAAGCAAAATGCCCTTCTCTCACTCAGAGACAGCTACTTCCTTTTCTTTGTCCTTCCCAGCTCTGACAAGTGTGACCAACTTCCTCTCAGCTCTGCAGCTTTCTTTTCCATCCTTCTGGTTCCACCCATTCAGCATGCTCCTCTTATCACATGTGACTTAGGCTTCCATGTGATTTAAGCAGATCACATGGAGCTATTAATAGATGGAAAAGATCTTCAAATTAAGCAAAAAAAAAAATGCATTTCCCAATACATTCCAACAACCAGATGCTGGCCACAGTCTTCTTCAATTATCAACCCGGGAAAGCAGTTCAGAGTTATCACTGAGAGAGGCCAACATTGGAAATAGCTGCAAAGAGGCTTCAACTAAACCAATAATGCAGAAATCCCCAGAGCAAATCGCTGGGAAACTGACCAAACAAAACATAAACAAAAACACACAAAAAATTTCAAAGGTCAGGGATAGAAACTGTGGAAATAAGAATCATTCCCAAATCCTTAAAAGCAGGACTCAAAGAAAAATATATTTACAATATTTTTGAAAGATTATATTTGCAAACTATTTCTTCATTTAGATGGCACTCTTGCATCCCACCCTCCCTATCCACCCCTGTTTTATAACAGCTTGGATAAATTATATAAGAGATATATAAAAATAGTCTTGATGCAAAAGGAAACAAATGTTATAGTTTGGAAAAGACTCCTGACTTTCTGAAATTTTCTTTGCCATCCTTTCATCTCTCCCACCTCCCATCCATTTTAGCTTACTTTTGTATGTCTTCTCCTGTTAAAATATTGTAAACTCTCTGAGGGCAGGGGCTATCTTCCTTTCTGCTCATATATATTTTCTCAGCCCTTAGTACAGTGCCTAGGACATAGAAAGCAGTTAATAAATGCTTTTTGTTGTTTTTTGGTGCTGGTCTTAAGAGGAAAGCTACATAAATCATACTTAGAGGAGCTGACCCAAAGGTAACAGAAAATACATAAAGCCATGTTCTCCAGAAGAATTGAAACAACATTTATGATCTAACCATTATTTAGCATACTTTCCATCTTCATCGAATCAGAAGGAAATAAAATGCAGATGAGTTTCTTTAAGTAGCTGCTTGCCTCTGTGGATGTACACACACACACACGCACACACACACATACACATATATATGTTTGTTGGTTGGTTTGTTGTTGTCCTTCTTCTTCAAAGAGGACCACAATGACCTCACCATGATAAAGTGAAATTTCAGTGTGTCCAATTATGGCTGACCAGAGTAAGATGAGCTCGGAATGCTCTACCACAGGTTGGATACAGATAGTCCCTGTGAATATTTGGGGTGGATATCCCAAATTTGCCTATTCTATGTTTACTTTGTGCTGTCTCAGTTCTGCTTTGCTCAAAAAGCACAGAATCCTTTCTGATGTGGGCACGCTATGTTGAGCAATCCTGTGCCAGTATCTCCCATGTTGCATAGTCAAATTCAAAGTTTTTGAGAGAGATCTTGAGAGTGTCCTTGTATCGTTTCTTCTGACCTCCATGTGATTGCCTGTCCCATGTGAGTTCTCCATAAAATAGCCTTTTTGGAAATCATATATTTTGCATTTGAACAACGTGGCCAACCCTGTGGAGTCAGTGCTCTTTGATGTGTAGCTTGAGTACTTGCCAGATCAGCTCCAGCAAGGACTTCAGTGTCTGGTAACTTACCCTGCCAGATGATCCTCAGACTCTTCCTAAGACAGTTCAAATGGAAACAATTCAATTTTCTGGCCTGGCACTAGTAGACTGTCCATGTTTCAAAAGCATATAACAATGATGTCAGCATGGCTCTGTAGACCTTCAGTTTTGTAGTCAATCTAATACCTTTTCTCTCCCAAACTTTTCTTCTGAGCCTCTCAAACACTGGGATGCATGTATCAACCTCATTGTCAATGTGTATGTTCCTGGAAAGTACACCATCAAGTTAAGTGAGCTTATATACAGCATTCAAAACTTCTCCATTTGTTGTAACTGATGGCTCCACATATGGATGGTATGGTGGTGGCTGATGAAGAATCTGTGTTTACTTGGTGTTAATTATTACAGCAAAATTAGCTATGTAGGTATGTATGTATGCATGCTTTTAAATCAGTACCTCATGTGTAAAAGTCTGCATGTGATGAGAATAATATAATTATGTCAACTCAATCGATGGTTTCCAGCAATTATTTCCCTTCCTTTTTTTCAATAAATCAGTCCTCATGTATGCAGTTAACCTTAGGGTAGACTCAAAAAACTAAGGTTATTTGATCGACTAATTTTCCTCTTTTTAGCTTTGTAGCAACTATATTAAGGAAAACTAGGTGGCATGGTGAATAGAGTGCTGGGACTGGAGTCAAGAAGGGTCATTTTCATGAGTTTGAATGTGACCTCAGACAATTACTAGTTGTGCGACATTAGGCTAGTCATTTAACCTTGTCTGCCTCAGTTTCTTCATCTGTAAAATGAGCTACAGAAGGAAATAGCAAATTGCCCTACTATCTTTGACAAAAAAAACAAAAACAAACCAAGTGGTGTCATGAAGAGTCAGACACAACTGAAGCAGTTGAACAATAATAAGCAACCATATCTCTCCATATTTTGTAACAGTCAAAATCCATATAGATCAGGCTGATGAGCCATCTAATCAAAGTCAGGGCACTAAATCTGATGCCAAGAAGGAAAAAAAAAAACCCTTCCATCATCATGTTCTAAAGCCTCTAGTTTCCTTTAAGTATTCTATTTTCCATGAATAATCAATAATTTGAAATTTAATTTACTGAATGCTTACTGCATATTCAACCTTGTGTAACATCTTTTGGGTAAATGAATATCAAATTAAAATAGATGCCTTGAATTGTATACATGCAAACATACTCATAAATATGTACATATAACACATGTATGCACACATGCATATATCATACTACTGTTATCAACATCACCACAACCACTACTACTACTTGGCATTTCTTTAACATTTTATAGTTTATGCAACATTTGCTATGAAATAATATTCTGAAGTACATGAGACCAGAGTTATAGTTTTACAGATAAAGGAATTGTGTTGTGTGAATATTGGTTTATGGTATAGTGCTACTTAAGCAATTAAGCATGCTTCTCCTGGAAAAGATATGCTTGCCAAAGTCAAATATTCAATATGTTGCCATCTAAGAAGAGATTGAATGCATTCTCTTTGTCTTCAGAAGAAAAAGAAACAACTAGTTACAATGAGTAGAAGTTGTAGAAAGACAAATTTCTGCTCAAATAAAAGAAAAAAGTAAACTTGCCTCAAATTACAACCATCCCACAGTGGAATTCTAGGGCTCCTCCACAAGACTTGGCTTTTTGTCATTGCATGGGTTTAGGACTCCTTTTCAACTGACCTTTTCTTAGAAATATTTCAGAGGAGCTTATTGTTCATGTAATAACTGGTCTAGTTGTTCTTTGAGTTTATTTAGTCATCTGAGATCCTGAAATACTGAGACTTTATTTCAGGGACAGGTGAGAAAACATGCAAAGAAGTAAAAATATATTTTTAAATTTGCACTAATTTTAGAGAAGTAGGTGCAGGATCAGGCAATTCTTGCTTTATGTCCCATCTGTGATATACTAACTATAGAATCCTGGTCAAGTCACTTATCATCACAGTCCCCTACACAAATATTCAATAATATAATTTGTAGAGGGGGGATTGACCTTCATTAGAAGAGAGCTTTTTGTCTAGGAATTTCATCCATCCGTTAAATCACAGGTCAAAATATATATATATATATATATATATATATATATATATATATATATATATATATATATATATATATATACAATGTGAATTCAATTTTAGTTTCTAGATAGACAGCTTCAACCCCAATCCCACCATTGCATAATTTCTAATATTTCACATATCACTTCACATCAGCACATCCTGTGGAACATTAATATTAGTGAAGTATTTAAATGAAACTGAGGATGCTAGTCATTGTCCCTATAGAAAATTTAGACATCATGACCAGTAGAAACCAGAGCTGATGACAATATAGAAGATATGTTCACAATCACTTTAGGGTAACTATGAACTGTCCTTGACAAGAGAAAAATGGAGCCAGAAGGTCCAAAATCCACACATACACACAAAATATATCCAAATAAACACATGTGCATATGGCCATATGTGTATATGTGTGTGCATACACATATGTATTTCTACATAAATGCATCCAATTTTGTATATGTCATGCACATTGTTTAGTCCTTATAAACTCTGGAAATTCACACTTCACTTCATACTCATACAGGTTCCACCTCCCCAGGAGTTTTCTAGTTATATTTCTGAGTTATTAGGATGATTTTTCATTTGCTATGAGATTAAGCTCCTGTTATAGGTGTTCTTCCCCCAATGGTACCTGCCAGCATTTACTGCTTCAGTTTCATGTACTCATTTCATATCAGATAGCTTTTATAAATGAATATTTACAAAGCCAATATAACAATAATAGAATTGCAAACATTCTCCCTCATTACACTTGGGGTCATATTTTTCTCGGTCTGTCAGGAGAGTAGGTTCACCCCTGAGATAGTTTTCATAACTGATTAGCCCCACCAAGGTCACTTTCCAATTTGATATACCTGATTCACAAGTGTTTGCCTCTGATAGTACCACATATCTTGATTTTGAGACTAATCCCCTGCTGGAGTGAATCAGGCTGTTCCTTCAGCCTTTTTTAATGGACCACAAATCTATTCTGCCAAGGGCTCCATGGACATTGCCCAGCAGGAAACAGGAAACAACTTATTTCACTAGTGTATTTGGAATTAATTTACAATTCTGACAAAAAAGTTAGTCAGAAGTATTCTTTATATGACTAAGGGAGATATAGTCAGAATACCTCTATATGCTCTAAATGAGGAAGCAGGACCCTCACAATCCACCTCTTTGTTCTTGTCCCAAGATCCTTACACATGGTCTGGCATCAGGCAAGGTACCCTGTTCATTGTCTGAGTATGGAGTTCCATTGCTTATATCCCTGTTACATTACATAGGTATAACAAATATTCAAGTAAATACATAAGTTAGTTTAGGGAGGGAGGCCACTATTATTTAGGAGACTCAGTGAAGTTTTCATATAAATGACATTATTTTCTTTTTAATGTTCATTATTTATTTTAACATTCTTTTATTTTTAAAATTTTGAGTTCCAAATTCTCATCTGCCCTTCCATCACTCTCCCACCCACTGAGTAGACAAGCAAAATTACATCAATTATACATGCGAAATCATGCAAAACATATTTCCATATTAACCTTGTCACACAAAAAGCTTGAAAAGTATACTCCAATTTGCACTGAGTTCATCAGTTCTCTCTTTAGAGGTGGATAGGATTTTTCATCATGTAACCATTGTAATTAGATCACTGTTTTGATCAGAGTAACCATGTCTTTTACCATGGATCATCACTACAACTTTGTTGTTACTATTATCTCCTGGTTCCTCTTACTATACTTTGTGTCATTTCACTTGTTTTTACTTTACTGAACCTTCCCCCAACTCCTATAATTATTTTAGCACAATAGTACTGCAACCTAATCATATACTACAAACTGGTTCCGTAACTCCCCAGTTGATGAACTGTCCCTCAATATCTTTGTCACTACAAAAAGAACTGCTATAAGCATTTTAACAGCAAAGTGACTCAATGGATAGAGAACTGGGTCTGCAGGCATGAAGATCTGAATTTAAATGTGAATTCAGACACTTCTTAGTTACATGACCCTGGGCAAGTCACCTAACCTCTTTTTGCATTAATCCACTGGAAAAGGAAATGGCAAATCGCTCTAATATCTTTGCCAAGAAAGACCTATAGACAGTATGGTGCATGAAGTCATGAAGTATCAGATACAACTGAAAAACAAAAATAATCTTGGGATACAGACTTAGTGGCGGCATTGCTGAGTCAAAGGATATTTATGGTTTTGTAGTCTTTGAGTATAGTTCAAAATTGCTCTTGAGAATGGTTGCATCAGTATACATCTTCACCAAAAGTTGCCTAATGTCTCACTTTTCCCACATCCTTTCAAACTTTTGTCATTTCCCTTTTCTATCATATTAGTCAATCTGATAGGTGGATACTAACTCAGAAATGCTTGAATTACCACTTCTGTAGTCAATAATGATTTAGAACATTTTTTCATATAGCTGTAAATAGTTTTGGTTACTTCATCTGAAAACTGCGTGTTCATAACCTTTGACCATTTATCTTTTGAGTAATGACTCATTTCTATAAATTTGACTCAGTTTGCTATATATTTGAGAAATGAGATGTTTATCAGAGAATCTTATCATTTTTTTCATGGTAAAGATTACTATGTAATTCTATCCATCCTCTTTTAATCTTACTCTTTCTCTCCCTTCACTCTCCATTCTCAATTTTTTGTTTTGACTTTTGCCTTCCCCAAACAGTCATCCCTTCTAGCAGCGACCCCCCCTCCCACTTCTCTTGCCTCTTTACCCTGCTACTTCCCTACATGGTAGAAAATATTTGTATATCCAGTTGAGTGTGTAAATTAATCCATTTTTTTAACCAATTCTGATGAGAATAAGGCTCAGATCCTTCCCTTTCCTTCTGCTTTCTCTCTTTTTCCCTCAACTGTGCAATCTCTTTTGAGTCTTGTTTATGTCAGATAATATACCTGATGTTATTTTGCTCTTTCCTGTATTCCCTGTTCATTCTTCTTTCTCACTCCTTAATTTGATGATTTATTGATAATCATCTTATCCCATTCATCTCACACCTATGCCCTTTATCTCCTTCTAAATGTCCTAATAGTGAAAAAAAAGTTTAAGAGTTACAAGTATCATTTTTCCATGTAGGGATTTAAATAGTTTAACCTTATTGAATTCCTCATGGTTTCTCTTTCCTTTTTACCTTTTTATGCTTCTTATAAGTCTTGAATTTGACAGTAAAATTTTATATTCATCTCTGGTATTTTCATCAGGATTGATTGAAAGTCCTCTATGTCACTGAACATTTGTATTTTCTGAATGACTATGCTCAGTTTTATCAAGTAGATGATTTTGTCCTCTGTGATATTATATTCAAAGCCCACCAATCCTTTAACATAATAAACCTCTCTAGAATTTGTTTTTGGACCTTATCTAAAGGAGTTTGGAGAAGTTTAGGAGAGAGCTCTGGTGAGTCCTTGCTCTTTCTCAGCCATATTGGTTCCACTTGGTAATGGTAATTTAATTGGGAAGATCTTTCATATTCATTAATAGGCCCATGTGACCTGCCTGGGGGGAGTTTGCTGAATGGATAGAGCAGGAAGGGTGTAACAGGAAGAGGCAGAGTTATAGCAGAGCTGAGAAGAAATTGGTCATAAGTCTAGTCAGAGCTAGGAAGGATGGAGGCAAAAAGGCTGATGGCTAGCATGAATGAAAAAACTTGCTTGTGATTTTGTTTTAAAGGGCCTACTTGTGATTTTTTTAATGGAGCTGGTTTGTGAGAAGCCTACTGGGGGAAGACTTAGGAATTGTGTTCTTCTCTACATGGTTATGGCATATAGATTTTTGTTACTATGATGGACTTGGCTTTCTGGTGTCTGAATAAATGTTTTGGTTCTGTCTTCCATGTCATATTTCATAATTCAGAGTTGCTCTGGGATATTCGTGGCTGTTGTAGGCATCGTGAATATCACTTTGACATTATATACTCTCATTTCTCATTTTTAAACAATAGTTTTATTCATTGGCCTTTTGTAATTTTTTTCCAGTTTGAATTATTCTGCTGAAAAGCACTTAAAAGGTCTTTAAAAAGGAGTTCTTTCCTTCAGTGAAGTTTTGAGCCTTATTTTCCATTTTACCTATTCTGAGTTTTTAGAATTTTCCTCTTCAGTGATTTATGTGTCTTTTTTGCCACTAATTTAATTCTCTTTCTTAAAGTGATAATTTCTTCAATTTTTTCTATGCTTTTATTACCAAGCTCTTTTCATAAGTCCCTTGTATCACTCTCATTTCCTTTCCAAATTTTTCCTTCACAACTGTTACCTTTTCCTTTAGCTCTAGCAGGAATTCTTGTAGCCCTTGGGTACATATGATCATTTTCTTTGAGACTATGCTTGGAGCCGTTTTTACATTGTTCTCTTCTAACCTATTGTCTAGTTCTTCCCTTCCCTCATAGTAGCTTTGTGTAGTCAAGATCTTTTGCTGTTGCTTGTTCATTTCACCAGTCATTTTTTTTTCCCTTTCAACTTTAGGTTAATATTGGATTCTGCTCCTTTGACTTAGAGTGGGGGGACTATGTTAGACTTTAATCTCTCTGTGTGTGTTATTTTCAGAGCTTGGAGGGGGCTCTGTAAATTTTTGTTGTTTCTAAGGTGATGGGTTTCAAAGAGAGATGTTATCCCTGCTGTCCTCATCTGCACTCACTTTTTTATTTTATTTTTTACTCAGGAATAGCCCTTGTTTCCCTGTAGCTGTAAGTATTAATTCTCCTGTTATCCTTGGAACTGACATCACAGGCACTGCTTCTGTGTGGCCAGACAAGAAGTGCTCCCCATTCTGGAACTGTGACCCAGAACTGTATACGGGCCATAGAGCTGCCAAACACTACTAACTATACTGAATGCCAGAAAACATGATCTGTAATCTGATGATTTTCTGACGATTTGTCTGATCTCTTTACCATTTCTAGGCTGAGAACTCACAAAACTTCTGCTGCTATTGCTCAGATGCCTCATTGACCCACGGCTGGTTGTGTCCATTACATTCTGGTTCTGTGGTAACCTAATATGATAAACCTCTTCTATAGACCTGAATTATCTTAGCCTAGAAACATGTCTTCCTATAAACTCTTGTGAATTCTGTTGCATAAAAATTTGATTTGAGGTTTTATTGAAAGTTGTTTAGAGAGGAATGTTGAGAGAGTTTAGCTGAGTCCTGGCCTGTGTCCCAAACTATTTGGCTTCACTAACATTATTTTATGATCTGAATTTTGTATCAAATAAGTGCATACTTTGCGGTAGAGGTGGAGAAGAATACATTTTATGCCTTGGCAGTGCCAGTGAAAAGAGACAGAGTAATGTTTGTTAAAATAGGCAAGTTTGACTAAACTAGAGAAGATGGGAAGCACAGTAATCCATAACAAGCTTGGACAGTTGAGTGAAGGAAATAAAGGATTTTAAAAGCAAAACAGAGGAACTTGTTTTTAACATTAAAGATGTTAGGAAGCGATAGGTAGTTATTAAATAAAGGAGTAACATGATCAGATCTTTGCTATAGGAAAATCACTTTAAAACCTATTAGAAAGAAAGATTAGAGTCCAAAAAAACTTGAGGCAGGGTTACCTGGTAAGACATTTTATGATTCTCATTTCTATGTTATATCTTAAATGTGTGTGCACTTTTAAAGATAATGATAACAAGATCATCATGAAAGCCACTGAGGCAGTTCTATTGTCACATTTTTCAAAATGAGCTAATTATGTGGCCCTTTCACCCCAAATTCTGCTTTTTCAGGCCTCCAGATAGGATAATCCTTTGGTCTATGAACTTAGGCTAAGTATAATTCATTAATCAGATTTTAATGAACAAATCTGTGTTGTTATTAACTAGCTCAAACATTTTATGAATATTCTTATGATTAATATCCCTGTACTACAAGTAATTAGGGAAAAAATCTATGTCCACTTAGAGATTAAAAACAAAACAAAAATCATGGTTTTAGAAGAGTGATGCTTTAAATAGTTTAAAAGAGTAATAATGACAGAAATAGGGCCATGAACACAAAAACAAATAAATGAAAAGCAACATTCACCAAAATAAGTTTTTATATTTAGAGGGGCAATCGATTATGGTAGGTGAGAAGAAAATAAATTACTGAATCTTCCCCTTTGGTCTAAGATGAATGATCTATAAATAGAAATATTTGAAAAATGATCTAGAAAACCTTCATTGTGGTCTCATGGTGACATAATGATTATATGCAATGTAATGAAAATATTTTACTACCATTTGGTAGGCTGGGAAAGGAATTCAAATATTCACAAAACAGCCTTCTACTTTACAAATAAATAACAATATTCTTAAACCATAAAATTTAAGGTCTTTACACACCTATAGTCTATTTTGGATTCCATCAGCTGGCTCAGCAGTAGTGCAATTTGAACTTCTCTCAACTTTATTTTTAATTGAATGAATGATTAGAGTTGCAAATGAATCCATTTAGGAATAAAAATCTTTATATAAGTAAAATAACCATTATTAACAAATAACTATATAAAAAGCTAACATGAATTAAATTGCATATTCTATTTCTCTTTCTCAGTGATATAGACAACACGTTTTTCCACCTAATGACATTCAAGGAAAAGAGCAAGACATTAGAAATTTAATCAGGAAAAAATATTAGTTGATCTTTTTCTCATTGTGGAATCATTTCATCCTAATTCTTCACCAGTTGCTTTTCTCTGAAATTTATCTAACAGTCTGTATTGTATTCCTGATGCCTTTAAATTAAAGGCGCTAGGCTGATATTCTCATTGGTCTTTGATGTGTGCTGAGATGTGGAATGATGAAAACCCTAGGTCAGAATATTTTTATGAGCCAATCATAACTCATCAAAGACATAGCGGAGAATAATGTGTGAAGATACATGTAAATTGTATCATCTGAAGAATGCCTGGATGGATGTATGTTTTAAATGATTATAGCCATCCCCTGTAGTCTTTTTGACTGGAATTATAACTAAGAGATTATAGAACAAATTCTAAAAAAAATAAAGCCAACAAAAAAGAAAATCCTTCTTTTTAACAAAGAATATTG
The DNA here is from genome assembly GCA_023548195.1 of Bettongia penicillata ogilbyi. Lineage (NCBI taxonomy): Eukaryota > Metazoa > Chordata > Mammalia > Diprotodontia > Potoroidae > Bettongia > Bettongia penicillata. The sequence continues at coordinate 313,918 of JAJHZJ010000771.1, forward strand.
AGAGTATTATGAATAGAAGGAAATTTTGTGAATTGTGGAAATTTAATCAAAAATACACGTTTTTCAGCATACTTGAATAGCAACAAGAAGAATTTAAAACAACAAATAATCATTATGGATCTTTCTCATATCAAGCAATCAACAAAAACCTTTTAAATGAGCAAAATATAACATCTAAACTTCATTGTCAACTGGGCAGGAAAAAGCATTAAAGTGGTATAGGAAGGTAAGTTAGGTTTAGAGTAAGTGGAAGATTGTTTTATTTGTTTTTGTTGCTTCTATCAAATCATAACACTGGCACTTGTAACAAACAATATTAGGTGAATCCCAATCTCTCTGAGCCTCAGTTTCCTCATTTGTAAAGATGAAATATTGCATTATAGTCTCTACTGTTTCATTAAACTTGTCTAAATATTTTAGACATGTATTGATGTTCTTTCCTGCAGATCTATTTATGTGTGGGAGTTATGTAAGATAGATCCATATCTCTTAGGATGGTGTTAAGCAGGTAATGACTGTAAACCTCTTTAAGAGAGAGAATTATATCTCATCTGAACTTTTTATTTCTCCCACTGTCTTGTACAGTAGATACTTACAAAATTGTAAATGAAGGGTATAAAACAAGAGCTAAATGAAATAGGGCTTCCAATGAATTCCCACATGTACTTCTGGGGTACTATGTTTATTAAATCAAGTCGAGGAACATGAAGGTATTTATTAAATTAGATTCCAAATAGCGTGTACATATAGGAGTGTATATAAATGTATGTATGTATGTATTATTACAGTGCAGAGGGAACATAAAAGCAAAACAGAAAAAATGGATGCGAAATGTTTATTGTGTAGTGTATGATTTTTGGTGGAAGGGAAAACATTCATATAATGTCTGTGTACATGCAGACATTCATACATAATACATACATGTGAGTATATATGTGTGTGTTTATATAAAAATAAGTGTGTGCATATATAAATATGAGTGTATAAGTGTCTCTTTTTACCTGTGTCGGACAGATACTGCAGATAGGCAATGAACTAGGTTAAGAATTCAATAGAACAAATGAATAAAAAAACAGTTGCATTTTAGAAATAAATTTAATTACCCAAAATTCCTCCCTGAAACAAAAATACACACTTTTATAACAGAATTTTAGATGTTACAAATTCCTTCTCCAATTCCTCATCATAGTATAATGTTGATCCCAGATTTTAAAATTCTGGGTCAACAAAATATAAGTATTATCCTGTTTTGTCATGCTATAGCATCTTAATCTATGGTGTTAGCAACTGACTAGGTCTAATTTTCAAAGACTAGTTTATTTAAGTATATAGAGTCACAACACACTATAGCTTGATAAATTGTTGAAAATTATTTCTCTGTGAGAAATTAGAAACAAAATAATAAAACATGTTCTTCAATCTTCATATCACTTATTCTCAGTTTCTAGAGTGAAAATTGGGTAATGGATGAACATAAGTCAGAGAGAATCATTATCCTAAGATTTTCTATAAACTATATCTTTAAATTCAAATTGCGAAGTCTTTGTCTGATAACTAACAAATGTCCATGCTAATAGAGATACTGAATCATCCATCAATCTTAACATCGTCAATAAAAACAAAACCAGAAGAAATAACGAGGTTTATGTTGAATGGAAGAATGACTTATTGGCAATTTTCTTTAGAGAGACACTCAAAGGAACTATTAGATTATGTTTTATTATATACCCAGAGGCAAAAAGAAAGGTCACATCATGGTATATTTGATCATCATATACTCTAATTCCAGTGATGAGTTTTGACAATATACATACACAAACAAAAACAATTATTAAACTAATAAATAGGGAATGGATGGATAGATAGAAAAATGACATGAAAATAATTGCAAGTAACAGCAAAATCTACTTAAGAAGTTGCAGGAAGAGAAGCTCCAAAAATTAGTTAACATTTTCTAAGTGAGACTAATGTATATTAATGACTGACAATATTAATGCAAAGTTGATAATAGATTAGGATGATGAGAAATTGGAAATCATTGGTAAAGAATAAGGAATTAGATTACTCAAAGACTTTTTGACTACATAGAAGCCTCATACACAAATAGATATATTGCTTGCATATTTTCTTTGATAATAGAATCAGTAGGAATTGGATGTGGTTAGTACTGGAGAGCACCATGAAAAATCAACTTGAATATATTTTTTAACAGTAAGGAAACGAATTGTTACTCAAATGGTCCTCTTTTTAATCAATTGATTTTTTATAATCCGACTACTGACAAGTCTAAGCTCAAAATTAGTACAAAATATGAAAAATAGATAAGTAGTCAGTATGCATTTGAAATAACCAAATCCCAACCTATTCAAACACATTAAAGATAATGAAAAAATAACAATTAATCTAAGAAAGGATATAGGAAAAGACTATAATAATCTTTTAGACATTTAATTGATAGAGCTCAATTACCATTATATATTACTCAAAAGAGACTTTTATTCTTAATCAATCCTAGAAATATTTGGTTTACTTGACAAATGGAGAGAAATGATAGTCAAGGCAATGCATGTTTAGAATATAAATTTGTTTGCAAAATTTTATGAAAAATTATGTTAGATGGTTATAAAGGTTATACTTGTTAAACAGATTTTAAAAGTTGAGAGTAAAATCAAATTGAAGAAAAGTTGGTGAGAGAACAAGACAAGCAATGCCATTCTAGGGTATTTAAGAATAAAAACAGAACTAAGACAACAAATGCTGATTTTTTAAATGACATATATTTGCAAAATTTTTAATACCATACCCTAATAATTTGAGCTGCCACACTTGATGCTAGCTTAATACTCCCATTTCTCTTTAGAGATCAGGAAGAAATTACTGTAACCAAGATAAAAAAGCAAAAGCAAGCAATCAATCACCTAATATGCAATAGGTGTCTACCATGTGGCAGACCCTCTGTTAGATCCTCGAGGTACACACAGAAAAAAACACGAATAAATTTCAACTCTTAAGGCACTCCTTTGCATTTTTTTAAACTGTGAATATATATTATTCTATTCATGCATTTTGACATAACTAAAGTGATCGTGTTTATTTATTTATTTATTTTACATGAATGTATTATTTCTATAATTTCACTTCCCCTTTTTACTGTGGGAGGTAACACAGGAGACCTTCTAGCAAGTTCACTCTTCATCCAAGTAGATAGGAAGACAGGATCAGAGACATAATAAGAGGTCAAATAGGCTTACTTTATTCTTGTATTCTCAAAAGGGGCTCCTGATAATAGAAGCACCAACTCCTATAGAATCCCTTAATTACTCTTCTTGTAGGTATGGATGAGAATATAGTAGGAGACACAACTCCTACAGGTCCTCTAAGTCTCTATGGGTGCCAGTCAAGACTAACTCATATTAACAAATGTCCCCAAGGTTTGGTGAGGGGAATTGAGGCATGCATAGCATTCTTGTATATCCCCCCCCAATCTTCAATGGGGGCCAGTTGAGGCAATCAGACATGGCCATTCCCCTTGTACATTCCTCCGTTCCCCTTACTCACCAGTGTCTACTTGATTTATAGGCCACAGACTAAGAAGGCAATTTGCCAGCAATAACTTCACAAGTTCACATTAACCTTAACAATGTCAGGACAATTTAGCACAGAGCATGTTGAGTAGGTATTCACTAACTAACTAAACTAACTTTACCAAGTAAAATGAATATTCAGAATTACATCGATTGATACATTCTCTGGGAATAAAGATCAATCATTTTCAGATATGCACACAATGCCAATCACTGTTGGTGTACAAGATCATTTTAAAAAGTAATATGCTTAGTAAATAGGGCACATGTTCAATGAAAAGAATAGGATAGAAAATGATTCTACTTGAAGCTTCTATATGTCTAGTTACTCCTTTTAAGAAATAAAGCAGAATATCCTCTGGGTGAAATTGTGATTTATTCCAGTTCTGTTCTCTTTCTTACTGATGATTTTCCATTTTCCCTTTGTGTGTTAAGTGCCTCTCCCTATGGAAGCTGCAAGTTATTTTATATCAATCAGTTTTATTTGCTGACTGATTTGATCAGCAACATTTAGGTTACATGTTTCAGTCAATATTGTCTTAATGCACTGGTTTATTTTTATACATATATTATTCATTTTATAATTGTGGTTTGAATAGATTAGTTCTCTATTAAAGGAATGTTTGACAAAAAAAAAGAAAAAGAAAAAGAACCAGGGGCAGCTAGGTGGTGCAGTGAACAGAGCACTAGCCTGGAATCAGGAGGACCTGAATTCAAATCTAGTCTCAGACACTGGACCGTTACTAGCTGTGTGACCTGGGCAAGTCACTTAACCTGATTGTCTCACCAAAAAAGAAATTAAGATAGAAAGAAAAAAGAAAAGGGAGGAAAGAAAGAAAGAAAGAAAGAAAGAAAGAAAGAAAGAAAGAAAGAAAGAAAGAAAGAAAGAAAGAAAGAAAGAAAGAAAGAAAGAAAGAAAGAAAGGATGAAAGGAAGGAAGGAAGGAAGGAAGGAAGGAAGAAAGAAAGAAAGAAAGAAAGAAAGAAAGAAAGAAAGAAAGAAAGAAAGAAAGAAAGAAAGAAAGAAAGAAAGAGAAAGAAAAAGTAACAGGTGACAAAGAATTGATAGAGAATAGGGTAAATGTCCCCTAATGGTATTCCATATAATTAAAATATTAGAAGCAGAAAGATAGATATGGATTAAAAGAAAATGGCTGGAGTAGAATATATTACACTTCTCCTGAAGGAAAAACAAACATGGGTAACAATTCTGATCTCAGTCAAAGTAAAAACACAAACAGATCTAAGTAAAAGAGAAAGGGAAGGGAACTGCATCCTGCTAATAGGTACCCATAAACAATGAGGTAATATCATTAGTACACATATATGGACCAAGTGATATAGTACCTAAATTGTTAGAGTGGAAATTAAGCAATGTCAACGGAAAAACTATAATAATGGGGGAACTTAACCCCCCTTCCCTTCCAGAACTAGATATATCTAAACAAAAAATAAACATTAAATTAGTTAAGGAGGGGAATAGAATTTTAGGAAAGTTAGGCCTGGTAGGCATCTGGAGGAAATTGAATGGGGATAGAAAGGAATATACTTTTTTTTCTCAGTGGTACATGGCATGTATACAAAAATTGACCATATGATAGAGCATAAAATCTTCACCATCTAATGCAGAAAGGCAGAGGTAATAAATGCATGCTTTTCAGATCATAATACAATAAAAATGCATGGAGTAAAGTGCTATGGAAAGATAGACTAAAATTAATTGGAAACAAAATAATCTAATCCTAAAGAATCAGTGGGACAAAAAAGAAATCATAGAAATAATCAATAACTTCATCCAAGAGGAAGACACTAATGAGACAACATACCAAACTTATACTGGTAGGTGTGTCCTCTTCTTGTCTCTTCCCACCTCAATTTAACATCCATTCAGCCACCAAAGTGACTTTTGTAAAGCACAAGTGCAACTATGTTACCACATTGCCCCAATGAATTAATCCCTGTGACTCCAATTGCCTTCTGAAACAAGATACTCTGTTTCAAATTCAAATCCTTTCAGAATCTCCCTCTCTTACATTTCCATCCTTCTTATAACTTACTCCCTAACACTACTCTCTGATCCAACTGCCTCAATGTTTCATGAAAAAGACACACCATCTTTTGGTTCCAGGCTGTGTGTATGTGTGTACATACATGCACACACACACACACACACTAGCCCTCATGTGTAGAATACTTTCCATCCCCTTTTCCACCTATTACCTTCTAAAGTTTCCTAAAAATCCCATTTAAAATATAATCTTCTATAGGAAGAGTTTTCTTTATTCTAGTGACTTTTTCCTTCTGTTTATTTCCTTTTTATGCTGTATGTAACTCGTCTATACATGTGTATTTGCTTGTTGTCTCTCCTATTAGATTGTATGTTCTTTGATGTCAATCACTATCTTTTTCCTCTTTTTTTATCCCTTTTTATTCCTTACACTTATTCCAAAGTGCATTGGTAGGTGTTTAGTCAATCTTTACTGACCTACTAACTGATGCTCATTCATGTCTACCCTCACTAACCCTAGTTTCTACACATGAAATCTTTTCTTCTATTGTTTCTGCTCATTTAAAAGCTACCAATATGGCAAGGAACAATCAAATTCCTCTTCCTCTGAGACTACCCTGGTTATCCTTCCCTCATCTCATTTTCCTTGAAAAAATCTATTATAGCGGGGCGGAGCCAAGATGGCGGAGTAGAAGGACGCACATTCACGAGCTCCAAGCCCACAACCCATGGAATTGAGGTAAAAGGAGAGCCCCATAAATTCTGAATCTCTGCAGGGGGTCCACAAACATAGGGGAAGAGATTTCCGTTCCACTGAACCCTGGAGAGCCGTCCCCGGGGTCCATCGCACTCGGGAAAGCGGACCCCACCCACACCCCTGGCCGCGACCCAGAGAAGCTGACCTGAGCAGACTTCAGAGAGGAAAGCTCCGGGAGAATCTCCGGCAGCCGGGAAAGTCCCTCTGCCCACAGAAGCTAAAGGTCAGTTAAAAAGAAGCCTGCGCTAAGGGAGGGGAGCGGGCCCCCTCAGGAGGAAGCGGCGGCAGCAGAGACTGGGGGCAGGAAGCGGCGGAGGCAGAGACGGGGGCAGGAAGCGGCAGAGGCGTGGGCGGGCGGCTGAGGCGGCAGCGGCCCGGGACTCAGGAATCCCCCAGCAGCAGGTAGGATCTTCAATACTGAAGGTCTTTCCAACCTGAGGGAGCCGAGCAGGGGAGACGGCCCTGCCCCCGCCCTGCTCTACTGCTGAACGCCTCTGAATAAAACCCCCAAGGGAGCTGAGCACAGCAGGCGGGGCCCCCCACCCCGCCCCCACCCACTCTGTTCCTGAAAGTCTCTTCAGAAAGCCCCTGAGGGCCCAAGCTAGGAAGCGGCCCTGCCCCCACCCTGCGCCAGAACTAAAGCTTGCCGCGGGAAAGCTCATTTGAATCTCAGAGGCCAAGTACTAGATGGGCGGATCCAGGTGGAGGTGGAAAGGAATCTCAGAAGTCAAGTAACTGGCTGGGAAAATGCCTAGAAAGGGAAAGAAAAATAAGACTTTAGAGAGTTTTTTCCAACAAATGCAAATGATCCCGACCTTCGGATCTGATGGGGAGGACAAGGACGTATTTTTCCCATCAGGAAAAGATGTGGAGGGTGGGGCCTCAGTACCCCAGACACCCCAGGGGGGTGTTGGGTGGGCTCAGGCCTTGGAAGAGCTTAAAAAGGATTTTGAAAAGCAAGTTAGACAGGTGGAGGAAAGACTGGGAAGAGAAATGACAAAGATGCAAGAAGAGTATGAAAAAAAGGTCAATATCTTGGTAAAGGAGTCCCAAAAAAATGCTGAGGAAATTAACACCTTGAAAAATAGGCTCACTCAATTGGCAAAAGAGGTTCAAAAAGCCAATGAGGAGAAGAATGCATTCAAAAGCAGAATGAGCCAAATGGAAAAAGAGGCTCAAAAGCTCACTGAATTTAATAGTTCTCTCAAAATTAGAATGGAACAGATGGAGTCTAATGACTTTATGAGAAACCAAGAAATCACCAAACAAAACCAAAAGAACGATAAAATGGAAGAGAATGTGAAATATCTCATGGGAAAAACAACTGACCTGGAAAATAGATCAAGGAGAGACAACTTAAAAATTATGGGACTACCTGAAAGCCATGATCAAAAAAAGAGCCTAGACATCGTCTTGCATGAAATTATCAAGGAAAACTGCCCTGACATTCTAGGACCAGAGGGCAAAATAAGTATTGAAAGAATCCATCGATCACCACCTGAAAGAGATCCAAAAAGAGAAACTCCTAGGAACATTGTGGCCAAATTCCAGAACTCCCAGCTCAAGGAAAAAATCTTGCAAGCAGCCAGAAACAAACAATTCCAGTACTGTGGAAATACAATCAGGATAACCCAAGATCTAGCAGCTTCTACATTAAGGGATCGAAGGGCGTGGAATAGGATATTCCAGAAGGCAAAGGAACTAGGACTCAAACCAAGAATCACCTACCCAGCTAAACTGAGTATAATACTGCAAGGGAAAATATGGTCTTTCAATGAAACAGAGGACTTTCAATCATTCTTAATGAAAAGACCAGAGCTGAAAAGAAAATTTGACTTTCAAACACAAGAATGAGAGGAAGCATGCAAAAGTAAACAGCAAGGAGAAGTATTAAGGGACTTACCAGAAATGAACTGTTTGCATTCATACAGGGAAGGACAATATTTCTAACTCTTAAAACTTTTCAGTATCTGGGTGGTTGGTGGGATCACACATACACATGTACACGCATGCACACACATACACACATGCATTCACATGCAGAGACAGAGAGCACAGATTGAACTGAATAGGATGGGACCATACCTTAAAAGAAATTAAGGTAAATGGTGAGAGAGAAATGTAGTGAGAGGAAAGAGGGGGAAATGGAAGGGGGTAACTATATGTCATTTAAGAGGCAAGTAGGAGATGTTTTTAGTGGAGGGAAAAAGAGGAGAGCTGAGGGAAAAAAAAACAAAAACAAACAAACAAAAGTTTACCCTCATCACATTTGACTAAACGAAGGAGTGAAATGCACACTCATTTTGGTATGAAAACCTATCTTACAGTATAAGAAAGCGGGGGAGAAGGAGATATTGGGGGGGGGATGATGGAAGGGAGGGCAAAGGGAGGAGGGAGTAATTGAAAGTCAACACTTGGGGAGGGACAGGATCAAAGGACAGAAGAGAAACAATGAGGGGCAGGTTAAGAGGGATGGCAATTCAGTTAGTCTTACACAACACGACTATCAGGAAGGTCACTTGCAAAGCTACACAGATATGGCCTATAATGAATTGCCTGCCGTACCAAAGGGAATGGATGGGGAGGGAGGGATGGGGAGAATTTGGAACTCAAAGTTTCAGGAACAATTGTTTAGTATTGTTGTTGCAACTAGGAAAGAAGACATACAGTTAATGAGGAATAGAAAGTCATCTGGCCCTACAGGAGAAAAGAGAAGATGGAGACAAGGGAAGGGAGGGATGACAGAAGAGAGGACAGATTGAAGATAGGGAAAATTAGATTGCTTGGGGTATTGGGGTGGGGGGAGGGGAGAAGGGGGGAGAAAATTTGGAACCCAAAAATTTGTGAAAATGAATGTAAAAAGCTAAATAAATAAATAAATAAAAAAAAAAAAGAAAAAATCTATTATATTATAGATTGATAGCTATAGCAGTATATGTATATAGCACCCCCTCTCTCTGTGTGTATTACACACACACACACATACATATGTACACACATGCCTATTTAGATACATGCATGTATATTTGTATAAATATACTTATTTTGCTTTTATATACTACTTTAAAATTGCAAATCATTTTACTAACTTTAAAAGTACTCCAAAAACTATTAAAATAAAACTACAGTAAGATTTTAAAATCAAATTAAACATTTCTCTTTTTAAATATATATCATACTTATCAACTTGATTATAAATCCTTGAGGTCATGAAGCAATCACTGTACTTCTATTTTGTTTCGATGTTAAGTTATGCTGAAGAGCTACTGTGATGGCAGAAAATGGTGAACAATTTTAGTTAGCCTATATTTTTTTTTGGTTCAACTATTCAAGTTGGTAGATTTAGAATTTTAGGGGCGATGGTACTCTTTTTAGATAGAGCAGTAATATCTCTCTGGAATGATCCATAGTGTTTCACTGGAATGACCCAGTGATCTGTTATTGTCCTATGTTGCTTAGTGTTTTTTCCCCAAAGACATGGGTAAATTAATGGCATGTATACTAAAATTATGGACAATTATAATAGGTAAATTTTTTGTATTTCATGGTTTAAGGGTTACAGAGCATTTTATAAATATTTTCTCATTATATCCTCACAATTCTGTGACATTAGAGGCAATTATTATTCAGATTTTACAAATAGGGAAACTAAAAGATAATGTGAATTGACCAAGGTTACATACCTAGTAAATGTCTGAGGCAGGATTTGCTCTGAGGTCATCATGACCCCTGGTCCAATACTTTTTCCTCTGTACTACCCAGCTGCCACTAAATGAAAAAAAAAAAATTCCAGGAGAGATAGCTAGTATACCAGATGCCAGATTCATTGATATGTTAACTCTTCCCCACTCTCTCAATAAATTCCAATTCTTCCCTGGTAATTTCAAGAACAAGCATAATTTGTTCTGTCCTTTACAATTCTAAATAACCTAGTTTTATCCTATCTATCGACAAAACTTAATATCCTATCTATCAAGCTTTGTTATAATACTCCCCTCAACTCACACTGGGTTTCAGTTGAACTTTCTTATTCTCTGAACTGTCTGTTCTTGATGCACAGGATATTTTCCGATCCTCACCTTCACCTCCTATCTTGGAAGTTTTGTCAACTCAACTCAAGTGCTATTTACTGCATGAAGCCTTTCATTTTTATTTTCAGCTGTTAGTTATCTTTTAGTTGTATGACAAAAAATAAACCCATATACGTGCATGTTGACTTGGCCACCAAAATATTAGTATATGTAGAGTCGGAAATTTTGTCTTTCTATTCCTGCAAAATAGTATCGTTTTTGGCACATAGTAGAAACTTAATAAATGCTTCTTGATTGATTCATAAACTATTAGGTTATTAAAGGAAATCAAACGTCTTCATGCCTATATTTTGAGGATTGAATTCAAAGAAATTATCTATATCCTCTTACAAAATAGAGCAGCCGTTAGAAAGAAGAGACTGTATTAGAATTCAATTCATTTCAATTTAATTCAATAAACATTTAGCTGAGAACAAAGTAATTAATTCTTTAAGAAAAAATTTTGATTTATGTTTAAGGCAATGCAATACACCACATTACACAGGGGGTTTGTGTTATGGTAGATTTTGGTTATAAATAATCAAATGTTATGTTTTTCAGACAAATAAAGTGATATAGTGGAAAGAGCATGGGAAGCCTATTTTTGAAATAGTTTTGAGAAAGAAAAAAACACCTCCTCCATTTCTTTTTCTATGTTATCTATATCTTTATTTCTCAATATAGAACTTTCAAGTGGACAAAGGTGACAAAAATACAAATAGTTGTTACTAGGGGAGGGATCCCTATGGGAGTCGGGGTGGGGTTTGAGGACATGTTCAGACCTGAGGTTTATGAATATTTCTTTGATAACTGAGAGGAGGATGGACTAGAGTAGAAAGATTTAAGAAAAGGGAGATCAATAAGCACACTATTGTAATAGTCTAGGGGTTTAGAGCCTATATCAAGTGTATGGCAGAGTCAGAGGGAAGATAATGCATATATAAGGGATGTTATTAGAGTAAAATCAACCAGATTGGATACGGAGGAAAGAGTGAGGAATTAATGTGCACAACCAGGTCATGTATGTGGGTGACTAGAAGCATGGTGATTGTCTTTACAATAATAGTGAAATGAGGGTAGCATATGAGGGAAAGTTAAGTACTTAACTTTTAGACATGTTAGTTTTAAAATATCTACTGGAAAGCCAGTTTAAAAGGTATTTATTAGGCAGATCAAGATGCAATTCTGGAGGTTTGGAGAGAGGTTAGGGTTGGATAATTAGATCTGAGAATCATCAGCAGAGAGGTACCAATTGAAAACATGAGAGCTAATGAGATCACCTAGGGAAATAATACAGAGGGAGAGAATAGGGCCTAGGACAGAATCCTGCAATATATTTATCTTTGGCTGTTGTAACCTGTATGAAATCCAGCAAATAAGATTTAGAAAGATCAGCTTTAAAGGAAGGAAAACAGGATAGAAAAGTGTCAAGGAAAGAGAAATAAGGTGCTAAGGTGTTTATCAACAACGTCAAAATCCGTAGAGAGATAAAAAACTGAGTTTTAAAGCACTTTAAATTTTGCAGTTGACAGCATTAGTAAATTAGGATAGAAACATTTTGGTTTAATCATCTGGTAGGTTAGTCAGTAAAGAGGTAAAAACATGATAATAAGGGAGGTAGGGAAACATCTGTCATTGAAGACCTTATCAAAGATGTCAGCCACAAAAGGGAGAATAGGTATGGGATGACACTTCGAGGAGAGGGATGGATCAAAAGATTTTTGAGGATGGGGGAGACATGGTTTTGTTTTTATACAGTAGGGAAATAGCCACTATTTGGGAAGAGACTGAAGTTTAGGCAGGGAATAGGAATTATGGAAAGATTAAAGTACTGGAGAAAGCTGTACAGAGTGGGATCACTTTTGCATGCAAATAAGTTTACTTTGGTAAGGAAAAAGATGACATTTTCATGTCAAACGTGAGTGAAGAAGAGAGGTAAAGAGGTAAAGCTGCATAATATGAGATGAGGAAGCTTGTCAAATAGCCTCATTTTTTTCCCAGTAAAAGAGGATGCATGAAGAATTACCAGGAGAAAATAATATATGTATCATTAGATACATTTGTTGATTGAAATTTTTATTTAAATATCTTTTTATTTTCACCTCCAATTTCAGTCCCTCACTTCACCTTTCCTCACCCATTGAGAATGGAATAAATACAATAAACATTATATATAACATAATGAAAAACATGTTTGTGCATTAAATATGTTCCAAAAAAGCAAAGCATGAAAAACAGATTTTGAAAAATGTACCTCAGTCTGCATTCAAAGTCTGGAAAGGTTGTTTCTTCAATTACTTTGGAACTGAAGTGTATCATTGTATTGATCAAAGTTACTAAATTTAAAACACTTGATTATCTATATGATATTGCCATTACTGTACACATTATTCTGATTCTGCTCACTTCATTTTGCACCAGTTCATATAAGTGTTTCCAGATCTTTCTTTAACCATGAGATTATCAATTCTTTTTTTATTCTTTGTAAAAATTTATTTAATTTTAGTTTACAGGATTCAGTTCCACAAGTTTTGAGTTTTAAATTTTCTCCCCTTCTTTTCCCTCTCCTCTCACCAAGAAGGCATACAATCTGATATAGTCTCTCTCTCTCTCTGTATATTACATATATATATAATATATATATACATATATTCATTCATATTAAAATATTTTCACACTAGTCATGTTGTAAGTATTGCAATCTATGGAATGAATCACAAGAAAGAAGAAACAAAATGAGAGAGAGAGAGAGAGAGAGAGAGAGAGAGAAAGAGAGAGAGAGAGAGCAAATAGTGTGCCTCGATCTATATTCAGACTCCTTGTTCTTTGTCTGGATGTGGATAGCATTTTCCATTACCAGCCTTTTGGAGCTGTCTTAAAACATTGCATTGCCAAAAAGAGTCAAGTATATCAAAGTCAGTCATCACACAATATGTCTGTAACTGTAAAATGTTCTGGTTCTGGTTCTCCTAACTCCACATCAGTTGATATGTCTTTCCAGGTTTTTCTGAAGTCAACCTATTTGTTATTTCTTATAGAACAATAATATTCCATTATATTCATATAACACAACTTGTTCAGTCATCATTCCCCAATTGATGGGTATCCCCTCAGTTTCCAACTCTTGACCACCACCACAAAAAAACAAAAAACAAAAACAAACAAAAAAACTCCTTTAAATACCCTTGTATATGTGGGTTGAGATTCCAGTTTTTAAAGCACAATAATATCTCATCTTCATATACAGTGTCTTTTCTGATCACTCTTCATCTGATAAGCAACCCCTTAGTTTCTAATTCTTTGACATCACATAAAGAGCTAGCATATATATATATTTTGCACATATATATTTGCACTAACCCTAACCCTAAAGATACCTTTCCCCACTTAAAAAATCTCTTTGAGGTACAGACCAATGGTATCACTGAGTGAAAAAGTACACAGAGGTTTGTCATCTTTTGGTAATAGTTTATTTTTCTTTCCTTAGGGATGATTGGACAAGTCCACAACTTCACTAATAGTACATCAGTAAAGCAATTTTTCCTACAACTCTTTCATAGTTTGTCATTTTACTCTTCTGTCATCTCAGCCACTCTGATTTATATGAGGTGCTAACCTTAGAGTTATTTTGATTTGCATTTCTGCAGTTATTAATGATTTCAGACATTTTTTCTTGTAATTATTCATAGCTAATTTCTTCATCTGAAAACAACCTGTTCTATCCTTGGACCATTTATCAATTTGAGAATGGTTCTTATTCTCTAAATTTGACTCAGTTCCCTGTATAGTTGTTGAAAAATCAGACTTTTATCAGCAAAACTTGCTGTCAACATTTCCTCCAATATCTTTTTGCTTTCCTTCTAATTCCACATTGGTTTTATTTGTACTATATTTTTTTTACTTTAATGAAATCAAATGATCCATTTCATCTCCATCTTCATCAATCTCTCTGCCTCCTATTTTGTCATAAAAATCTTTGGCTATCCATACATCTGACAGATATTTTTTTTCCCCATTTTCCCCTAATTATCTTGTGTTAGCACTTTTTTTTCTATCTAAATCATATATATATATATATATATGATTATATATATATTTATATATAATATAATATAATATATATATTATATATAAACATATATATATATATTTTTAATGATGAAATTATCTTTGTATGAGGTTTTGGTCTATGCTTAATTCTGCCGGAATATTTTCCAATTTTACCAGCATTTCTTTTGTCAAATTGTGAGTTCTTACCAAATAACTGGAATCTTTGAGTTGATGAAACTAGGTTACTGTGCTCATTTATTTCTGTGTATTTTGTGCCACATCTTTTTGATCAATTGATAGCTTTATTTCTTATCTGTTATTCAATTATTTTAATGATTACTGCATGGCAATATTGTGTAAGATCAGTCCCCTTCTTTCACATTTCTTTCATTGATTTCTTTGATATTCTTGACCTTTTGTTATTTCGTATGAATTTTCTTATTTTTTCTAGGTCAAAAATATTTTTGGTGGTTCAATTGGTATAGCATTGAATAAGTAAATCAATTTAGAGAGCATGTTTATTTGTATTATACTGACTTGGCAAACCCATGAGGAATTAATATTTCTCCAACTATTTAGATCTGTCTTTATTTGTAAGAAAAGTATTAATAGTTATGTTCATATACCTTCTTTTGTGTCTCTGCAAGTAGACTCCCAAGTATTGTATACCGTCTGCACTTGTTTTAAACAGATTTTTTTTCTTTACCTCTTCCTTCTCGGTTTTGTTGGTAATATTTAGAAATGCTGATGTTACATGAGTTTATTTTATATTCTCTAATTTTACTAAAGTTGTTCATTACTAAAGTTTCAAATAGTTTTGTTTTTCAGGTGTTTTTGCTGTTTCTTCATATCTCTATCTTATTATTGATTTTGTTTTTGTGTTAGAGTTGGGCTCTGCTCACTCTTAGGGGTAAGACTCACCAGAGATACTGTTTTTTTTTTCTTCACTGTGCCCCAGTAATTTTTCAAACCTTTGGGCATGGTGTGATCTGGGGAGATGTGCATTCAATGCCCTTCTCCTCTGCACTCTGGTCCTTACATAGGCAGGGTCCCACCTCCCATTACTAGTTCTTGCTCTGCTTCAACTATGACCCAGAAATGGGTAAGGGACAACAAAGCTGGCAAATGCGCCCAATCACGTGTCCAGCATAAGTGTTCCAGTTTCATTAACATCCTAGAATTTTTGACTGATACACATGCTGCTGCTACCTCTGCAGTCCCAGTCAAATGCCACTAAATTCAGCTTGCAATTTTCTACAGGCCTGGTAGCTTATTAACCACTTTTTACAGGTGTTATCTCATTTGATAAACCCAACAATATTGTAAAGTAGCTTGTTTTATCTTGATTTACATTTGAGGAAACTGCAGCAAACAGAAGTTAAATGATTTACCCAGGGTCATACCGTCACTAAGAGTTTGAGGCCAGATTTGAATTCCAGTCTTTTCAACTCCAGGTCCAATACTCAATTCACTGTGCTACACACCTGCTGCAAATCAAAGAGTGACATCTAAAAGGTTCAAGAGACATAATTTCTAGATAATTACTAATTTTATTAGTAATGCAAGCATTTTAATAAAATAGGTCAGTGGCACTCTCAATCACCAAAGACCCAGTGGTGGCAGGCTCATGACTTACATGTTCTTGGAAAAATGGATGCTCCCCAGGTGTGGTAATCAACTCTGGTTGGTTAACAATTAATAAGAGAATGAATATTACAATGAGAAATATTCTAGCTTCAAGGAGCTGACAGAGTGACATCATGTTACTCTTGGACAAAGGTACTATCTCTACACCCACACAACCCCCAGTTTGGGGCAATCTCATCAAATAATTTATCACCACCCAAACCTGAGTAGAACACAATGGGCTTCCCTATCTTAGATGAAATTCCTTTTAAGATTGGGTGGAGAGTTAATTCAATCTCATTATCAGTATCAATTGAATTTTGAAATGAAGATATAGAAAATGGAGGAACTCTGGATGTCCTCAAATAATTGGTTATTGATTATTATTTCTCTCAACTGGAGGCAATGAGACTTAAATTGACATTATTATTTGCAAGTTCAAAGAGAACAAAGGGAGAAAGCTGCTAGAGATGAGAAGATTAAGGAATTGTACTATCAAATGGTCAGAAGGTCATCACAGCTAGCTTGTTTTAGATTAGGTAAGAGCTTAAGTCAGAATTTCAGGTAATTAAATAAGTTAAGATATTGTCATTGAAATCATTACATGCAACAGTAAAATGGGAGCTGGAGTTGCAGACTAAGTACAAGAAAATTCAAGAAAATTGAAGTTATTGAAGCATAGTAGCAGAATAGTAAGAAAGTAGTGATGGTGGATTTGGGGAGAGGAATTAATAGGTGTACCAATTACTATCCCTTATCTTTTCTTCCAGGAGTGTTGAATCAGAATTTCTTCTTTGGAACATTTTGGAAGTGATATGGTGCCCTCTGAGGAGATTCAAATTTCTGTACATGGAAGGATGTTCATAGATGGTGTTTGAAAATGTTGAGGATATGGTCGAATCTGTTAATAATAAAATAGGAGACTACATCTTCAAAAATGCAAAGTGGAATGAGTTGGAAAAATGTAAAACCTACACTAAATAGGATGGACAAGCACAGTGCTAATCTATATGGGTATGAATCTTACATGTAAAAACTGGGTAACTAAAATTAGAGAACTAGAAAGAGAGGAGGTATAATGTTATGAGAAGTTTAAAAATAGACTTAGAGTTTAAATGTCCCTAGTTTTGAAGTGGAATCTGAAACACTCATATTGTATTGCCTGACCCCCTAAAAATTTATGTCTCATTCATATTTCTTTTGCAATGTCTTGATTTAATGTCAGAATGTTGCAGTAGGGAAGGAAAGAATGCCCCAATATGTGATTCAGTTATACTTATGCCCCTTGATTATTAGAGAAAACTGGAGGGGAAGATATTGACGTACAGAGTTTACCTAATATTAGACCTGCAGCCAATAATGATCTCGTCTGCGCTTCTGATAATAGAAGACATTTGCAGGACTTCCAGATATAGGTTAGGGAGGAGAACAATAGCTTAACAAAAATCTGAATACAATTTCTCCCCCATATGCTTTTGACTCTTGTTATTATCCCATTATCTGTAATGCCAACTATCTAAACCATTAAAATCTGTTGTTATTTTATGAAAGCTTTGCGTAAATTCATATAACATTCTTAGACAAATGATATCCCTAAATTATGACTGACCATATACAAGTGTCCAAAGAATGTATGAGACTTTATTTAAGAAGAATATTTAGGTCTCAGAAGAGCATACATGTTAGAAATAACTCAAGAAGAAAATCCTGATATTCCTGGTCAACGCTGTTGTTGCTTTGCATTTATGTTCTCAGAGTTTAGTTATTCTTTCCTTATAAAAAGATCAAGATTGCAAAAATGTAAAGCAAAAATATGTTAATGGAGATGGTGTTGATTTGAGAGGTAAGAAGAATGATCCTGTAGATAAATACAAAGAAGACAAGACAGTAGAAATAAAAAATAACTTGTGAGTATACTATTCTGAAGTCTTAGAGAATACATCTCTAAATACGACTACCATAAATCACTGTTTTAACATGTATAAGGCACACCATCTAAAAATGAAACCTGAATCTATTTCTGAGTCAAGACAGAATATGCTTTGTTTTCTTCATCATCTGAAACCTTTATACATTGCACTTTTCATAGGTAGAGGAGAAAGGCAGGATTAAATCAAGCCTTTGTAACCGTTGTAATCTGAATGGTTATTCAAATAGAGTTGATTTAAATCAAGTAAATGCTGGATAACTTTCACTGTCTTAATAAAATTTAATAAAAGTTTGTCTCTATTTTGTTGTGTGTGTTCTAATTCCCCTTACTCCTGAAACTTCATTTTTTTTCTTTACTTAGTTCATTCTTAATGGTTTTTACTATGAACCAGAGACACTTCAGCAAGACAGTTGTTAACAGAAGTAAAGCTACCTTGCATTTTTCACGCTTCAATCTTTCCTTGGAAAATCATGTTTCATTGTTACTTAAAACTTGGTATGTGCATTTCTGTGGTGTTTCAAGTTCAATGTTAATACTTTGTAAAAAAAATAAATGTTAAAATTTACTTAATATGTATTTTAAGAGGAATTGCCATTCTGTTAATTTGTGTCAGGATTAAAGTCAATATAGCAGAACATGAATGTGCACACACACACATACACACACACACACACACACACACACACACATTACAGAGCTGGATGCCCACTATTTAACTCCAATGAATTCCACTTAAGGAAACATAAATCTGCAGTTATAGTTCTATTTTTTAATCTTGTCACTATGGCAACTGTTATAATTGTTGCCAGCCAAGAAAGTATGATGTTTTTTCTTCTTTTCTGTTTATTCTATTATAAAACATAACAATTTCAAATATTTCTTCAGTCAAAAAGAAAATACAAAAATTATATTGTGTTGGTAAGCTTATGTAATAATTGTATGTAGATAAGAAAATGAGCATTTACATGGATGAAAATCCCAAAGCCTTCTCTAATATTAGGAAGTTTTCTGTACAGCCAAATTTAGACAATGACTGAACACTCAGGGTTCCAAGGATGCAAAAAAAGAAAGAAAGAAAGAAAGAAAGAAAGAAAGAAAGAAAGAAAGAAAGAAAGAAAGAAAGAAAGAAAGAAAGAAAGAAAAAGGTCCCCTTGCTGATATCTGTTTTGACATAAGTAGAAAAATGGATAGAGTACTGAGATTGGAATCAAGATGTATTTTCAAATCTCCAACCAATTATTGCTCCCTGATCACGAATTACATCTTTACATATAGCAGCTATTCTAGTCTATGAAGATCATACATATTGTGTTTCTTAGTAGCTTCTGTCTGTTTTTCTGAATTCTATCACCATGAGCATAGAAACCTAAAAGACCTGCCCAGAGCTGAGGGTCATTTTAGGTTTTTATCTGTTTTATCTGCATTACATGCCAAAAAAATGCATCACTAACTAGTTACTTGACTTAGCTTTTCTATGCATCTCCTGAGAGGAGGCTGCAATCCATGACTCCTCACCATGTCTCAGAAAACTCTTATCCTGAAAGAGAAGATATTTCAGCCCTGGAATTTACACCTCAGAGTACCCTCAACCCCTTTGATATCTCCCACTCATAGAATGAATCCTTTCAGAATGCTAATTTGAGGAAGGCATTAGACAGTCATCTCTCCATTTCTCATCAGTCTATACCCTAGACTCTTCCAGATGACCCAAAGTCAGCATCCTTACCTTCATTCTACCCCCTTGCTTTTCAGCTTTCTTTTAAGCATTGTCTTTCCCCATTAGAAGACAATTTTCTTGAGTGCAGTAGTTACCTTTCTTTTTCTTTTTCTCTGTATCTGTATTCCCCATGCTTAGCACAGATCCTGACAGATAGTAATCATTTCTGTTGATATGCTTGTTGATGGACTGACTTACTGACTGGTAATAGAATATTTCATTAAAGAAGTTTGATTTGAATAATATTTTTTAAATATCAATGAATTCAACAGGAATGTAGGTCATTTCAGGACATTTCAGTTACAGGATATATTGGAAGAAAAATACAAAAGAAGGAAATCACAGAAAATGTTCTGGGGTCAAAACTTAGACCAGTTTTGCTGAAGGGCAGCATAAACTGGGAGGGGCCAGATTTAATACTGTATATTTAGGAAGAGAATGCTGAATAAAGGTGTTTAAATGTTAATACATAAGACAGAACCACGGAACTTTTTGAGGAGAATAATATTAGGAAAATATTGATCCTAGCATGAAGAATAACAGACATATAAAGGATTATTCCTTTAACTTTGAACCTCAGATTTATTTATTTATCAATGCTTTTTATTTTAGGTTTTACAACTTGACTTTCTGGAACACTTTATATATCTTTATCTCTATCTATCTATCTATCTATCTATCTATCTATCTATCTATATCTGTATTTATCTATATCTATCTGCTCTTTATCTTCTCTTATATTAGTGGTTTTTGCTACATAAACCATAACTGGACTCAACTTGCATATTATAAATTATTTTTCAACTTATATGCATTTGGTAATATTTTCTTATGAGAATCTCCACTGAACTCATATAGGGATAGCTCACATAGGAAGTCTTTCCTCCCTCATTCTACTTTAATTTTCATTACTGACTAAGCTATTGATTGTGGAATACTGGCTTTTGCCTATACTTTATCATCTTAGTGTTGGTGAAAAACTCTTTTTTTTGTTGATTATTGTAACTTCTGATTGAGTATTACTTTTTTTTAACTATTCTTTTCCAAATCCTGGCAAAATAATATCTATTTTACATTTCATAGCTTTTGTCTTTATTATTTCCTCCTAGAATTTTATTTTTTTTTATTTTCTACACTTCTCTTGTAATTTTCTGAACCCATTGTTAATTTCCTGTTATTTGTACAGTAATTTATCATTCACATACCATGATATTTTGGCAATTTTAAATAAATAAAAAATTAAATAAATGTATCCCACTTCTCATCAAATGAGGACCACAGTAAATTAAATCTTTAAAGTTTTATATATATATATATATATATATATATATATATATATATATATATATATATATATATATATATATATAGTGATCCTTAAACCTTTTCTCTTGTTTGCTTTATTTCCTCTAACATTTAACACATGGGATATTACTATCCAATTTTCTATCCCTTTTTCCTGAACAAGGGCTAGGGTATCATTTCCCTTTGTTTCTGGTAGTGATATGTTTTGTGTTACAACTAGAACATTCAGTCAAATGTCAAACTATCATTTCCAAAAAGCTACCTCTCTACCTTGGCAGTTTCACTTTTGTGACTGGAACTGTGTAGTTACTTATTTTAGAAGAGTGTACCAAAGTGATTTTACATTTACATATTTAGACAAATGCTGAAATCATCATGATGGTGTATGAGTGTGTGTTTGCGTGTATGTGTATGTGTGTGTGCACAAGTATGTATATGTATGTATTAGGGAATGAGGTACTCATGATGAACAATATAATGTCCTAATTGCTTTCTACAAACTTCAGCAACAACAAACTTTATAGAAAAAAATCCTCACCTGCCGAGTACTGAATAACTGAGGCTTAATTTACAGAATAAAAAGACAAAAACTTCATATAAGCAATAGCAACAACAAACACCATGAAATAAAAATAGAAGCCTACATATTTAGAACTGTCACTCACTCCCTTCCTCATTCACTCCCTTTCCTCTCCCCTCTTTACCTCAGTCGCTCATTTATTCCCAGCAGTGGTAATCTAGCAGACTTTTACTTTAGTTTCTAACTGTGGATGATCCCTGCCTTGTCTTCCCTGCAAAGGCAACTCTGATTAAAACTCCCCTTACTTCCCAAAATGTGGCAACAATTTGTTCTAACCAGCCACAGAAAGGAGAGAAAGAGAGGTGGGGAGAATAGGGGAGAATGGAATAACAGGATAGTAGTGTGGCACTATTGAAAAGCCAGATAAGGGGAAAACACTTTCATACCAATATTAAAAAAAATACATAAAATCCAACGGGAAACAAGACTCTTTTCCTAGAGGGCTTAGTTTCTATGGGATGTAAGGATTTGAGCTCTGTCTTGGTCAGTAAGTGGATATTGAAGATATTCAGTCTCTGAGGTTTCTAAGTAATAGTAGAAAGGTAAGAATCAATTGGTGCTGGGGGAAATCATAGGCTAGCAACTAGGAATGTAACTGAAAAGCTGAGATAGCCTTCATGAAAATATACACCAAAGCCAAATAAAACCTCAAAGATGGTGATGAGACAGAATGAGTAAATGTTAGAAAGTAAGTCACAACACAGTGATTGAGTATTGTGAAGAAAAGTGAACAAAAATTTCCCTGAATTATTTGTTGTCATGCATTAATGGAGAAAAACAATGAAGTAAGATAATTCAACTTGTTAATACTCTCATGACATAAAAAGAATGGAAATGCAAAGATAATTATGAAGAAAATACCTGGGAATACTTACATGAACTGATAGAAAGTACAATGAGCAGAATCAGTAGGACATTGTAGAGAATAGTAGCAATATTTTAAGATGATCACCCATGAATGATTTACTTATTCTCTGCAATGCAGTCATCTAGGACAGTTCCAAAGGATTGATGATGAAAAGTGCTATCATCTGCAAAGAAAAAGTATTTGGAGTCTGGGTATAGACTGAAGCATATTTTTTTTAAAAATTTTTTAAAGCTTATATTTTAAGAGTTTTGTGTGTTTTGTTCTAGAACATCATTAATATGGAAATGTGTTCTGCATCACTTCACATGTATAACCCAAATCAAATTGCTTGCTTTCTCAATGAGGGGTAGGGGAGGGAGAGGAAGAGAAAATTTGGAACTCACTTTTTTGAAAAGATAAAATTTTACATGTAGTTGGAAAAAATACTTGAGAAAATAAAAATGTTATAAAATTAACTAATCTTGTCTTTCTAGATCATTATTTTTGAAAAAGAAACATATCATTCTCTGGGCTGACAAAAATACAGCAATAAAGGCAAAAAATAATGGATCATTGTAGCTAAAGTTTTTTGGGGAATGAAAGTAATTACAAAGGAAGGGGGAAGAATTCTTAAAATATTTCAAGGAAATAATCTGTTGAGCTCCTATAAGTGAGGCAATATATTTTGTGTGAAAAAATAACTTAGTGGAAATTTACTTATTTGGAGAAGTGAAGAAAAGGACAGAGGTGATGGGCCCCTGACAAATCCAGAGAAAACAGTGAAAAAACAATGATTTGAGATATCTTCTCAAAAAGAGGTAGGAGTGGTTGTGTAAGTACAAGATAGATGTATTGAAGCAGAAAAACTGAGATAAGCAGAGTAGAAAGACAGAAAGAGTTTCACAGTGAAGGGTGAAGAGAATATGCCATTAGGGAACAAAAAGAAGTATATATCCATATTAGGAGAGATGAAACTTATAGAGAAATATATCTGGAAATTTCACAGTAGTAGACTACTTTATTTGCCATACCTCCACAGACAGAAATCTACCTTAGGAGACTGAATATGTGAATTTATGAAAGTCAACATCCTGAGAGGAGTGTGGTGGCAGCGAGGAACATCACAACAAAATTAGATAGCAGGGCATTGTGGGGAATAGAAGTAAATTGTAGGAAGGCTGGAGATAGCAGCAGGACTCAAGATATGTAACACAGAGTACCTCCTTCCATTCAATGATTCATGAGATGTCCTCATGAATTGGTATCTATTAGTGTGAGCCACATCATGAGAGTTTGAGCGGGAGAATGATGTGATAAGATATAGAACAATGCAAAATAAAACAAAGCAAAATTACAGAAGAGAGTACTGAAAGGATACTCCAGAAGCTTTATCACCATAACAGAAACAAAAAAAGTAAATGAGAAAAAAGTGAGGTTATATATAACCTTTAAAATATATAAAATTCAGAGTCAATATGTAGGAAAAAGAATACTGAGGAGCATAATGAAAGGAAAACTTCTTGGAAAGGGGTATGAGAAAATAAACATATTTAAAATAAGAAATTTCAGGAGAAGAGAAGAGGCATAATTTCCTAACTATATACTTAGTGGATACTTCCAAACCATTCCACCTGTACCTTACCTTCTTGCTCTTCCCACCCTCAGTGGAACATAGCGTTTCGTCTGGAATTCTTACTCAGCAAGATAAACTTTTTTTTTACCTCATCTTTGTAGATCCTACACCACCACAACATTTCTTATGTCATTTGTTAACATTATCCTAGATCCCTTTTAAATATTGTCTTCTTGTTCAGAATGCAAATTCCTTGAAGACAAGAACTTTTTTGATTGTTTGTGTTATTTCCCCAATAACTTAGCAAAGTTCCTGTCAGAGACTAAGTACTTAATAAATATATATTCATTCATTCATTTACTTGTTCATAAATAAGTTAGTCAAATATAATGAAATTGAATAATGATAAATTTAAATATGAATGTATTAAAAACGAAAATGAAAAAAAGATAAGAAAACAAAACTCAACAATCTATTATATAAAGGGAATATATTTCAACAGACACACTGGGATGACAGTAATAGGGTAGAACAAAATTTCTTATGCATATGATGAATTTAATTAAAAAAAAGTCAGGGGGTGGAGCCAAGATGGTGGAGTAGAAAGACTCACATATGCTAGCTCTGAACCCACAGCCTATATATTTCCTGCAAGAACTCCCCACAAATTCTGGATCACTGCAAGGCACGCAGAAACACAGTGGAAAAGATTTCCATTCCAGAGAGCCCTGGAGAGCCGTCCCCAGGGATCCGTCATGCTCCAGAAAGCGGAGCCCACCCCAGAGCTGCCCTGGCCACAGCCCCAGAGGAGCAGATCCAAGTAGGCTTCAGGGACGGAATCTCCAGTGGCTGCTAAGGTCCCTCCACCCACAGACGCTACAGGTCAGTGAGAGAGATGTCTGTGCTGGCCGAGAGGGGAGTGGGGTGTCTTTGTGACTCGGGCCTCCTTGGAAGGCAGTGGCAGGGGCAGCAGCAAAGGCAGCAGCAGTGGCCCTGGGACTCCCCGAGCAGGCAGGCAGAAGTTTAGGGCCATTGCCGAAAGTCTCTGCATAAACCCCCTGAGGGAACTGAGCCTGGGAGTAGGCCCTTCCCCCACCCGCTCCATTACTGAAGGTCTCTGCATAAAGTCCCTGAGGGAACTGAGCCTGGGAGGCGACCCTGCCCCCATCCAAGCACCAGAACTTCAGCTCACATTGAATAACAGCCACGCCTGCCGCGGAAAGCCCATTTGAATCTCAGACCCCAAGCACTAGCTGGGCAGATCCAGGCAGGGGTGGACAGGAATCTCAGAAGTCAAGTAACTGGCTGGGAAAATGCCCAGAAAAGGGAAGAAAAATAAGACTATAGAGAGCGACTTTGAGGGGGTGAAAATGTTCCCACCTTTCAATTCTGATGACGAGGAACTATTCTTACCATCAGGGAAAGACATGGAGGTTGGGGCCTCTGTAGTTGATGGGACCACACACACATACACACATGTACACGCATGCATGCACACACACATACACACATGCATGCACATACAGAGACAGAGAGCACAGAGTGAATTGAATAGGATGGGACCATATCTTAAAAGAAATTAAGGTAAACGGTGAGAGAGAAATGTAGTGGGAGGAAAGAGGGTGAAATGGAATGGGGTAAATTATATCTCATTCAAGAGGCAAGCAGGAGACTTTTTAGTGGAGGGAAAAAGCGGAGAACTGAGAAAAAAAAAACAAGATGTTTACCCTCATCACATTCGACTAAAGGAAGGTATAAAATGCACACTCATTTTGGTATGAAAACCTATCTTACAATACAGGAAAGTGGGGAGAAGGAGATAAGTAAGGGAGGGGAATGATGGAAGGGAGTGCAATGGGAGGAGGAAGCAATTTGAAGTCAACACTTGGGGAGGGACAGGATCAAAAGACAGAATAGAAAAAATGGGGGGCAGGATAGGATGGAGGGAAATACAGTTAGTTTTACCCAAACACTACTATTATGGAAATCATTTGCAAAACTACACAGATAGGGCCTATATTGAATTGCCTGCCTTCTCAAAGGGAATGAGTGGGGAGGGAGGGATGGGGAGAATTTGGAATTCAAAGTTTTAGGAACAACTGCTTAGTATTGTTGTTGCTACTAGGAAATAAGAAATACAGTTAATGGAGAATAGAAAGTCATCTGGCCCTACAGGACAAAAGAGAAGATGGGGACAAGAGAAGGGAGGGATGATAGAAGAGAGGGCAGATTGGTGATAGGGAAAATTAGAATGCTCGGTGTATTGGGGTGGGGGGAGGGGATAAAAGGGGAGAAAATTTGGAACTCAAAATTTTGTGAAAATGAATCTAAAAAGTTAAAGAAATAAATTTTTATTAAAAAAAAAAAGTCGAAGCTACACTCATGGAATCAATAGCCAAACTTTTTTTTTATTTTTAAGGATGTCTTGGAACTTTGTGATTCTTAGGGGTGGGGAGACATTTTTTAAATTTTATTTTTCATTTTTAGTGCAGTTTATAACAGATAAAACAATTCAAACTTTTGGTCATGTGATACTTCTTTTTAAAGCATTTACAATATGGACCACAAAAGCATTCTTTTAAACATTAACCAACTGAGACACAAATAATATTTATGTTGCTACCTTCACAAACTCTTGACCTAATTGTCTCCACAGTATTACTAAGAATTAAAGGACCTTAACTTATTGCTGTTGGTCGAAAGTCCTATGCCTAATAGCTTAGTTTTAGACTTAACTTTGGATATTCCCCTACCAATAATCTATAATTTAATAGATCTGGTGCTAAGCTTACAAACTTTTTGACCATAGGAAACTACCACCAAGAGTAGGGACATTTCAGGGATACAATATCTCCCCAACTTCATGTCAATTCCAGGCAGGATGAGGTTGTCAACTTGCATTCAGTCAGACTTAAAGTCTGCGAGGTGTCAGTGGGGAAATTGAGTCAAGAGAATTCTACCTCAGTCCAGGCTGAGCAGCCACTCTCCCATCCTTCTCATGAGATCACCTTTTGCAGTTCATATCAGCATCTCACAGGCTTACTGGCATCATGAATTGAAGGCTCAGACTTCCTTTCTTGTTATCCATACCTGGAGTTAGACTCAGAAGAATAGTCATGTAAGAGTCCCATAGCATCTAAAAATGGCAAGTTCCAATAACCAGGTTTCACATGTGATTATAATATCACTTTGGCTGAGGAACATCTTTTGAGGCAAGCCTCAAGCGGCTTATATGCCTTTCTATACATGTTCTAGTTTCCAATTAAATAGCAATCATAAAATCAAATTTGCCATTAAAACCTTAACTTTTACATCAATGCCAAATTTTACCTGAGATTACTTTCCTCTAGGAAATTTACGCTAAAATTTTTTTCCCCAAACTAAAGATGTCATTGATGTATTCTCAGTAATTAATTCAGTCAATTGTTTTAATACTAATTGCTTTTACCTCACTTTGTAATATGTCCATTTTTTCTCTCCATCACTCCTCTCGCCCCACTTCCTAATATCTTGTGTTCTGATTACTTCTTCCCTCAATGTACCCTCCCTTCTATCACATCCCACCTTTCCCTTATCCCCATCTTCTCTCTTTTCTTGTAGGGCAAGATGAATTTCTGTTCCTCATTTCCTGTATTTCTTATTTCCCGATTATATGCAATAAAAATTCTCAATATTCGTTGCTAATACTTTGAATTCCGACTTATCTCTCCCCCCCTTCAACTCCACTGTGAAGGCAAGCAATTCAATACAGATTAAATATGTGTCGTTTTACAAAAGACTTCCATAATAATCATGTTGTATAATAGTAATTTTATTGTCCTCTGTCCTACTCTATCCCTCCTTATCTTTTTCCACACTTGACCTTGTTGCTTCTCAAAAGTGTTTATTTCTAGTAACTCCCTTCTCCCATTTGCCCTCCCTTCTAACATTCCCCTCATCCCACTTGTTACCTCCTTTCCTACTTTCCTGTGGTGTGATATAAATTTTTATATCAAATTTGGTGAGTATGTTGTTCCCTCCTCCAGTCATGTGTGGAGAGAGTAGCTTCATTTTCCCCCTCTCCTCTTCTCCTTTTTCTCCTCCATTGAACAAAATTTTTCTTATCTTTTATGACTTATAGCCTGCCCCATTCCATTTCTCACTTTCTCTTCCTGATATTTTCCTCCTTCACCCCTTAATTTTTAAATTTATTTTATTTTGCTATTTTTTTGGGGGTGGATATCATCTCTTCTGATGCAACACACTGTGTACTCTCTGTCTATATATGTGTATGTCTGTGTGTGTGTATGTATGTATGTACAATCTCTCCATCTACCTGAATAGTAATAAAAGATTCAAGAGTTATAAATATTTTCTTTCCATGCAGAAATGTAAACAGTTGAGCTATCAAGAGTCTTTTATGATTTTTCTTTCCTATTTACTTTTTCATGCTTCTCTTGATTCTCATCTTGAGAAGTCAAATTTTCTGTGCAGATCTGGTCTTTTCCTGAATATGAATGATGAAAAGTCCTGTATATCATTGAATGACCATTTAATCCCTTGAAGTATTATACTCAATAGCTGGGTAAGTGATTCTTGGTTTCAATCCCAGTTCCTTTGACCTCTGAAATATCCCATTCCAAGCCCTTCAATCCCTTAATGTTGAAGCAGCCAGATCCTGTGTTATCCTGATTGTATTTCCACAATACTCAAATTGTTTCTTTCTAGCTGCTTGCAGTATTTTTTCCTTGATCTGGGAACACTGGAATTTGACTACAATATTCCTAGGAGTTTCTCTGTTCAGGTCTCTTTCAGGTGATAGGTGGATTCTTTCAACATTTATTTTGCCCTCTGATTCTAGAATATCAGGGTAATTTTCCCTGATAATTTCAAGGAAGATAATGTCTAGTGTCTTTTTTTGATCATGACTTTCAGGTAATCCCATAGTTTTAAAATTATTTCTCCTGGATCTATTTTCCAGGTCAGCTGTTTTTTCCAGTGAGACATTTCACATTAGCTTCTACTTTTTTTCAATTTTTTTTTTGTTTACTAACTGCTTGATTTAACTCATGGTCTTTCATTTCTCTGAACTCAGTTCTTTCTTTCAACTAATTATTTTGTTCAGTGAGTTTTTGAACCTTGTCCTCCTTTTGGCTAATTCAACTTTTTAAAACCTCCTTCTCCTCATTGGCTTTTTGGACTTTCCATCTGAGTTAGCCTCTTTTTAAAGCTGTTATTTTCTTCAGCATTTCTCCTTTAGTAAGCTACTGACTTGTTTTGTAAGATCCTCTGTTGCCTGAGTCTAGATTAAGTTCCCTTTGGAGGCCCTGGAGGCAGAGGCCTTGACTTTCTCTGACAATGTGCCTTGTTCTTCCTCATCTGAAAGGATCGGTGGATATGAGGGATTCAGAGGTGTCTACCTGTTCCCCAACAAAGTAACCTTCTATGGTCTTATCATTTTTCCCTTTTTTTGGGGCATTTTCCCAGCCAGTTACTTGCTTCTGAGTTTCCTCTCCACAACCACCTTCCCTCCAGTTCAGCCAAGCCAGCACTGTGGGCTGAGATTTAAATGAGCTGCTTCAAAGCGTCAGGGGCTTTAGGTGGGGCAGGGCTGCTATTCAGTGTGAGATTAAGATCAGCTGCTCAGGTGGGGCCAGGGCTGCCACACAGGGCTCAGTTCCCTCAGGGAGTTTATGAGGAGACCTTCAACAGTGGCTGAGGGCTATTGCCTGCTTTGGGAGCCCTGTCTCTGCTGCCTCTGCTGCTGCCACCTGAGGAGGCCCGAGTTATGGGGACACCCTGTTCCCTTATCGACCAGCTGAAAAGACCCTCTCACTGACCTTTGGTGCCTGTGGTTTGAGAGATCTGTACTGCCTCTGGAGATTCTGTCCCTAAAGCCTGCTTGCATCTGCTCCTTCTGGTGCTACATGACCAAGGCTGAGCTGGACTCTAGTGGGACAGACATTTCCTGTCAATCTTTCAGGTCACTCTGGGATAGAAATCTCCTCCACTCTGTTATTCTTTGACTTCTGCTGCTCTAGAACTTGTTAAAAGTTCTTCTTTACAAGTATTTTAGGGTTGTGGTGTAAGAGCTAGCGTATTTGTGTCTTTCTATTTTACTATCTTGGCTAAAGCACTGGGGAGATATGTTTAAAAAAGTAAACAAGATGTATTTGATACTCTGATGTATGTGTTCTTATGGGTATACTTCCTGCAGTGTTGCATCTCCTAATCTAAATATGTCATCCCCACACGTTTAACACTTGACAACATCTTCCTTAAAAACCCTCCACAGTAAAACCAGATAAGACATATTAAAGGTTTAAAGAAACAAACAGAACACACAGGGTCTCTTTGAGATTTTTTTTTCAACTTTGTACATCACTAAAGTACCTGTTTCTGAATACATAACTCTCAAATTTTATCATTAATGTCATTTTTGTAAAATTCTTGATTGGCAGTCTGTTGTAACCTGATCATATCTTACTCTTTTGTTGTTCTGTGTAAATGATCCAAAAGAATGGTACCTCATGGTTTACAATCTTAGGATACTACTAACAGAGGAAACTACTAAAATCATGAGTTAACTTTAAATAAAAAAAGTAATTCAAATTAGAGAAAATTGATGTAGATTAGAAAATCTACAAAAAGTGGAACATTATATATCAGATATTTCTTTTTGACATTTTTGATTGAGTCATTTTCTCTTGCTGGGTTTTGTGTGTGTGTGTGTGTGTGTGTAAAGGTTGGTTCTTGGGCAGGCAGTGAGAGGAGAGATATATTTGGGAAGTGTGAATAATATAAAAAGAAAAATATCAATATATATTTAAATGATTAATTGTAAATTATGTGTCTGAGTTAATGTCTAGTAATTCTAGTCAGGCCCACTTATATAATGGTAGGAGACAGAAAGGGTAAACTGGAAATGTTAAATTGCTTTACCAGTGCATTTGAATTTTGAATAAGAAGAAAACCACACATTTTGAGAGCAGTGAGGGTTTTGCCTTCTACATTAATAATACATTTTAATCTCAAATGGATTAAATAAAGTCACCATGGTTATAAAGGGGTATGGGAAAGAAAATATCCTTATTTTTTTGAAGGACTATAAAGTGTGTATGATGAACTGGATAGCAGTATTTTCCAGTATGGTATTCTTGATTTTTTCATGGTGACTGTAACTATAGGCAGCAAATTCAGAGATTTCTTTCTTTAAATATATGAATAGATATATATTTAAATACATAGATACACATATATGCGTGTGTGTTTGTGTGTATTTCACTGTTTTTCCCAATTCCATGTAAATATTTTAAAATTCATTCTAACTCCCTCTCTCTCCTTACGTCCTTGTTTTGTCTGTTTTCTTTTCCAAGATGGGTAATATGGAAATAAGTTTTGTGTGACTTCACATGCATAATTATTATGAAATTCCTTGCCTTCTCAAGGAAGTAAGTCATCCAAAACTTATTTCTATATTAGCCATGTTGCAAAATAAAAGACAAAAGAAGGAGGAAAAACAAGAAAGTAAAAATAATCATATCATCTGCAAAGAGTGATAACTTAGTTTCTTCTTTGGCTATTTTTATTCCTTCAATTTCTTTATCTTCTCTGATAGCTACAGCTAACATTTCTAGTGCTATATTGAATAATAGTGGTGATAATGGACATCCTTGTTACAAAGAAACCCACACAAATCTTCTGCATTCCTATACATTAGCAACAAAGTCCAACACCAAGAGATAGAAAGAGAAATCCCATTTAAAGCTAGGGGAGACACTATAAAATACTTAGGATTATACCTGCCAAAACAATCCCAGGCATTATATGAACACAATTACAAGACACTTTTTGCACAAATAAAGTCACATTTAAGTAAGTGGAAAAACATCAGTTGTTCATGGGTAGGTCATTTAATATGATAAAAATGACAATTCAACCCAAATTAATTTACTTATTTAGTGCCATACCAATTAAACTATCAGATAATTACTTTCTAGAGCTGGATAAAGTAATATCAAAATTCATTTGGAAGAACAAAAGGCCCAGAATATAAAGGGACTAATGAAAAGAAATGCCTGGGAAGGTGGCCTAGCCCTACCAGACCTCAAATTGTATTATAAAGCAACAATTATCAAAACCACTTGGTATTGGCTAAGAAACAGAGGGGTAGACAAATGGAATAGACTTGGCACTCAAGACACAGTAAGCAAGGAATATAGTAATCTCCTGTTTGATAAACCCAAAGTCCCCAGCTTCTGGGATAAGAACTCACTGTTTGACAAAAATTTCTGGGAAAACTGGTTAACAGTGTGGCGGAAATTAAGTATAGACCTATGCCTGACACCGTACACAAGAATAAAGTGTAAATGAGCACATGATTTAGGTGTAAAGATTGATACCATGAATAAACTAGAGAAGCAAGGAAAAGTGTATTTATCAGATTTATGGAGAGGGGAAGAATTTTTCACTAAAGAAGCGACAGAAAGCATTATGAAATGCAAGATGGATAATTTTGATTACATTAAACTGAAAAGTTTTTGCACAACCAAACCCAATGCAACGAAAATTCGGAGGAATGTAGTAAATTGGGAAAACATTTTTATGGCTGAGCTTGGGGATAAAGGCCTCATTTCAAGAATATATAGAGAACTGACTCAAATGTACAACCATACAAGTCATTCCCCAATTGACAAATGGTGAAAGCATATGAACAGGCAATTTTCAGGGGAAGAAATTAAAGATATCTATAATCATATGAAAAAGTGCTCTAAATCACTACTGATTAGAGAGATGCAAATCAAAACAACTCTGAGGTTCCACATCAAACCTATAAGATTGGCAAACATGACAGAACAAAAAAATGATAAATAATGGAGAGGATATGGGAGAGTTGGAACACTAATTCATTGTTGGTGGAGCTATGAGCTCATCCAACCATTCTTGAGAACGGTTTGGAACTATGCCCAAAGGGCTACAAAAATGTGCATACCCTTTGATCCAGTAATATCGCTACTAGGACTGTATCCCCAAGAGATCATAAAAATGGGAAAGGGCAAAAAAATTTATAGCAGCACTCTTTGTGGTTACCAAGAACTGGAAATCAATGGGATGCCCATCAATTGGGGAATGGCTGAATAAATTACGGTATATGAATGTAATGGAGTACTATTGCACCATAAGAAATGATGAACAAGAAGACTTCAGGGAGGCCTGGAAGGACTTATATGATCTGATGCTGAATGAAAGGAGAAGAACCAGGAGAACCTGGTGCACAGCAACGACCACAGTGTGGGAGAGTTTTTTCTGGGAGACTTGGAACTTCATAATAACACAAAAACTTACAAAAAAAAATATCCCAATGGTAGTATTCTAACACAAACTGTCTTCCACACTCAGAGAAAGAAATATGGAAGTCATTCACAAAATGTAGCAGATCATGTTTGTATATGTGTAGGTTTTAGTGTATTATGTTTTGATTTGTTATATGATTTCTTCCATTTATTTTAGTTCGACTACATAACGTGAGTATTATGAAAATGTACTCAATAGGAAAGTATATGTAGAACGCATACAGAATTGTATGCTGTCGTGGGGAGGGAGGGGAGTAGAGGGGTAAAGGTCGGGGGTGCGGGGTGATAAAATCTTAATTTTAACGAAGTGATCATAGAACACCAAAAAAAAATAAATTTAAAAAAATAAAAGAAAGGAAAAATAAAAGTATGTTTCAATCCCCATTCAGAGTTTATCATTTCTGTCTCTGGAGATGGGTATCATTATTCATCATGATTTTTTGAAATTTTTTACATTATTGTCTTGATCAGAATAGCTATCTTTCACAGTTGATTATCCTTATGATTTTATTGTTACTGTATTCAATGATTTGTTTCTATTCATTTCATTTTTCATCAGTTCACAAAATCTTGTCAGGTTTTCCTGAAATAATTCTGTTTGTCATTTCTTATAGGATAATAGAACTTTATCAGAATCTTATAACATGAAGACTGTGGAATAGAAAGATGCACATAATCTAACTCTCCCCCCACAGTCCATAAAATAGCTATAGAAATGACTCTCACAAATTCTCGAGCAGCAGAAGTCACAGAACAAGAGAGTGAAAGAGATTTCCAGCCTAAAGTAGCCTGGAAGGTCCACAGGAAAGATCTATCATATACAGCATAGAACAGAAAGGAGCTCAGCCTTTGGCCATGGGCACTGGGAGGAACAGGACCAAAACAGGCCTTGGGGTCGAATCCCCAGCAACAGCACTGTTTCTGAGACCCCTCAAACCAAAAACACTAAAGACAACTTCAAAATTTAGTGAGAGGACTTTTTCAAAGGGTGAGAAGGGACCAGGGTCCTCCCCTACCTCAAGCCCCAGGTGGCAACAGTGGCCACAGAGGTGGCAGCAGTAGCAGAGGCAGTGTCCATTTGTGGAAACTTCATTGTGCCCCTTTGGAGAAACATAGAACTTAGAAGTCCCCAGAGTATACCCTCATTTTGACAAAGAACTCAAAAGTCAAATAACTGGATGGGAAAATGCTCAAAAAAGGGAAAATTAAGACTATAGAAGGTTACTTTCTCGCTAAACAGGTATTTGCTTCCATCTTTTCAGATGAGGAATTAATATGCTGACCATCATAGGAAGTCAAGGCTTCTGTATCACAAAACTCCAAAAAAAAAATATGCAATAGCTTATACCAGTGTGTCCTTGCTATGGCAGGGCCAAGCAGGAAGACCCAGGTAGTCTGAAGCACTGGCCACACTGTAGAATCTCAGGCATGTCAGCCAAGGATGACAGTCCAGCAGAAATGAATGAATGAGAGCCACAAAGCCCCAAGTAATTCCAGTGGTTGTTGCTGAGACTATCAGCCCGCGGATTAAATGTCTGTAAGTCACCTACTTGAACTTCAAAGAGCCAAAATGGCAGAGTAATAAGTAAATTCTCTCTCTTCCTGCCCTTGTCGAGCTTGAAAGAACCATAAATTTTTTCCCCCAGAAAAATCCAGTAACAGTGAATTTAGTCGAAGGGGCAAACGGTCTCTTAGCACGTGAGGTTAGAAAAATCACTAAGAAGGATCACTCTTGCTGTGGCTGAAGCAGACCAGGGTAGGACCAGAGCTGTCCCAGACAGCCCCACCTCAGCAAACCTGAAGAGAACCTGAACACTAGGGGTTGAAGTCACACAACTGTCAAAACCAGGATCCTAGGTGTACATCAGCACCCAGTGGGAATCAGGAAGACACTAGGGTAGATGGGAACACCAACCACTGAGTTTGCATATGGTGAAGCTCAGCAGAGGAAATATCCTGTGACCAGACCACCCCTTCCTCACATTTAACACAAGTAGCTCCAGGGTAACTCCTAGGAAACCCATAAACCTTCACTTGACTTCTACTGTGCACCACCAACCAGCTCAGCACCTGGCAAGCTGCAGCATTGTAGCTTCTAGCTGAAAGAACCAGACCACAACACGCAAAGCCTCAAGCTTTAGGCACAACAGCTGTGGGAGAGAATCCCTGTTACCCAAACACAGACATCTACTTTAAAAGCCAGGAAAAGGATGATCATCATGAGTAGGAAGCAAATCAGAACAGAAAATACCATAGAATCATTCTATGGGGAAAAGGACCAAAACACAAGTACCAAAGGGGTCAACATTGAGACTGTTCTCCCATCTGAAATATCAGAAGGGAACATGAACTGGTCTGAAGCACAAAGAGAATTCTTGCAAGAGCTCAGGAAGGATATTAAAACCCAAATTAGAGAAATAGAAGAAAAACTGACCCATGATTTTAAAAATATGAAAGAAGAAATCAAAGAAAATTTTAAAAGGAAAATGGGACAAATGGAAAAGGAAGTACAAAACATAGCTGGAGAAAATAACTTCTGAAAAGGAACAACTGAACCAAGATGGAAAAGAAGATGCAAAAGTTAACTGAAGAAAACAATTTGAGAGAAATTACAATTGCTCAAGTAGAAGTTAATGACTGTATGAGACATCATGAATCGGGCAAACAGAATCTAAAGAATGAAAAGACAGAAGAAAATGTAAAATATCTAATTGAAAAAACAACTAATCTGGACAATAGACCCAGGAGAGAAAAAAATTAAGGATTATTGGTTTACCAGAAAACCATGATGAAAAAAAAAAGAGGCTGGACAGTATCTTTCAAGAAATCTTCAAGGAAAATTGCCCAGAAGTCCTAGATCCGGAGGGTAAAATAGTCATCAAAAGAATCCACTGTTCTCTTCCTGAAAGGGATCCAAAAGTAAAAACACCAAGGAATATCATTGCCAAATTCCACAACTATGAAGTGAAGGAGAAAATACTGCAGGCAGACAGAAAGAAACAATTCAAATATGAAGGAGCTACAGTCAGGATCACACAGAACCTTGCAGCTTCTACATTAAAAGACTGAAGATATTGGTATGCAATATTCTGTAAGGCAAAGGAGCTGGGACTACAACAAAGGATCAATTAATTGCCAAGTAGAGTTGAGCATAATATTTCAGGGAAGCAGATGGACATTCAGTGAAAAAAGGGATTTTCAGACCTTCCTGATGAAAAGCTCAATAGAAAATTTGATCTTCAAACGCAGGTCTCAAGAGAGCATGAAAAGATAAAGAGGGGGAAAAACTTGTTATTCAATATGGGCAAACTGTTTTCATCCCCATAAAGGATGATGATACCTATTAATCTTGAGAATTGTATATTTATTATGATATATAAAAGGATATACATAGATATCAGAAGTGGTATAAAGTAAATGATGTCTTAATAAAAATGTGATTTAAGAGTGTGAATGAATTGTAATGGGAGATGTGAAAATGAGGAATCAGAAAAAGGTAAATTAGATCACAGGAAGAGGCCCGAAAATATATTACAGTAGAAGGAAAGAGTGAAGGGAGATGAGCATTGTTGGAGAGTTAGTCTCATCTGATTGGGTTCAAGAAGGGAACAACAAACTCAGTTAAGTATAGAAATAAAAACAGCTCTATGGGCAGTAGGAGAGGAATGGAGAAAGAAAAGGGAGGGGAGGCTAAAAGGGTATTGTAAAACACTGTAATGGAAGAGGGGATTCAAAGAGAGCATGGTTGAAAGAAGGGAGAGAACACTTAGGGAGGTGGTTATCAAAAATTAAAACTCTATTTTGAGGGGAAAGGAGAAGGGAGAACTAAAAGCTCAAACAGTGGGAAAGGAGATGGAGGGAAAGACACAGGCTGTAATCATAACTGTGAATATGAATGGGATGAACTCTGCCATAAAACAGAGACATATAGCAGAATGGACTGAAAACCATAATCCAGCAATATATTGCTTACAAGAAACACATTAGAAATGAGGGCAAACATACAGTGTAAAGGTGAAAGTTTATATTGAAAGAATATATTGTGCTATATAATACATATATATATATGTGTTTGTGTGTGTGTGTATATATATATGTGTGTGTGTGTGTGTGTGTGTGTGTGTGAGATGTACAAAAAGCAGGGCTGACAATCCTATTTTCGGAGAAAGCAAAAGCAAAAATAGATCCAATCAAAAGATGTGAGAAAGGAAATTATACACTGCTAAAAGGTACCATAAATAATGAAGCAGTTTCATTACTAAACATGTATGTTCCAAGAGGTATAGCATCCAAAGTTTTAGAGCAGAAGTTAAGGGAGTTACAGAAAGAAATAGACAGCAAAACTATACTAGTGGTGGACCTCAACCTTCCCCTCTCTGAACTTGAAAAAATCTAACCTCAAAATAAACAAGAAAGAAGTTAAGGAGGTGACTAAAACTTTGTGTAAGGTTGATATGGTAGATCTCTGGAGAAAACTGAATGGGGATAGAAAGGAACATACCTTTTTCTCAGCGATACATGGCAAATATAGAAAAGTTGATCATGTACTAGGGTCAAAAAACATCACAATCCAATGAAAGAAGGCAGAGAGAGTTCATGCATCCTTCTCAGATTATAATGCAATAAAAATTATATGTAATCAAAGGCCATATAAATATAAAACAAAAAATAATTGGAAACTAAATAATCTCATCCTAAAGAATGAATGGATTAAAAAACAAATCACAGAAACAATCAACTTCATTCAAGAGAATGACAATAATGACACAACCTGCCAAATGTTATGGAATACTTTAAAAAGCAATTCTTAGGGGATGTTTTATATCTTTGAAGGCTTATATGAATAAAATAGAGAAAGAGAGGATAAAGGAATTAGGTATGCAGCTGAAAATGCTACAAAAAGAAAAAAATGAAAACAAACAAGTAAATACCAAATTAGAAATACTGAAAACTAAAGGAGAGATTAATAAATATTAAAATTAAGAAAACTGCTGAGCTAATAAATTAAAGCAAGAGTTGATTTTTTATTAAACCGATAAAATTTTTAAACCTTTGGTCAATTTGATTAAAAAGAGAAAGAAGAAAACCAAATTATCCATATAAAACAATGAAAAGGATGAACTCAACTCCAATGAGGAATAAGTTAAAACAATAATTCGAAATTACTTTGCCCAACATTATGCCCATAAACTCGACAATATAAATGAGATGGATTACTATTTATTCATTTATTTTAGCTTTTGAAATGTTTATTTATTTTTAGTTTTCAACATTAATTTCCATAAAATTTTAAGTTCCAAATTTTCTCCCATCTCTCCCCCCCCTCCATCCAAGGACATTGTGTATTCTGATTACATCTTCCCCCATTATGCCCTCCCTTCTGTCCCAGCACTCACTTCCCTTATACCCATCTTCTCTCCTTTCTTGTAGGGCAAAATACGTTTCTATACCCCATTACCTGTATTTATAATCTCTCAGTTGCATGCAAAAACAATTCTCAACATTTGTTCCTAAAACTTTGAGTTCAAACTTCTCCCCCTTACTCCCTATCCCCTCCCATTCCCACTTAGAAGACAAGTAATTTAATATAGGCTTTATAAGTGAACTTTTGCAAAAGACTTACATAATACTCATGTTTTGTAAGACTAACTATATATCCCATCACCCTATCGTGCCACCTATTTATTCTATTCTCTCTTTTGAACTTTTCCATCTCCTAAAGTGATTACTTTTAATTACTAATCTCTTCTATCATCCCACACATCCCACTTATCTCCTTCTCCCCTACTTTCCTGTAGTGTAAAATAGATTTTCATACAAAATTGAGTGTGCATGTTATTCCTTCCTTAAAACGAATATGGTGAGAGTAACCATCACTTTTCCCTCTCACCTTCTACCTTTTACCCTCCATTGAAAAAACTTTTTTTGCCTCTTTTATGAGAGATAATTTACCCCATTCTATTTCTCCCTTTCTCCTCCCAATATGTTTCTCTCAACTCTTAATTTTATTTTTTACATATCAACCATTACTATTTAATTCTCCTTTTTCTCTCAGTATATATACATATATATATGTATATATACATACATACATATGTGTGTGTGTGTTTGTGTGTAGTTCCTCCAACTACCCAAATACATAGAAAAGTTCCAAGAGTTACAAATGTTATTTTTTCATGTAGGAATGTAAGCAGTTCAAATTTAGTAAGTCCTTTATGATTTCTCTTTCCTGGTTACATTTTAATGATTCTTTTGATTCTTGTGTTTGAAAGTCAACATTTCTATTCTCTGGTCCTTTCATGACAAAATCTTGAAAGTCCTATATTTCATCGAATAACCATTTTTTCCCCTGAAATATTATACTAAGTTTTGCTGGGTAGGTGATTCTTGGCTTGAAATCTGGTTTCTTTGACTTATGGAATATCATATTCCAAGCCTTCTAAACATTCATGTAAAATCATGTCTCGATTTATCCTAACTGTATTTACGCAATACTTGAATTGTTTCTTTCTAGTTGCTTACAATGTTTTCTCCTTGACCTGGGAACTCTGGAATTTAGCTACAGTATTCCTAAGAGTTTCTCTTTCTGGATCTCTTTCAGGCGGTTATTGGTGGATGCTTTCAGTATTTATTTGACCCCTGGTTTTAGAATATCAATGTGGTTTCCCCTGATAATGTCATGAAAGATGATGTCTAGGCTCTTTTTTTTTTTTTTTTTTTTATCATGGCTTTCAGGTATTCCCATAATGTTTAAATTGTCTCTCCTGGATCTGTTTTTCAGCTCAGTTGTTTTTCCCATTACATATTTCACATTGTGTAATACTTTTGATTCTTCTGGTTTTGTTTTGTAAAGTCTTGGTTTCTTATAGTCATTAGCTTACATCTGCTCCATCCTAATTTTTAAATAATTATTTTCTCCACTGAGTTTCTGAACCTCCTTTCCCATTGGGCTAATTCTGTTGTTTTTTTTTTTTAAAGCATTCTTCCCCACATTGGCTTTTTGGATCTCTTTTTCCAGTTGAGCCAGTCTATTTTTAAAGGCATTTTTTTCTTCAGCATTGTTTTGGGTATCCTTTATCAAGCTGTTGATTTGCTTTTCATGATTTCTTGCATTGTTCTCATTTCTCTTCCCAATTTTTTCTCCCCCTCTCTTACTTGATTTTCAAAATCGTTTTTGAGTTCTTCCATGATCTGAGACCATTCGATATTTATTTTTTAGGTTTTGGATGCAGAATTCTTGACTTTTATGTCTTCCTCTGATGGTGTGCATGGTTCTTCCTCACCCAAAAGGATGGAATAAAATAGCTATTCACCAAGAAAGTAGTCTTCCATATTCTTATTTGTTCCCTTTGTTGAGCATTTTTCCAGCCGGTTACTAGACTTTTGAGTCCTTTGTCGAGAGGAGGGTATACTCTGGGGATCTGTAAGTTCTCAATTCATCCAAGGTAGCACAATCAAGGCTCTCCTGGTCTGTGTTCTGTTCTGGGAGTGA
The DNA here is from genome assembly GCA_023548195.1 of Bettongia penicillata ogilbyi. NCBI lineage: Eukaryota > Metazoa > Chordata > Mammalia > Diprotodontia > Potoroidae > Bettongia > Bettongia penicillata. The sequence continues at coordinate 354,788 of JAJHZJ010000771.1, forward strand.
CCAAAACCAATTTTCTGCGCAGTATCTATGAGTAGAATTCTCTTTCTGAACCCTCCACTTACTCCACCAGTTCAGCCAACACTCTTCCTCAACCCAGAGCTGCCACTCAAGGCTGAGATCCAAATCAGCCCCACAATTCTCCTAGGCTCCTAAAATGGTGCTGTGCTGCAGCAACTGCTGTTGCACTGGGGCTACAGAGGCCAGACTGCATTCCTTTCTCACACAGATGAAAGCACTTTCTCACTAACTTTTGAAGCTGCCTTTGATGTTTGTATGTTGAGGGATCTGGGAAGTGCAGCTGCTACCAGGGATTCCATAGGGCCTGAGACCTGCTTCAGGCCTGTCCCTGCTGAGATGCCAAGGCTAGGCTTCACTTTGCTCCTTGTTCCGTGCCATAGCCCTTTCCTGTAGGCATTCCAGACTGCCTCTGATTCCAAATCTCTTTCACTTTGTGGTTTTGTGGCTTATGCTGCTCCAGAATTTATCTACAGTCATTTTCTGCAGGTATTTTATGGACAATAATGGGGGGAGTTTCTATAGATCTGTCATTCTACTCCACAATCTTGACTCTGCATCCTCCATGGAATATTATTTTAAAAGAATATGAAACCAATTTGTATTTTTCTTGGAGGCTTTGGATGGAGGAGCTTTGACTTTGTTGTCTTATGTTTATATGTGGTCTACTTATCACCAAGGCAAGATTCTATGGTCTGATTCATTTTTCTTTTTTTGCTCATTTACCCAGCCATTTACTTGACATTTGAGTTCTTTGCCAAGGGAGATCTCTGCTTCCAGTGGAGGTGGGGAGTGCATCATCAGCTGCTTGATTCCCTCACAATCTGTGGACCTAGAGCTCCAGAAACTATTAATATCTCTGTCCCTGCTGATGCTGTGACTGCTGTGTGATCCTCTGCCCCCTTCCCCCCTGCTTCTCTGGGGCTAGGCCAGGACCACACCACTTGCCCACACTGGTTCCACAGGCTTTTTCCAGTCACCTTCCATTTTGGTTATTGGAGTTTTGGGGTCCTGAAATCTGGAAATTTTCACAGGTGCAAGAGATTAGGTCTCCTCAAGGCCTGCTCAGGTCCTGTATGTGCTGGCACAGCCCATGCTGGACTGGGCCCTGCTCTCTGACTCCTGTGTGTCCTGATAGACAATTTCAGGTGGCCTTCCAAGGTGTCTTTGGCTGGAGATTTGCTTGTCCATCATTCTGTGGATTCTGCAGCTCCAGAATTTGTTTAGAGACATTTTTATAGGTATTTGGCTGGGCTAGGGGCAGTGTTCTAGAAAGTTCATGCTATTACTTCTCCATCTTGCACTCCCCCCCCTCCCATGGTCTGTATCTCCTAAAAATGGAGGAAAAAATATGTATGTACAAAAATATTCATAACTTCTCTTTTTGTGGTAGCCAAGAACTGGAAATTGAGGGGCCCATCAATGGAGGAATGACTGAACAAGCTGTGGTATATGAATGTAATGGAATGCTATTGTTTTATAAGAAATGATGAGCAGGTGGATTTCAAAAAACGGGAAACACTTGCACGAACTGATGCTGAATGAAATCAGCAGAACCAAGACAACATTGTACACAGTAACAGCAACATTGTGTGATGATCAACTTTGTTAGACTTAGCTTTTCTCAGCAGCATAATGATCTAAGACAATTCCAAAAGACTCCCAATAGAAAATACTACTCACATTCAGAGAAAGAAGTATTGAGTCTGTATGTAGATCAAAGCACACTCTTTTCTTTTTTCTCTCTCTCATGATTGTTTTTTTTTTCCTTTTTCTCTGATTTTTCTTTCACAATGTGGCTAATGTGGAATATGTTTAATAAGATTATAAATGTACAGATTATATCAAATTGCATGCTGTTTTATGGAAGTCAAAGGCTAGGCAGGGTGATAATTTAGAAGTCAAAATCTCATTGAAGTAAATGTTGATAATAAAAATTGTTATAAAGAAGGCAGGACAAGGACCTTCTTACAACTCTTATATGTTGCTTTTAGTATCTTTCACTATGGCTCAGGTAGTAGGCACTTAGATATTTCTTAAATTGCCTGTCAATTAATATCCTATGAGTATGATGAATTCCTATATATGTTATTTACCACTATATATGTAAAAAATTACTTATGTATGTTTAAAATCATAAATACATATACAGACATATAATATGTGTGTGCAAATATATCATATATTTTCCCATGTTTCATGCTAGATCATAAGTTCCATGATCATTGTATAATATTTTCCAATATGTTACTCCCTCAAAAAATACATCCCTATAACCATGGAGTCATGAAACCTGAGTTCAAATGCAGTGTCTGACACTTAATCACTGTGTCATTCTATGCCAGTCAATTTACCCTGATTGCCTTAAAAAATGAAATCTTTATCTCCCTTTTAAGGCTCCTTATATTTTAAATCCATCCTACCTATCCAGACTTCCTTCGTCACACCCAAAAATGTGCCCTCTGATACTTAGTCTTTTCACTGCTCCCTCATCAAATGTGACACTTTTTCTTGTCTCTGAAGTGTTGCTTCTCTCACTTCTCTCCCATCCTTGCCATGTACCACTTTGCAAGGACAGTCTTTTCTCTTTGCTTCCTCACTACCTATCAATCTTTTGACCTCCAACATACCCTTAAGCCCTAGAATGTGTTCTATTTCTTAGAGACTCAAATAAAATATTTTATCTTCCCTGTAAGATTGTGAATAAATTAATGAAAAACAGAAACAATGTATTATGATGCTTTTTTGTACCTTCTACTTGATAATGCAGTGCTTGCTACAACATGATTGATAAATAACTGTTAAATTGAATTAGGTGGATATCAATAACCTACAGATAAACAATGTTATATCTGTATATGTAATATATGTGTGCGTTTCAAAATGCTTCAGTTACTATGCAAAGCGTCTTTGCACTTGGCATATTTAAATTACAGTTGAATCTTTGTTTATGAAACTATTAAACCAGAGGGCTTAGAAATCTGAGGCAATTTTAAAAACTAGTGTTAATTAGGAGCTTAACTGCCTTCTAGCTTAGTGGAAGTTGACTAACTTTTTTTTTTAATTGAGACATTCATTAGCTTCATCATGTTGGCCTTATTCCTATTTGGCTAATTACATTCTCCCTACCTATCTTTGCCTGTAGTTCCAGATGGTTAAGTGTACTCTATTACTTGTCCCTAAACTGTTGTCTTAGTATTGTTTAAACAGCCATCCCCCAAGTAACCACACTTCAGTGATGGGTGAAATTATCCCCATATGGCTGAAACATTTATCCTCTTATTAACTGTGTAAAGTTAACTACTGTGATTCAGAACACTATCTACTCATCTACTTTATCAAACATAGAAGAGTTTTTAATATAGAAAAAAGTAAAACTTGGGTTCTGTTTAGGTACCACCAGACCAACTGTCAATAGAAGGTGAGAGAGAGGAGATCCAGAGATTTTCATAGTGGTTAATAAAGAAAAAAGGGGAAGTCTTCCCGGGGGTGGAGCCAAGATGGCAGAGTGAGAGCAACGACTCACCTAAGCTCGTGGACAAACTCCTTCAGGTACCTCTGAAAGGAGAATCTGACCAAATTTTGGAGGTGCAGAATCCAGTGGGATTGTGACAGATTCGGAGCTCAGGTTGGACTGGAAGGTCCATGGGAAGGATATGTTCTGCGGGGGGTGAGCCCACACACAGCGCAGCACAGCCAGTGCAGTGGAGCATAAGGGACCTGAGCCGCAGGAGGAACCAGAGTTGCGGCACCGAGGGCAGGAGACAAGCTGAACTGGGTCAGTGAGAGCCACCAAGCATCAGATATCAGCACAGCAACTCCTGAGGCCTTTGGCCCGAAGATCAAACTTCGATATGTCACCTACTTGAACTTCCGGGATCCAGGATGGCAGAGTGATCAGTAAATGCTCTCTCCTCCCTCCTTGATAACCATGAAAGAACCATAAAATATTTCCCTGGAAAAATCCTAGATCAGCAGGAACAGCAGAAGGAAGCCAATAGTCTCATAACACCTGAGCTAAGGAAAATAGCTAAGGGAGATTCCTCCTACAGTGGCAGAGGCAAACCGGAAAGACAGAGGACCCAGTGCAGAGAAAACTCACACTAGGACCTAGGCAAGCCTCATTGCCAGGAGAGGAGCCCCAGGAGGGGTGGGAACACACATTAGCATCTAGGCATACCTCAGAACTTCAGGGGAATCAGAAAGACAATAGGGCAGCCGGGATCACCATCCCCTGAGCTTGCCTTTGCCTCAGTTCAGCTGAGGAGATCTCCTGTGACCAGACCACCCCTTCCACACACTTAACAAACTAAACCCAGGGCTGATCAGGGAAACACAAAACAAAAACCTGCTTTTAGCTTTTTAACACATCAGCTCTGTAGCTTCTGACTGAAAGAACCAGAAGCCACAACGCTCAGTAAACATCATGAAGAAGAAAAAGCAGAGGGCTGAAAGAACCATAGAATTGTTCTATGGGGATAAGGACCAAAACACAAATACCAAAGAGGTCAGAGCTGAGACTGTACTTCCATCTGAAACTTTAGAAGGGACTATGAACTGCTTGCAAGCACAAACAGCTCTCCTGGAACAGCTGAAGAAGGAAATAGAAGACAAACTGGCCAATGATTTTAAAATTATCAAGAAGGAATTCATTGATGAGAACATCTTTTTGAAAAGGAAAATTGAACAAATGGAAAAGAAAGTTCAAAAATTAACTGGAGAAAATAGCTCCTTAAAAGGAAAAATTGGGCAGATGGAAAAGGAGATGCAAAAGTTAACGGAAGAAAACAATTTGATAAAGATTAGAATTGGGCAAGTAGAAACTAATGACTCAATGAGACAGCAAGAATCAGTCAAACAAAATCTAAAGAATGAAAAGATAGAAGAAAATGTAAAATATCTAATTGGAAAAACAACTGACCTGAAAAATAGATCCAGAAGAGAAAACTTAAGAATTATTGGCCTGCCAGAAACTCATGATGGAGAAAAGAGCCTGGACAATATCTTTCAGGAAATCATCAAGGAAAACTGCCCAGAAGTGCTAGATTTAGAGGGTAAAATAGTCATTGAAAGAATCCACCATTCTCCTCCTGAAAGGGATCCAAAACTCAAAACCCCAAGAAATATAGCTGCCAAATTCCAGAGCTATCAAGTGAAGGAGAAAATATTACAAGCAGCCAGAAAGAAACAATTTAAATATCAAGGAGATACAGTCAGGTTTACACAGGACCTTGCAGCCTCTACATTAAAAGATTGAAAGAATTGGAACCCAATATTCTGTAAGTGAAAGGAGTTGGAACTACAACCAAGGACCTCCACCCAGCAAAGTTCAGCATAACATTTCAGGCAAGGAGAAGGTCATTCAAGGACATAAGAGATTTCCAGAGCTTCCTGACCAAAACGCCAGAACTTAATAGACAATTCGATCTTCAAATGCAGGTCTCAAGAGAATGATAAAAAGGTAAACGGGGTTGGGGGGGGGGGGGGGGGCTCAACTTGTTACTCAATTATCTGTTAATCTTGAGAATTGTGCGGCAATTATGAAATATAAAAGGGATATGCATGGGGGAATGGGTATAAAGTAAATGATATCATGATAAAAAATATGATTTAAGAATGAGAAGGGATTTCCAGAGAAAGAATTATGGAATCTGAATGCAGATTGAAGCAAGCTATTTGGTCTCTTTTCTTGTTGTATCTTCTTTCTTGTGGTTCATTCTATTGCTTATAATTCTCTACAACATGAATAATTTGAAAATATATTTAATGTTAATGTATAGTTAGAGTCTTTATCACATTGCATGTCAATCTTGAGAAGAAGTAAGAGAATGAGGGGGAAAAATTTGGAACTCCAAAGTTTCTGGAACTGAATGTTGTAAAGTAAAGGCAAATATTTTTTTTCAAAAAAGAAAACTTCAATGCTCAAAAACATTTTCTTCAGTGAATGTTCGTGTGTGTGTGTGTGTGTGTGTGTGTGTGTGTGTGTGTGTGTGTTTTACCATTAAAACAATGTTAAGGTATTATTTTTAAGTATCTTTGTGCCTCTCTTTGCAAGGTACGAATTCCTTTTCATATAATTTTATTACATAATTTTCATTTGTTTTCCCAATGTTTTTCTCTTGGTTTGACTTCCTTTTAATTATATACACTCTACTTCCATCTGCCATGCCTGCGTCTTCCCATCTTCTCTTCCTATGCTTGGAATGCACTCATTCCTTATCTCTACATCAAAACCTCCTTCTCTTCCCTTGACAAACCTCTCAAATACTACCTTCTTCAGGAAACTTCATTATTTTTGATCTATTCAACTTCTAATGGCCCCTTAATTATTTTGAATTTAACTTCATTTTGCTTTTTGTATTCCTTTCTTACTCATTCAGCATTATAAATAAATATGCGTGACAAATACATATGTATACATATGTAAGTGTATACATTTATAAATACATACAGAGACACATCCTTCTTGTTTCCTCACATAAAATGTTACCTTATAGGGAATAAGCAAGGTTTCTTTCATATGTATGTATATATATATGTGTGTGTGTGTGTGTGTGTGTGTGTGTGTGTATTTCAAATTAATTTTTTTTAGTGCCTAAGGAGTGAGTGGCACATAATGGCTTTGCAATAAATACTAGAATATTGACTGACACTTGTCAATTTTTTTAATATTCCTGAAAAATTGGGTGATCTGAGTGCAGAGCCAAGATGGCAGAGTAGCAAGAGGCACCTACTCTAGCTGCTCCTCCATAGTCCATAAAATACCTGTAAAAAATAATGCTAACCAAATTCTTGAGCAGCAGAAGCCATAAAATGACAGAGTGAAAGAGATTTGCAACACAGGACAGACTGGAAGGCTAACAGGAAAGGTCTATTGCCAGGCTCAGAGTGTAGCACAGCCCTTGGAGCACAGCCCAGCCTTGGCCTTGTGTTGGGGCAGGGACAGGACTAGAGCAGGCACCAGAGCACAGAATCCCAGGCAGCAGTTGCAGTTTCCAGAGTATTCAACCCACAAACACCAAAGGCAGCTTCAAAGGTCAGTGAGAAACTCTTTCACCTGGGTGAAAAGAAAACCCCTTCTGAACTTGGTGGTTCCAGAGCAGCAGTGATTGCTGTGCCACAAAATCCATTTTAGGAGCCCTCAGCCTAAGGACTCTGGGGGAATTGGTCTGCTTATCTGATTCAGCCCTGGTGGTCTTGGGGTGAGGAGGACCAGTAGAGTGTGGAGCTGGTGGAAGCTCTGGAGAGGGAATTCTACTCACAGATCCTGGGCAGAAAAGAGTGCTTGTGGTTGCTCCCAGGCCAGAGAGCAGGCCAGGAGACTAGTAAACTCCTCTTCCTTGATTGTGTCACCTTGGAGGAACTAAGAACTTTCATATCCCTGGAGTATACCCTATACCTGACAAAGGACTCAAAAGTAAAAAAAGAAAAGTCGAAAAGCTGGGAAAATACCCCAAAAAGGGGAAAAAATAACTCTATAGAAGATTAAATTCTTAGTGAACAGGTTTTTTCTTCCACCCTTTTGGATGAGGAAGAACAATGCATACTATCAGCGGAAGAAATAAAAGCCAAGTCTTCTACATCCAAAACTTCCAAAATAAATATGCAATGGTCTCAGACCATGGGAAGAGCTCAAAAATGATTTTGAAAAACAAATATGAAAGTTGGAAGAAAAATTGGGAAGGAAAATGAGGATGATACAAGAAAATCATGAAAAGTGCATCAAAAGTTTGCTAAAGGAGATCCAAAAAAATACTGAAGGAAAAACCCCTTGAAAATAGAATAACCCAATTGGCAAAAGAGATCCAAAAATCCAATGAGGGGAAGAATGCTTTAAAAAGCAGAATTAGTCACATGGAAAAGGAAGTTCAAAAGCTTACTGAAAAAAATGGTTACTTAAAAATTAAAATTGAGCAGATGGAAGCTAAGGACTTTACGAGAAACAAAGAAACTATAAAAAAAAAAACCAAAAGAATGAAAAACTTGAAGACAATGTGAAATATCTCATTGGAAAAACAGCTGGCCTGGAAAATAGATCCAGGAGAGACAATTTAAACATTATAGGGCTAACTAAAATTCATGATGAAAAAAAGAGCCTAGATATCATCTTTCATGAAATTATCAAGGGAAACTACCCTGATATTCTAGAATCAGAGGGTATTGAAAGAATCCACCAATCACCTGAGAGATATCTGAAAAGAGAAACTACTAGGAATGTTGTAGCCAAATTCCAGAGTTCCCAGGTTAAGGAGAAAATATTGAAATCAGCCAGAAAAAAACATTTCAAGTGTTGTGGAAGTAAAATCAAGATAAGAAAAGATCTAGCAATTTTTGCATTAAGACATTGAGGGATTTGGAATATGATATTTCAGAAGTCAAAGGAAATAGGATTAAAAGCAAGAATAACCTACCCAGTAAAACTGAGTGTAATACATCAGGGGGGAAATAGTCATTCAATGAAATAGAGGACTTTCAAGCATTTTTGATGAAAAGACAAGAGCTGAATAGAAAATCTGACTTTCAAACACAAGAATCAAGAGAAACATGGAAAATTAACCAGGAAAGAGAAATCATAAGGGAATAACTAAAGTTAAACTGCTTACATTCCTAAATTGAAAGATAATATTTGTAACTCCTTAGATTTTCTCAGCATTGTGGTAGTTGGAGGGATTATATACATATAGACAGAGGGTGCAGAATGAGTTGAATAGGAAGGGATGATATCTAAAAAATAAAATTAAGGGGTGAGAGATGAATATATTGGGAAGAGAAAGGGAGAAGTGGAATGGGATTAATTATTTCTCATAAAAGAGGCAAGAAAGAAGTTTTTCAATAGAGGGGAAGAAAGGTGAGTTAAAGGCAAAAAGTGAAACTTAGTCTCATTATGTTTGGCTCAAGGAGGAAATAACATGCACACTCAATTTGGTATGAAAATCTATCTTACAGTACAGGAAAGTGGGGGAGAAGGGGATAAATGAGGGTGGTGGAATGATAGAAAGAAGGGAAAATGGGAGGTGGGAGAAATTAGGAGCAATCAGTTTTGGGAAGGTACATGGTCAAAAGAGAGAATGGAAAAAATGGGGGGGCAGGATGGGATGGAGGGAAATTGTCTATCACAATATGACTATTATGAAAGTCTTTTGAATAACTACACATATATAGCCTATATTGAATGGCTTAACTTCTCAATGGGGGTGGGTGGGGAGGATTAGAAGGGAGAGAAGTAGGAACTCAAAATTTTAGGAATGAATGTTGAGAACTGTTTTTACATGCAATTGGGAAATAAGAAATACAGATCATGGGGTATAGAAATCCATCTTGCCTACAAAAAAAGAGAGAAAGTGGGGATAAGGGAACTTCAGGGTGTGATAGAAAGGAGGGCAGATTGGGGGAAGGAATAATCAGAATGCACTGTTTTGGAGTGGGAGAGGGGAGAGATGAGGAGAACATTCGGAACTCAAAAATCTTGTGAAGATAAATGTTGATCTGTATTTCCTCTTGTTTTGAAACAAGATGACAGATATTTTTGAGATGAGGGTGTTCAAGGAGGACTAGCCCCTCTGGGGTGAGGACTTGTTGAGACCTTTTCGAGGCTACTCATACACCTTCAGTAGATAACCTGCTACCCAACTCTCACTTGTGGCTCTAAGAAGCTGTGGCATGTGAATCAGCCACACTGCAGCAAAACCATCTTGGCAGATAGACTAAGCCACACTAAAAGCAAATGAATACCTTCAAACCCATCCATGAAACAGAGAGATATCTACCCTAAGCACATGAAGATTTCACCCTGGTAGAATGGGTGAATGAGTACAGAGAAACTGAAACACGTGAGGGACAGAGTTGATATAATATATTAATTACCAGAGATTAGAAGATCAAGGGAGAATATATATTTTTTTCAGGACAGATCAGACATGACCAATAGATAACAGAAAATGAGTCAGTAGACAGGGAGAGGTTGTAAACAAGCAAAATAGTGGGGATGATAGCAAAGGCAATCTTTTAAAAGAGACAAGGTGAAGGAAGAGAATGTGACACTTTCACCTGAGTGAAAGGAGGTGAGAAAAACTGGAGAAGGAGGCCCTGATGAATGCCTTATATTTTTTTTTTTCTGTAAAGTATGAGGGAAAGTTCTCCTCTGAGAGAGAGAACCTGCGGAGGAAGAGTTATGGCAAGTTTGTAGAGAGATGAAATGTTTTGGAAAAACGACACTGCATACAGTGGTATAGAACCTTGATAAAAGAGTCATAGTAGGATTTCTTCACAGGAGTGAGGACACAAAAAATTAAATTTATAGTGAACTCAGAAGGTTTGCTCAGTATTAGTTACTGTTTAATAAAAATAAAAATTTAAAGCATACTGAATGAGTCCTAATTGGCAATACAATTTGTTCTTTTTTTTACAACTAGCAGGATTCTGAAGCAATAATTATATCCAAGTCTTCTTAACCTAGTCTACCACTTAGCTGCCCCCTTTGTTCACTAAAGTATCAATTCTCCTGATCAACTTACTCTTTGGATGGAGTGGGTAGTTGGGATTCTAAATGATTTCTCTTATTTTCAATGTATCTGATATTTTTGAATGCCATTTCACTTGGGAGATTCTTTTGCTAAGCCCTGAGCTTGCTATGAATTACCTCGCAATCCTCCAAATCTTTCCATTTTCTTTTCAATATGCTTATAATGTCTTTGTCATTAGTTGATTGATCAACTACTAAATTCGGTAAATCTATAAAATACTATATTCAAAAACATCGCAATATTTTCAAGTAAATTTAAACGTTTATTAGACTGATTTATGGTGATGTAGATCTATGATTCATAATTTATTTCTGGAAACAAATATTACTCTAAGCATTGAACATATAGCACATGGACAGTTAATGAAAATTAATCATGCAATTTACATTTAGTTCTCAAAAAACAAGACAGTATTGCTGTTCATAATTTAGAAGCAAACTCATATAGCAATTAGTATCTAAGTGAGGTAACGCATTTAGTTCAGACTCACTGACAGTAACATGGAACTTCAGGGGAACAATGTTTCATTATTAGTATTACTGAATAAAAGAAATCTCTATTTTCATCAGAGAAATGTTGTAGATTGATTTTAGAGAGATGAATGCCTGTAGGATACTAGAATAACATCACAAATGAAAACAAAAGAAACAATCAAAAGAAGAAACAAGAAAAAATTAAAAATAATATTTCAAAAAAATTGTGACAAATTCAGCTTCTGAAATTTTTTCAAGTTAAACATTTGAAAAGAAAAAAAAAACTTCTACAAAGTATTGGTCGAAGCTGAAACAAATTAACTCAGATTCAGCAGCATCAAAAAAAGAAAAGTGCAATTTTTAAGAATCCTGGATGAGCTCACACTGGCAAAAGAAAAAATGAAAACATTGTCGATCTGGTAAATAGGCTGGCAAAGCAGACAGGTATATCCCCTCATCCACACACAGACAGACACAAACTCATTTGTTTTGTTTGCACTACCTCCACTGTTGGGGTATGATTTCTCTCTCTAGCCATTCATTTGGTTCCTTCTCTTCCAGAATACAGTTCTTTACAAATACTTCCCAGCACCCAAATGACTAATGACTCCTCGCTGACTCATGCCTGCCAGTTCCACAATTCTACTGGTTTAATCTTGAAACCCCAGTAAATTTTATCTCTTCTTGGGGAAGTTGTTAAAATAAATTAATAACAACTGTTTACTGCATATATGAATATCTGGCCCCTGGCTATCTTGCAGACGAATTTTAGAGCATTTGCTAGTAAAAAAAAAAAGGAGACTTTTAAAACAAGGGTATTTTATCTGATATGTTTTTATTTGCTTATTTATTAAATTCTATTTGTTTATTTCTCTATTCAGCTATTTGCTTATTTCCTTCTTTATAGTCTCATTGAATTTACAGGGACACTGAATGCAGCAATGTATTTCTTGTAGGTCCATACACTGTATTTGTCAGAAACATTACTTGAAATTAATTTTTCCTTACTCTGAGGTTGCATGCACCCATTGCAAGATCCTCTCAAAAGAATGAATGCTTTTCTGAATTAGAAGAAAATATAGAATTATGGAAATTTTGCTATTAATTTATGGTGAAAAAAAACATTGCAGTCACGATATAAACATTAAATTTTAACAATATGGTTAATGTTCATACTGGGCCTCATTGGAGTAAAGCAAGAAGTTCATGTTTTACTAAAAATGGGAAAAAATAACTAATTTTCAGAACTTGAAAAAGTACCAAATAAATTAAAATAAGTGTATTATGATTTCTTAAGGGGTAGAATTTGATAATTAAAAACATCCAGTACAAAATAAAATGGACTGTTTAGAACTGATAGAGAAGGAAAAATGGTGAGAAATTTGTCAGAAACAAAATAACATTTGTCCTTTAATTCTTTTAGCAAGTTATTTTTCCTTCTTTCTTCTTCAAGTTAAACAAAAATAACTCCAGAAATGAATTTCATTTCTAGTACACAATTAGATTTTATTATGGTAAAAATGTAGTTTCAGACATTAATTGTAATTATAGCATAAAATGATTATTTTTTAAAGAAGTCTTAACTTATTTGAAATGAATTGTTTCTTCCTCTTAAACCAGTTGATTGCTACAAAGACATGACTTATTTCCCTGAAACATAAGATTTGCTGTCAGTAAAACAAGAATATTATTCAGAAAACCCACCCAATCCTTTCTCCTCTCAATAGTATTGTCAGTCTTTCAATTTGGCAACTGAACATTCAGTGATAAGAATGTTTAACACCTAAATATAAAATTCATCGAAGAGATATAGGCTTGAGTGACCCCACAATTTTGATGGTAAAATGCAAAATTCTCATAGCAATAAAAATGTACATTATAAAACAACTGGAAAAGGAGATAAAATGAATAAAGTGCAAAAATTGTTATCAACCTTATCGATTAGTGCAATAGTAACTAAAATTTTCAAAAATGTGACATGATCTAGGGCTCTGTCCTCTATCCTCCACTGCTCATTTTTGTTAATGACTTCATGATGGCATATATGTAATAAACATAGCATCTGCAGATAACACAAAGTTTAAGAATGACAGACTTTGACTATGTTAATAGAGATATATTTTCCCAAATCAAAGGAAATGATATTAATGGGTTCAGCTCCATGGGGCATAGCATTTTAAATATGGCTTCCATTTCCAGATGTCACATTTAGGAAGTGGCCATGACAACTATAGGGATTAAAGAGGCATCATTGTTTGGCATCTGCTCTGTGTAGTTTCCTGACTGGACCATTGAAGGTATCACAAAAACTCTTCTCAGAGTGCACAAAAGAGGCAGCATTCAGAACTGTTTAAAGATCATTCAATTGAAAAAAAAATGATCTTGTTACTAGTATGAATACTAGTATGAATACTGGTATGAATACTAGTAATTTTAAGAAAAGAAAATTTACAAAAACACAAGATATTGTGGGGTATGTCTGTGAACTTTATAGGGGAGCTTTTATAAAAAAAAGACTTTCTTTAAAAAATAAAAAATAATAATAAAAAAACTAAAAATAAATCAATTAAACAAACAAAGAGGCTATGTTCTCACTGTGTTACAGTGGAATGAATGCTGATTTTGGAGTCTGAGTACCTGGATTAAAATCCTACTTACGTCAGTTACATCTTCTATAACCTTGAACAGGTTATAAAATATTTCTGTATATTAGTTTCCTAGACTGCGAAATAAGAGATTGTATTACAGGACCTTTAAATGTTCTTCTAGTTCTAAATCTGTGTGTGATTTCTCACTTTGACCAACTAAAATGCAATCAATCATGTAGAGAAAACATAGTTTTTACTATAATAATTAACAGGGCAGAAGAAAAAGCAGATCTGTTGTAGTATTGGAATAAGCCAAATGAAATACCATGGAATGTTTTACAGAATGCTCAAATTATTCCTAGCTTCTTGCAAAATTTTCTCCTTGATTTGGGAACACTGGAATTTGGCTACAATATTCCTAGAAGTTTTCCTTTTAGTATCTCATTACAGAGATAATTGCTTGATTCCTTCCCTTTCTATTTTACCCTCTGGTCCTATGATATCAGGGCAGTTCTCCTTGATTACTTTTTGAAAGATGATATGTAGGTCTTTTTTTTTTTAGGTTTTTCATGAAGTCCAGTAACCTTTAAAGTATCTCTCTGCGATCTATTTTTCAGGTCAGTGGTTTGTCCAATGAGATATTTCATATTGCTTCCACAGAGAATAGAGATTGAATCTGAGATTTAATCAGTATAAGGATATACTTAGTTAAGAAACTTATTTTACCAGTGCAAGTGGGCAACGTCTCAACAACTTAAAATTAAAGAGATTTCTCCAGAGCCCCCAGAAGTTTGAGGGCTTGCCTAAGGGCTCACAGCCACTATGTGTCAGATGAAAGGTCTGACCACAGTTGTGGCTGGCTTTAAGGTATGCTTTCTAGCCACAGCTCACCACACTGTCATGAAACAAAGTTAAACTTTAAAGAACTCAGCTACACAGAAAAATTTAAAGTTGTTTCAGTAAATTAAATTAGATTTAGAAGAAGGTGAAATTGTTTGAGGCATTGAAGAAAGCAATTATTCCATATCTGAACATACTTACTATAGTAAGGTCAAATTTAGGACCAGTCCAGAAGTATCCAAAAGCAATTTCTTTATTTCATAATTCAAAACTACCCAAATAGTGCAGTTTGTATTATATTGCCTCTTAACTTCATGGTACATTTCTATAAAACACTTAGATGTTTTTGTCTTGTATTTTTTGAAATCTAATATCTGAACATAAGAAAACATCATCACTTGAAAAGAATAGTAATTTAAAAAAATTAGGTGATAATGTATACAATGAACATGTCTTTTATTTCATTTTAGAAATCAAATAAATCCTCAACGCTGGTCTTTTAAACATGTTAATCATTTATTTAGAGAACTTATGAGCAATTGAATTAGACACTGAAATTGTAATCAGTTTTACAATTTATTAGCTAATTCAAATTTAACATAATGCCATCATATCTTCTAACTGGAAGACAAATTTTAGCAAATACTTTTGAAACTGAAGTCTTCTTAAAACTGAATTTTATTTATAGATTAAATTCTCTGCCTCAACACTAGCTTTGATTATGATTTCATGGTATGTTTGTAGAAATCACAAACATACAGGTTGGCATTTGTCAGAGGCACATCAGCATGAAATATATTATGTTAATAATTTATTCATTTCCATGGATGAGGTGGGGGTTGCTTTCTCTCACTGTTAGTCTGTCCAAGTAACTTCTGTCATACTTTTTTATGTCCCTCCATCACGGCAGTTAGTAACCTTGCATTTAGAGAATGGTTGAAATAATGGCCTAGTTCCCTTAGCATTCATGGAATCATACAATTCTAGTTGCAGGGCAGAGGTTGTTTCTATGATTTTCATATTCCTAGGTAAAGTAATGTGATGGAGATGGTTTTGTTTCACACAACCCATGTCCACCCTTTCTGACTTTTCTCGTCCCCTCCATCCCATAAAATACACTTATAAAAGTCTTGCCTGACATTTTAGCTATAATTCCTTATCAAAATAGTTGATAATTGACACACCTTGCTTCTCTTTATAAAGTAAGAAAGAATAAGGTGAAAATATTAATAAAATAAGAGAATCGGTAATGTTTTCCTACGTAAGAATGCCTTAGTCTTTAAAGATTAAAGAGACTTTACGGAAAAGAACAAATGAATGTAATAAAAAAGATCAGATTGATGAATAATTTGCCTATTAATGCCTGCTTGATCTGTCCTTATAGTTGTGCGTAGCAATTGGTTTTGCACAAATCTAACTAACCAAAATGACAAAAATACTTCCTGCTCAAAAAATAAAAATAATATCTGAGGGAGTCACTTTCTGAATAGAGTCATTTTTGTGTTTAAAAGGAAAAATAATTTATGATTTGGAAAAGATGGTGATGTAAGATTACATAATAATTTGCATTTATTTACTAAGTAAAAATTGGCATATTAAACTAAAATATTTAAATAGTGCATTCAAGAGGTAGATTTTATGACCATATCTATATCATGCATTGTTTTTTAATTAATAGCCTCAAGTTAATTTCATTAATTAATATATTCTAGAAATGAATACTTTGCATTTGAAAAGAAATCATATTCTCATGACTTCATTAATTTTATAGTATGACCCTCATGGTAAAATAGAATTCATGTCAATGACAAATGAAATCTTACCTATAAAGGAACATTCATTATATGACATAGCATGTTTCATTTTCATTCAGTTATAAGAAATAGTTCATAAAGTAACAAACAATATCTTTACAAAGTTATTGTTGTATAATGAAAAATGTGTTGAATTTTGACTTAAAAGATCAGTATTCAAGTATTGGCTCTATTAATATATGTGTGACCTTAGACATGTCATTTGGTTCCTCATTTGTTAAATAAGGTGATTGGAATAGATGACCCTAATGTCTCGTACCAGCTTGAAATTTCTGATTCTATCTGACCTGAAATAATAATGGTGCATTTGAATTGAATTATGCATATTCAGGCAAACAACAATAGGTTAAGCAATGTCACTAAAATTGAAACTATACTTCAAGCAATTAGAATTTACTTGTAATTGCTCTGTTTTTTGTCCCATTGCCTCCACCCTCCCACCCCCAAAGTCTCATGATTGAAAACATAAGCTTGATATAGACAATATCAGCAATGTACCCTTACCCAAAGAACAAGATTGTTGGACTAAAAGTATTGAAAATGTTACTGTTGGTTAGGGCATAAAAGAAAACTTGTAGGTCTTTTTTCCATGGATCTATATTACAGTAAGAAAGGCAACACAATAGATTTTTGGTGACTGCAAGACAGCTTATAATACTGACTACGATAAAATGTTTTCTTTCATTCTACAGCAACCTATAGATAAGAGATTGGAACTTCTTTGATTCTGTTAAATATTTCTGTTACTGGTGAAGTAGTTAGATTAATGGAACAAGATAATCAGTAGTGTTTACTTATGCAAGCATTGCTCAAAAAAAAAAAAAACAAACTAAAACTAAATGTAGGGAATGATCTCAGAACATCTTTAAAAGAAAGAAAGGGAGTAAATTGGGTGGAATCTCTCCATAGTTTTAAAGCATATATCTGAGTATCTGATGTTGCTGAATTACTCCCTTGTGTGTTTCCATAAATGTTCCTTTGAATTGTATGTGTCCATGAGGAAGTCTTGTATGTTATAATTTATTTGGAGTTACATTGATTATTGGTCTTAGAGGTTACATATGATTTAATGATGCTTCTGATTGTCTCCCTTTTCACTTGGCTGTTTCTTCATCAGAATTCATGTTATCCTATAAATGCAAAAATAAGAATTACACTTTACTATGAATTGTCAATAAGTTAAATTTTGAAAAAAAATCTTCTAAAACAATTACTGCTTTTATAAGACAAAAGTTTATTGATATAATTTTCTACTTCTCATCTTCTCAGGATGTCCCTATATTATACTGCAGGAAATAAGACAGATTACTTGTTTTCTGTAATTAGTTTTATTTTGTTTCTGTAACTTCATTAAAGCTTTGGTCTATATGGAGTAAAATGAACATTCTATGTCTTCGTTATGTGAGAAGTTGTCAAAATTTATCAATCCATCTGATAAAAATATTATGAGTTCTTTGAGCTGAAACTCAAAACATAATATACATTTACCCTGTGAGGTTTTAATCATTAGCTTATTGAGAAATAATTTTGGATCATAATGAAATCAATAAATTAAGTCATTCTACTTCCTATCTAATTTTGATTTGAAAATTTGCAATCCAAAGTACTTTGCTTCTTTCATGAGGGTTGGGGCATTAGACATTTCCCTTCTATCTCCAGACAGCTCTGGGCTGGAAATTTACTTGATTCTACTATTCTGTGTCTATTGCCCTGGGTTGGCAGGAGAGCAAAGTCCCGCATGGGCCATGATGGAACAGATGGGATGCAATCCTGGGGTTAGTGGTGGAAAATGAATCACTTGCACTTGTGACAGTTTCCAGACTTTAAGACACCAAAACACCAAAGGCAATTTGGAAGGTCAATGGAAAAAATATGTCAGACCTGTGGGAGAGTAGATTGGTCTGGCCCCAGCTACAGAGCAACAGAGGTGGCAGAGGAGACCCCAGCAGTTGCAACTGCAGCAAGGACAGTAGGAGCTGCTGTTTCTGGAGCTCTAGGCACACAGATTGTGGTGGCATCTAGTGGTTAATAGTACATTCTCCAACCCTCATGGAAGCAGCAAAGTACCTTGACAAAGAACTCAAAAGTCAAGTAATTGTCTGGGGAAATGAGCAAAACAGGGAAAAAAGTCAGACTATAGAAGCTTTTTTTGGTGACAAGGAAGATCAAAACATACAACCAGAAGAAGACAACAAAGTCAAAGCCCCTACATTCAAATCCTCCAAGAAAAATATGAATTGGTCTCAGGTCTTGGAAGAGCTCAAAAAAGATTTTGAAAATCAAGTGAGAGAAGCAGAGGAAACATAGGGAAAAGAAATCAGAGTGATGCAAGAAAATCATGAAAAACCAGCAAACTGCTTGCTAAAGAGGACCCAAAAATGCTTAAGAAAATAACGTCTTTAAAAATAGACTAACCCAAATGGGAAAAAAGGTCAACAAAGCCAATGAGGAGAATATTATAAAAAACAGAAATGGCCAAATTGAAAAGGAAGCCCAAAAGTTCACTGAAGAAAATACTTCCTTAAAAAATAGAATGGAGCAGATGGAAACTAATGACTTTATGAAAAATAGAGAAATGATAAATTAAAACTCTAAAAGGAAGAAAATAGAAGACAATGTCAAATATCTCATTGGAAAAAACAACTGACCTGGAAAATAGATCCAGGAGGGACGATTTAATAATTATTGGACTACCTGGAAGTCATGATCAATAAGCAATCTTGTCATCTACAATTATCAAAAAAACCCTAGACATCATCTTTCAAAAAATTATCAAGGAAATTGCCCTGAAATTCTAGAACCAGAGTGTAGAATAGATATTGAAAGAATTCACCAATTATCTCTTGAAATAAATGCCAAAAAGAAACTCCTAGGAATATTATAGCCAAATTCAAAAGCACCCAGGACAAGGAGAAAATATTACAAGCAGTTAGAAAGAGACAATTTGAGATTTGTAAAAACACAATCAGGATAACACAGGACTTATCAGTTTCTTCATTAAGGGATTGGAGGACTTAGAATATGACATTTTAGAAGTTAAAGGAGCTAGAATTAAAACCAAGAATCACGTACCCAGCAAAACAGTGTATAATACTTCAGGTGAAAAGATAGTCATTCAGTGTAATAGAAGACTTTCAAATATGCTTGATAAAAATAACAACTGTAAATCTGACATTCACATACAACACACAAGAAAAAAATGAAAAGATTAAAAGGAAAGAGAAATCAACTTACTAAAGTTAAACTATTGACATTTCCACATGGAAAGATAGTATTTGTAGGTCTTGAGACTTTTCTCCATGATAGGGTAGTTGGAAGAGATAGATAGATAGATAGATAGATAGATAGATAGATAGATAGATAGATAGATAGATAGAGATAGAGCATAGGATGTGTTAAATATGAAGGGATGATATATTAAAAAAATAAAATTGAAGGTTAAAGAGGAATGTGTTAGGAGAAGGTAAAAGGGATAAATAAAATGGGGATAAATTATTTCTCACCTAAAGGAGGGAAGAAGTTTTTTCAATGGAGGGCAAGAAGGGGGAGGTGAGAGGGAAAGAGTGAACCTTACTTTCTTTGAATTTGGCTTAAGGAGGGAATAATATGCACACACAATTCAGTAAGAAAATATATCTTACCCTACAGGAAAGTAGGGGGGAAGGTGATAAGTGGGGGGATGAGAGATGATAGAAAGGAATACAAATGGGAAGATGAAGTAATCAGAAGTAAACACTTTTGAGGAGGGAAAGGGTCAAAAGAGAGAGTAGAATAATTGGATAGAATGGAATGAAAGTATAATTAGTCTTTCACAACATGACTGTTTTGTAAGTGTTTTGCATGAATACACATGTATAACTTATATCAATTTAATTGTCTTCTCAATGGGTGTGGGTGGGGTAAAGGAGAGAAGTTAGACCTCAACGTTTTAAAAATGAATGTTTAAAATTGTTTTTACATGTAACTGGGAAATAAGACACACAGGCAATGGAGTATATAAAATATCTTGCATTACAAGAAAATAAAGAGGTAGGGGAGAAGAGAAGGGGTAGGGAGTGTGATAAAAGGGAGGGTAGATTGGGGGAAGAGGTGATCAGAATGCACGTTATCTTGGGGCGGGTGGAGGGAAATGGGCAGGAAATTAGAACTTAAAGTCTTGGGGATATGAATGTTCAAAACTAAAAATAAATTAATTAATTAAAATATTTGTTTAATTGACTGTAAAAGCATGAGAAAAGTTGATGCCATCTAGTGATTTAAAATTTGTTTAGAACTTATGGCTGATATTTTCCCCCTTTTATTCTGATTCTTCCTTCACATCATGACTAACAGGGAAATATGTTTAACATGACTGTACATATGTAAAGTATATCAGATTGCTTTCTGTCTTGGGGAGAGGGGAAGGAATGGAGTGGGGAGAAAAATTTTAAAGTAAACATCATACAAAAATAAATGTTGAAAATTACTTTTACATGCAAGACAAAAAAAATATAAATTGCAACAACAGCAAAAAGAACTTATGCCTTGTAGAGACAGCCATATTGCACAAGGCACTCAAACCATCCCCAAATCAACCACAGACCTAACTCACAGTGCCATATGAAAGCCAGACTCCTCTGCCCATGGACAGCTGTTGTATGTTCAGTTGCAGATAGTGTCACATTTTGTGATATTTTTCAGGTCTGTCATGTCCAGTGATTTCAAAATTCTCTTCATGAAGCATTTATTTTCTGAGGGTGTGAGACTCCCATGTAATCCAGACAATCTTTTGGCTTTTTAATTTTATTTCTTGTCTTGTCAATTTCAATTTTACAACATCTCTCACACCTTTTCTCTTCTCTCACAATCACCACTCTCATTCAGTCATATTTGTATTACTTCTTATTTGGTCCATTATAGGAACTTCTTGATTGATCTCTTTGCTTCTAGTCTCCATATAGCTGCCAAAATGAACTTTTTTTCTTGTTAAATTTATTTATTTTAGTTTTCAATATTCATTTACACAAGATTTTAAGCTCCAAATTTTCTCCTCATCTCTCCCCTCTCCCACCTCAAGACACCATGCATTCTGAATGCCCCCTCCCCAAGTCTACCCTCCCTTATATTACACCCCTCCTTTTGCTTAGCCCCATTATCTCTCTTTTCTTGAAAGGCAAGATAGATTTCTATATCCCACTACCTGTGCTTCTTATTTCTCAGTTGCATGTAAAAACAATTCTCAACATTAGCACCTAAAACTTTGAGTTACAACTTCTCTCCCTTCCTCCCTCTCCCACATCCCCACTGTGAAGGTAAGCAATTCAATATAGATTATACATGTGTAACTATGCAAAAGACTTCCAAAACGGTCATATTGTGAAAGACTAACTATATTTCCCTCCATTCTAACCTGTCTCACATTTATTCTTATTCTCTCGTTTGACCTTATCCTTCCCCAAAAGTGTTTATTTCTAATTACTCTTCCCATTTGCCATATCTTCTATCAGGCCCTGTACAACCCAATTATCTCCTTCTCCCCTTCTTTTCCGTAGTGTAAGATGAATATTCATACCAAATTTAGTGTGCATATTATTCCCTCCTTAAAACAAACGTGATGAGAGGAAGCTTCACTTTTTTCCTTTCACTCCATCTTTTCCCCTCCATTGAAAACCTTTTCCTTGCCTTTCATGAGAGCTAATTTTCCTCATTCCATTTCTCCCTTTCTCCTCCCAAAATATTTCTCTCTCAACCACTAATATTATTTTTTAGATATCATTCCTTCCTATTCAATTCAGCCTGTGCCCACTGTCTATATGTGTATAATCCCTCCAACTATCCAAATACTGAGAAAAGTATCAAGAGTTACAAATGTTGTCTTTCCATGTAGGAATGTAAGCAGTTCAATTTGAGTAAGTCCCTTATGATTTCTCCTTCCTGTTTACTTTTTCATACTTCTCTTGATTCTTGTGTTTAAAAGTTAAATTTTCTCTTCAACTTTGATCTTTCAACAAAAATACTTGAAAATCCTCTATTTCATTGAATGCCTATTATTTCCCCTGAAATATTATACACAGTTTTACTGGGTACGTAATTCTTGGTTTTAATCCTATTTCCTTTGATTTCTGGAAAATCATATTCCAAGCCCTTCAATCTCTTAATGTAGAAGCTGCTAGATCTTCTGTTATCCTGATTGCATTTCCACAATACTCAAATTTCTTCTTTCTGGCTGCTTGCAATATTTTCTCTTTGACTTGGAAATTCTGGAATCTGGCTATCGTATTCCTAGGAGTTTTTCTTTTCAGATCTCTTTCAGGAGGTGATTGGTGAGTTATTGCAATATTTATTTTACTCTCTGGTTCTAGAGTATCAGGGCAGTTTTCCTTGATAATTTCAAGAAAGGTAATATCTAGGCTCTTTTTTTTCGTCATGGTTTTCAGGTAGCCACATAACTTGTACTCTGTCTCTCCTGGATCTATCTTCCAGGTCAGTTGTTTTTCCAATGCAATATTTCACAGTCTTTGATGTTTTCATTCCTTTGCTTTTATTTTCTAATTTCTTAGTTTCCTGTTAAGTCATTAGCTTCTGTCTGCTCCATTCTAATTTTGAATGAGCTATCTTCTTAAGTGTACTCTTGAACCCTCTTTTCCATTTGGCTAATTCTGCTTTTTAAAGTACTTTTATCCTCATTTGACTTTTGGACCTCTTTTGCCATTTGGGTTAGTCTATTTTTAAAGGTGCTATCTTCTTCAGCATGTCTTTTGGGTGTTTTTTAGCAAGCTGATGATTTCCTTTTCATCAATTTCTTGCATCACTCACATTTCAAAATCTTTTTAAGCTCTTCCATAGCCTTCCATCACAAATGTACTTTTGCAGTTTTGCAATTTGGGAGGTTTTAGATGAAGAAACTTTGACTTTTATGGCTTCCTCTGATAGCATGCTTGGTTCTTCCTCATCTGAAAGGATAGAGAACAATACCTGTTCACCAAGACAGCAACCTTCTATAATCTTATTTTTTTTCTCTTTTTTGGGTACTTTCCCAGCCAGTTAATCTGATTTTTGAATCTTTTGTCAAGTGGAAGGTATACTTTAGGGTCCTGTAATTTCTCAGTTCCTCTAAGGTGGCACAATCAAGGGAGAGAAGTTTAATCCTCTCTTGGCCTACACTCTGTTGTGGAAACAACCATAAATTTTTCTGTCCAGGATCTGCGATTAAGGTTCCCTCTCCACAACCATCTCCAGCTCCACCAGGCAGTGCTCCTCCTTACCCCAGGACTGCCACTCAGAGTTGAGATTCAGATTAGTTGCTCAATTTCCCCAGGTTCTTTAGGCCAAGGGCTCCAAAAATGTATGTTGTACCTCAGTGACTTCTACTGCCCTGGGCCTAAGACTAGGGCCTGTACCTGCTTACTTCTCACCCAGGTGAAAGAACTTTCCCATTGATCTTTGAAGCTCTCTTTGTTGTTTGTGGGGTGAAAAATCTTGGAATGACAACCACTGCCCAAGATTCTTCCTGCTGCAGTCCTGTCCTTGCTATGCCTCATGGTCAAGGTTGGGCTGACATCTGCTCAGGGTTTGGTGTGAGAGACCTTTCCTGTTGTCCTTTCAGGCTGTGTTGGACTGGAAATCTCTTTCACTCTGTCGTTTTGTGGTTTCTGCTGCTCTAGAATTTGTTTAGAGTCATTTTTACAAGTATTTTATGGTATTTGGGGTTAGAGCTAAGAGCAGATCCATTCTTCTCCTCTGCCATCTTGGTTCTGTCAACCAAAATAATCTTTTGAAGTTCTAATCCAATCAAGTTGCTCCATTGTTTAAAAATTTTCAATGCCCCCCCGGTTGCCTATAGGATAAGTGTGAACTTCTCAGCTTAACATTTAAAGCACTATCCAGCCTATATTTTCACATATTTTACAATACTCTCTTCACATGATCTATGCCATTGTCAAACTGACCTACTTGATGTTCCCTAAACCTAATGTTCCACTAGACCCAAACAAAAATAGTTTGTTACTGGACAATGTGGATGGGGCACTTATAAGAAGTGTTGATATTTTCAGTCTTATTTTAATTGTAACTGGTGCATGCTATCACAATTTGGCATAGGATAGCCCAAGGTATTAGTTATCTCTTGAGAGTACTATATTCATTATATATACTAGCTCATTTAGCAAAGTACATACAGTAACACCTATGCTGAGGTTAAGTGTTCTCTTGCCTCTTCTATTAATCTGGGCAATTTATATATTCATCCATTTCCCTATTTTCAAGTTTATTGGCATATCATATAAAGTGGCAAAAAAGACTCCTAATAATTTCTTTAATTTCATCTTAATTGGCAATGAATTCATCCTTTTCATTTTGGATACTGGTAATTTAGTTTTTTCCTTCTTTTTGTAAATTGAATTGACCAGTGGCTTATCCTGTGATCATTTTTTTCTGCGCAATTCTAGGCTACAACCTCTAATTACCTGACTGTATGATTCAGGGAAAATAAATTAATTACAATATTTTTTTCATTTGAAATATCACAAAGAAGATAATCATTCTGAAAGAAAATAAACTGATTGATTCCCATCATTCAAGAACAGTACAGTCATTTTTTTTAACTATCTCTGTGATTTTGTGATGTTAAATAAAAAATGTGGAAAAATATAAAGAAAACTGATGAGTATTAGAAGTATTAATTTATCGATTTAGTTCTGCCATTTTTTTGCTAGTCAAATGAAAGGCAATGGAAAAATGATTTCATATGTCTCATCCTTAGCTCACTATCCTTGTAATATGAGGAAGTAGAACTAAATCAATAAGGTTTCTTCCTTATATGTATTTCTATTATTTTGCTATGTCAGACCAAATTTACCTTGTCTCTTGATTTTGCTGTCCTCTATCCAAATTCTGTAGACTTAGCTAGTAGATCAAATTTAAAAAAAGATAGATATTGGTGCCAAGAATGAATACACATCTTATTTGGTAGTCCTGACACTGTCAAAAGCAACTTGAAGGAATAGGAAGGCAAAATGTTCATAGTCATGAATAAATGCAGTTGCATGCTCGTAGGCAAACACAAACAACAGTTCTCAGGTGCCTCCAGACTTGGTCTTCAGATCCTCATTGTCAATGGTTCTATGCCGAAGTTATATATTTACTCCTGTCACAAAGTAGATATATAAAGAATGGAAAAGAGGAAACTTATAAGACCCTTCAAAAATGCTCATTGGTTTTCCTGTTATTCTTTTTCATTGGGTTCAAGAGGTGTAAGTCCCAATAATATGAATGTTTACCTTCCCTAGATCCAGTAAAAGAAAATGAAACTCTTACTAAGATGATATCCATATTTAGAGGTTTTATTTTTAAATCATTGAAGGAAAGGTACTATAAAATATCCTTGAAAGGATAGAATATTCCATGAAATATCCTTGAAATAAATTGAATAATTCAACAGCTAATAAATGCACTTACATCTTTAAAAATGGTATGTAAATTGAAATTTAATGTTAATAATGACATTATAGGAGCTATCAAATTCTTTTCAATTACAAATTCTCCACTATCAATTACCTTTTTTCCTCAGTAAAATATCTTTTTTTTAAAAAAAAATAACTGAAGGGAAATGGCATTGAATAAGTGCATTGGCATTGCAAAATTGTAACTTCTATTATATTGGCTTTGCCTACTCATGAACAATTACTATTGCTCCAATTATTTCTATCTTATTTTATTGGCATGTAGAGAGTTTTATAATAATGTTCATGTAGTTCCTGGGTCTGTTTTGGCAGGTATACTCTCATGTGTTGTACACTCTCTACAATTATTTTAAATGGTCTAAAAGAATATTGAATAATTTGGTATCAGATAGTATATTTTCCATTTATCAAATTTAATTAAAACTATTTAGTTTTAATTTTGTCTGAGATCATAGCTTCTACTCCTGTTATATTTGGGTTTTTAATTAAAAAAAATAAAATTTAACTCCATGTATATGTCTTGTTTTGGTTATATTTTTTTAAGCAAAATACTGACAATTCAGATTTTTAATTCCTTCTGCTATCTGTTTCATTTTATGGATAAATTCATCACATCCACATTCAAAGTTATAATTGCTAGTTGTATATTTTCTATTTTTACTCACTATCCTTCTCCCTCTATTTACCCTGTCCTTCCTGACTCATCTAATTTACTTCTAACCACTACCTAAATGTTAATCTATCCTTCCCTCATCCTCCTAATTCTTAATCTACACACAGTAATGAGTCTCTGTTTTCCCATTCCCTCATCTTATTTCTTTTTAAATTTGGATGAATGTTATACCTTTCTAGATGTGTGTGCTGTTCACTCTTTAATCTATTTCCAATGAGAGTAAGGTTCCAACATTACCAGCTCTCCACTCTGACTTTCTTCTTCTGTATTAGTTCTTCCTTTCATTCCTTATTTATATGAGATAATTGCTTCTTTTTACCTCTCCCTATCCAGATTTATATTTTACTTTCACCTCATGATACTCAACGTAGACCAAGAGAATCTCATATGTCAAATTTCCCATTTAGTACTGGTTTTTTGGTCATAAATAGCTGAAAGTATTTCAGTTCATTAAATGTCCATTTTTGTTTTTTTGGTTGTAAAGGATTGTATTCAACTTTGTTGTATAAGATATTTTTGGTCTCAATCTGTTTATTTTTCTCTTTGAAACATAGTGTTCCTTGGTCTAAAATATTTTAATGTAGAAGCTACTCGATCTTTTGTGATCCAGATTTCAGTGCCACAGTATTTCATTTGCATTTAGTTTTCCCTATTGCATATAATAATTTTTTAAACTGAAGGCTTTTAAACTTGACTAAATTGTTTCTGCAAGTTTTCCTCTTGGGATGTCTGTCACATGGTGATCATTTTTTTCCATTTGTGCTTTATCTTTTTGTTCTAAAACTTCATGAAAATTTTTCTTAATAATTTCTTATATTGTATGAGAATAATTTTGTTATAACTACAGTTCTTATATTGTCTCTCTTTGATTTGTTCTCTAGATAAATTGCTTTTCTAATAAGATATCTCACATGCTCTTCCATTTTCTTACTCTTTTGGTTTTGAAAAATAATTCCTCAGTGTCTTATGACACCATTAGTTTCCCTTTATCCAACTGTAGTTTTTAAAAAGTTATTTTCTTTCTTAAGCTTTTGGACCTCTTTTTTTATTCTACTTGGTGGTATTTCTTTCATAATTTCCTTTACTTTCTTTAATTCTTCCCTAATTTTTCCTCAAACTCTCTTATTTGTATTTTGAATTCCTTTTCAAGTTCTTCTATGAATTTTTTTTCAGTGTGTGACCATTTAATGTTTCTCTTTGAAAAAAAAGAGTGTCTTTTTTTAACTTTACTATCTTCCTCTGAATATTAACTCACATCCTCTTTGTTCCTATAGTAACTGTCTATTTTTGAGTTTTTTTTCTCCTTCACTCATTCATTTTTATTTTGTTTAATTTTTAGCATCTTTAATTAAAATCAAGTTCTAGTCCTAAGGTGTGAGGAATAGTGCCCCAGGTTTCATATTCTTCTTACTGGGATTTTCTGAAGTCTCTTCAAGGTGTCCAAATTTTGGCACTTCTTTCCAACCCTAAGCCATGGCTATGGCCCCCACATATGTTTTTCAAAAAATGCTCTTGCTTCCTGTAGCCCTTCAATGGCTGCAAACTTCAGCACTCCCCTCTGCCTTGGAACCAAAATCATGAACTTTACTCTTCTGTAACTTCGCACACTCAGCAGATTCCTCAACCCTCTTCCACCACACTCATGAGGTACATGCTTTCTCCTTCTCACCCACAGCCACACCCTGGGATCATTTTTGTCAGCACAGCTAGGCCTGGAACTCCATGACAGCAGAGGATTCTTCAATCTTCACCTTCTCATCTGTCCAACCCCAACTCCCACACTGTACCTGATGTGAAAGATACTAAGGTGAAAGGTGCCTCCCTATCCGCTGGCCCTTGGGACATATTATTTGTCTACTCGGGGTTCGTGGTTATACTTCACTCTAGCAGAACCTCTGACCTTGGAGGTCAAATTTTCCTAAAGTACTCTCAGATTGTCTTAGGAAGACAACTGTTTTACCCCTACTTTTATTAATTTCTATCATCCTGTGTTCAATTTGAGGCAATGTTCTGTCTTATTTTGTGGAGGAAATTTTGAAAATTTGGATTTTTCTGACCTACTTTGCCATTTCCCCAGAATCCCCTCCAATATTCATTTCCTTAGAATGTTGAGGACTGGGTGCCTCGTAATGTCCCTAGTCATTGACTTCAGGGTTTTGTGGATTCAAATTTCTTTGTAGAATCCATGATGCTATTAGCCACATACTAAAGTGTAGCAGTGTACTAAGTTTAGACTGATGGAGAGTCCTTCACACATTCAATGTTTTTTTTTTTTTTTAATGTTCTTGCTATAATTATATTATTTTTTTCAGGAAATGTTTACTTAGTTGTGGTGGTGAAGAAAGGACTGTAATAGCAGATGTTACTGAAACTGATTCAATCAAAAATGAATATGGATATAATAAAATGGTTGTGCAAGTAATGTTGCCTGCAAAGTAGGTCTAAGTAAATGTCTAGGAGATTAGGTGATATTAATAATTTTGCTTCAGGCAACAAAATTGCCAGGAAAGCCCCATGATTAGTTAATGGAGTATAAGAAAAGAGTAATCTAGATAAAAAGCACAGAATCTGATACTTTGAAGAGACTTCATTATATTTTAGTCCAAACAATATGTGAATAGGAATCATGTTTATAACATCTCTGAAAAAAAACAGTTAACTAGCCTTCACTTGAATTGTTTTGGTGATAAAAAATTTATTACATGCTGGGGCAGACTATTCTACTTTTTGACTGTGGTATTATATGAGGAAGAGGTCGAAAGGGGACAAAATGTAAACTAATTATATGAATATTACATTGGTCGTGAGTCCTCATCATATGTATGGTTAATTACAAATATATACTACATGTGAGTTAACTGCAAGCATATTTCCATTGACTAGAATCTTAGGTTCTCAAAGATATAAACAATATATTCTTGTACATGTGTATGCTCTATATTTTTGTTTATATGGCTTATATGATTTATATATTATATATATAAATGCATACTCTCATGTATATGCATATATGCACACATATGTATGCTCTCTATATACACATACTTTCTTTCTATACATACATATATGTACATATGTGTGCATGTCTTCATTCTCATTGGACATGTGATGCAGATTTCAACAATCAGGTATGTATTGAAATGTGCATAAAATATGAACATGTAAACATATGTAATATGCTCATATAACATTTATATACTTATATACTCATAATATTTACATCCATATATACTCATAGTTAAGATATACAAATATGAAATGGGTACTTCTGTTGCAAACCTATTGGGAACATATCTATAAGTACATTGGCATTATAATATAAACATGTATATGTGTAGTTTGTGCATGCATAAACCTACCAAGGAATAGAAAGAGAGGCATAATAACAGCATGGAAGATATTTCTCCCGGTACCTTACCATTCGATGTCTGACAGGGAAACTTTTGACTTTAATATAAAAGGAAACTAATATGTGTAATCAACCTGACACTGATTTGAATCTTAGTGAGATCATTGAAGAAAGCAAGTTATTATCCTTTCAAGCAAGGAGTTTAAGGAGCTTAGGGATTGATTCACAAAATAATTTGACAATACTTTTCCACTGAAAAAAAGCTCTCTATCTCTGTCTCTCTGTCTAATTATCTCTCTGTGTGTCTCTCTGTCTCTGTCTTTGTGTCTGTCTCTCTCCATTCAGATTCTGTCCAGCTTCAACAAGACCACACTCTCTTCAACTTCTCATTAGTTATAACCTTCTCTCCAAACTGACATTTCAACATTTCAATTTCATTTGACTTTTAAAGAAACAATAATATAATCTGCAGTGAAAAATCTATGGGAAAGTCTACTGAAATGTGTTCATTTAATTACTCTTTTATCAAATCAAATTTTAAATTTTTTCTAATATTATGCATTGATAATTTAACTGTTATTTGATCACCATATTTTGAGAAAGGAAATAAGAAAGAATAGACAAATAAAAAGGAGGGTTGATGAGCTATAAATTAAATGAATTTTAGCTAATGACCTAGAGGTATGACTTCATAACTTTGTGGTAATATGCTAACTTATTGATAATAAGCCATCCTGTCTGTTATCGTGACATTGAAGATCACATACACCTATTATCACCTCATTCTTTTTATATATATATATTTATATTTATATATGTGCGTGTGTGTGTATACATGTATGTCTGTGTGTATGGTGATATGAGATACAACCTTGTCTTCTCATCAAATAAAATGCTACAAAATCCAAAGAAAAGTTCAAGAAAGGGGGGATAATAATTAATATGGAGTGGCTCAGTTTTGAGTGGCTTTTTCCCTTCCTCCTATCTCCATTGCCTTATAGATGCAGCCTTAGGAACTCTGTTTAAGTACATTGGTAATTGACTCATATGTGCCTCTAATTTGAGAGGCATTGTTATTATACAATGAGATGCATTTCATATTAATACATAATTCTCATATTATCCAGGTTTCCAAACAATGTTTATGTCAGTCTCCTTTCATCAAAATGTCTCTTTGGGGTGAAATTTGGAAGTTCATTTCACATTGTAATCATTCCCTGGGAATTTGACATAGATTCTAAGACTTTCTATAGAATACTTAGGGGAATACATACATATACATATGTATATGTGTGTGTACACACACATATAACTGAGGATAACACAGTGGGAGACATATGTACATAATTTTTGGATGACATAACAATAGTAAATTCCATGGAAAAATTAAAAATTCTTTTCCATAATGTATAGTACCAAATACTTAAACAAATGGCTTCTAGTATCCTTTTCTGAAAAGTCAAGATTAGTCATTACCAAAAAAGTATTATACAATCAAAAAATCATGAAAGTATTTTCCCAATGAATACGGTTAGCTGATAAATTGCATCGATTCTTCATGTAGAATGGTTCACTAGTAGTTCCACATAGGGCATACTAGTTCCTCATTCTCTTTGGTATCCCTCTTGAATCAAATTCAGATTGAATTATTTAGCATAACCTTAAGAAGAGGAGCATTTAACGTTTTCACTCCTGGACCAGATCTACCTAGTTGCAAGTAAAATAGAGAGGGCTTGGTAGGTCTTCTACTTGGCTTATCTTGAGGGAAAAACAGTTTTTCTCTTCCTACAGATTTAATGTCAGTAATAAACTAGTCCAGTAGGAGTGAGATCTTAGTTTTATTCCCAGTGTCCCTCAGAAGAGTGCTGTAGAGCAAAGCATTTCTCTGTAAGGGGAATAGGCATCTGTTACAAACAGATGGGCTACCCCTAAATACAACATAACAGGTAATAGCAAAGCAGGATGTATATTCCCCGGTTCTCTAAGTTGATTTAGTTGGGTGTTTGTTCATTTCAGAAAAAGAATTCTTTTATAAAAATGACTTCTGAGTTATTATCTGCTTTTAATAGTTAAGGACTGAACCAAGAGTTCTGGGATCTCATGATTCTGGTGCATAATTGGTCTTTAGGTGCTCTAAAAGTCCACTATATTTTAGCTTTCTTTATTAATAGTCTCATAACTTGCAACCTTCAACTCCATTGCTGCTTATCAATTTGCTTTAGCCTATTTAAGGACACATTAAATGTATTTCTACTTCAGGCTTACAGATTATATATGACTGTAAGAGCTCTGCAGTGTTAATAGGAAGTCTTATTGTGCCTTAGAGCTTGAGATTGAGATGGCATGCTTTGTCAATTGGAAGTACTTATTAAGCACCTACTCCACATATTGAACTATGGGAGGCACTAAAATGAAAAACAAAGACTGTTTATGTTCTTAAGAACTGGAAAATAACAAGTGTTGACAACATATACATATAAGAGTTAATAGTAATAGTAATAATTAAGAGTTGGACTGTAAGGTAGTATTGAGTATGATAGAAATTTAGAGAAAGTAAATATTACTATGGTATAAGAAAACCAGGAGAGATTCAGTGAGTGAATTGAGTTGAACACTGAAGAAAATATTAGCTAATATGGATCAATTATCAGAGCATGGGGATATTTAGGATGGAGAAAACATGTTTGCAAAGGTGTTGATATCACTAGCTAATCACAAAAGAGACAGATAAACATACAGAGACAGAGGCAGGAAGAAAAAGACAGAGAGACAGAGACAGACAGAAAGAGACAGAAGAAGACAGAGAAAGAGATTACAACACACAGAAGTGAGAGAGAGAGATAGAAAGAGAGAGAGAGAGAGAGAGAGAGAGAGAGAGAGAGAGAGAGAGAGAGAGAGAGAGAGACAGCAGCTAAATTAATTTTGTTCAACATAGTGTGTTTGGTGTACTTTTGTAGCTACAATCAAATTGTGTACCCTTACAATTTCTTCACTTTCATAATTTTTAAAGGAGCTTGTATACAATGCTAACAAATACATTATCTAATTGCTAATCTATCTAATCAAAGGATTGATTCTTGCAGGCTTATGAGTTAGCTAGCCTGAGTAGTAGTGTGCTTATTTTATGGGTACATTCACTGTATGGTTCAGAAAATTTACCTGATCTCTCCAGAGTCACATAGATTGTATGTATCAGAGTTGGAAATGTTGTTCTGGCAGTATAACTTCAAATACAACCATCTTTCTTCTCTCCCTGGATAGACTCTAGTCTCTGAAAGAATTGGGGATTGAGATGTAGAGGAGGAGGAAAGATAGTAGTTTAGTCCTGGATGAAGTAAAGCACTGGTAAAGAACAAGACAAGGTCTCAGGTACAGGAGGGAACTATAATGATCTAGGTATAGAAGCATTATGCAAAGAGAAAACAGCAGCAAGTCTAATGATGTCCACCAGATGATGCAATGACTATATGGATTCTTAGGTTTCTCCTTAAAAAAAAAAAAAGTAGATTCAGCCTACAGCCTAAGGAAAGACTAAAGTTCTAGGTACAGACTCAAGTCTCTCCATCTGTGAAGGCTGGAGAAATTGGGGGTAATGCACTAAGCCAGTCATTATCCTATTATTCTCTGATTCCCACTAACTCTGATTTTTGCTTCATATAATTCAAAAATCACAGACTCAGAGTTTGTTCAGTCTAAATCTTATTTGAGTGACTCATTTTCCTGCATATATGAGAAGCCTTTCCTGCCTTCCATTTAAAGATCCATAGTTATTGGACACATTACAACTTGACACAGCCATTTTCATCATGAGATAACTGTGATTGTTAAGTAGCTTTATACTAAATTTAACAAAAATCTACTTGTCTACATTCATGATCTACTGATTCCACTTATGTATTTTGAGACAAGGAGAACATGTTTAACACCTTTTCTATATGATAGTGCTTTAAATATTTGAAGACAGATAGTGTGCACCCCTTCCCTCATTTCCTTGGCTAAATATAGCCAATTACTTCCAATGATTTTCATAAAACATCGTTTAAACTTTTCACTATCCTGTCAACCCATTTTGTATGTGGTGTAGGTTGTTATTGTCCGTCTTAAACTGTGGCATCACAAACAGAAAGCAATACTTCAGACAAAGATAGAGAACACAGCGAAGGTCTCATGCCTTGTTTGAAACATGATACTTTTTCTTTTTAAAGTATTTCATTGTTTTCCCAGTTAAATCTAGCATTTCATTAGTCATTCAAACCCACAGTGAAACAGTACCAGTAGCAAGGAGGTGCTAAGCAAAGTACAATTGAAAATGAATAATTAAAAAATACCCCAAAATGAAAAGGTATTTCCAGTAAACAACCTAACACTCAAAAAGTAAATTAAAATGACCTTCAAAAGGGTCTGAAGAAAGGAACTTGGGAGAATTATATGAATACCAATCATTATAAGCATATTCAGGATGTCCCAAAAATTTTAGTATATATTTAAGTTTTAACAGCTTTAAATTGTACTAAGACTTTTGGGAGATCCTTTCACTGTTGTATGCAGAATATATACAATTCCGTTAAACACTTTCTTCATTAAAATAATCATCCACAACTATATTTGATACATACTGTGATGATTAAAAAAGTTTGAGAGGCATAGTTTCTGGGTAATTTAATCATTTTATTAATAAGGCCAGCAATTATTAATGAAAGAATGATCACTTAACCGTTTGTCTTAGAAACCAAACTGTTTCTCTTAGATTGAAGATGACGTTGGGGCCACAGTCTATATGCCATTTGAAGAGGAGGTGTTTGCAAGGAGTGACTACTCAATTCTGATTGTTTAATCAAACGAGAGATAGGCTATCTTATGACACATAATTTACATCACTCAAATCTTGGTTCAAGAGACATCATTTTCTGTATCATCTATCTTGATAATAAGGAGAATCAACATTTTCTCAGGACTTGTCAGAGAAAACACAGTGAGTAGTAATATACCCATTAGACCAAAGTTAGAATTTCTTTTAATGCCTGATCAGACCTTGGCTGAATAAATCTCTAAGAGAAATTTCCCACATAGGTTGTTTTCTGGATGAGGAAGTAGAAAAGGGGAAAACTTTGGGCATAATAAAATAATCTGTTATTAAATATGAGAGAAATATACATTTCTCACATTCCCCTCTTTGATTCAAATTGAAAGGAAGGGTCTCCTCAATGAATCACTAACTGATACTACAAGCACTTCATCAAGGTTTCTTACCAGTGGAGTAACAATATGAGGGGAGAAACAGGAGAAATTAATCTACCCATTGATAAAACCAAAAGGCACAGTACCCTTTAGTAAGTAGAACTTACAGAGAAAAGGTACAAAATGAAAAGTTAAACAGTAAAAAAAATATTATTTTCCATTTCAGACTCAGAAGTCTCATCTCATATAGAGGGGCAGTTCTTGAGACACCATCTGATGCAGCTCTCTGGTATGGGTGTGGTCTCCGAGAAGTTTCCAACTGTCTTAGACTCAGATCACTTGTTGACCCCCCTCTTTGTTAAAAATCTCCTACAAAATTGGTCTTAATATAATTGTAAATAACTTTGCCAATAACCAGGTCAAATAATGAGAGTCAACTCAACCCCTATGTCTTTTATTACAAGGTTAAATTTGTAACCTTTTAACAAAGGGATTTGCAATTTTTAACAGACCAATTGTCATGTTGATATATCTTAGAAACTCAAACACAAACATAAAAATTAAAACCCAATTTTCATCCTTGGCATTATTCATTCCCCCATTACGCGGTTTAGATTCTGCTAAGTATTTGATAACAGAACTCTCTCTCTCTCTCTCTCTCTCTCTCTCTCTCTCTCTCTCTCTCTCTCTCTCTCTCTCAGTCTGTCTCTCTCTCCATATACATATATGTATACATATACATACACACATATCTATATACATGCATATACATATGTACATACATATGTGTGTATGAAATTTTAAAATTACCAGATTAGCTTCAGTTTTAAAAAAAAGGTTCTGGGATAGGTAATCAATTTTAAAATAATGCATATCAAGTAAGCCATTTATAATAAATCATTTCTATCTTCTAGCCATGTCAAATGGATAACCCCTAACCAGGGTGGATATCTCTTTAAGTTATATACAAGATAGGCCACAAGTCATTCTTTTTTTCTGGGGAACTAACAGTACTTATATTTCTTTCCTTAACATAAAACTGAGACAGTTATTATATTCACTAAATTATAGAATTATATACTGGTTTCACAGATTTTTGCCTCCTTTCCTTAATCATCCCCATACCATTGTGAGAAATTAAAGGATTTTTAACTAACATGGGAATACATAACTAGTAACAAACATCAAAGTAAATAGTTGCTTGGAATATAGAAAAGACTAATATTCTAGGCTAAACAGCTCAAATTATATATTGGCATCTTATTGTAATAACTTAGATATGATCCATTATTAGATGATGAAAAAAATTCAGTATTGTGTTCATATTAATCAATTGACATGTTTATAGAAATTTCCTATAAAAAAAGAATGGGAACATAACCATAAATACTTCCCTAACTTCATGTCAGTTCTAGGCACAAAATAATTAATTTTTAATTATTAAGTTATATACACAGACAACTGCATTGAGCCAGACTTAAAGTCAACCAGGTGGGATATTTTTTTTTTTCCATTCCATGTGTCATATTGGGAGAATTGAATCAGGAGAATCCTAGCTCAGCCCATACCAATAGTCATTATCCCAGTCTTTTTCTACGAGAGTTCTACCTGCAGATCATAGATGTAAAACCTTATAGGGTTGCTGCCATCATGGATCACTGGCTCAATAACACTCCTTGATGATTGTACCTGGAGTCAGAATCAGAATAATATCAATTAGCAGTCCCATAAGGTCTTAAATGGAAGCTTCCAATCATCAGAGCTTCAATTGGTTTCAACTTTCTAGGATCACATATCCTAGATAACAAGAATTGACTATAATCTCATATTGGTAAATGTAAGAAATTCATCACACAAAAGTCAAAATTTTCTTTGATATAACAAGTACTCATGCTAAGTCAAAGTTTTTTTTTTTTATTATTCCTAAATTTAACATTGGACAAACTCTTTTGCTCTAATATTCTTAATAAAAAAGGAACAATAAAAGATTTGGGAAGTGTCAATACAATAATTTCAAATTGTATGCAAAGAAGAGATATGAGTTGTATATAATAAAATATGTCCATTTATTAAGAATGTTCAAATGGAAATAAACACATAGTACTGCTCTTAGAATCCCTTTAAACAATGGGACCATTTTTAAGGTGGCTGTTAAGTAATTTACATGATTCCTACATATTTTCTAATTCCAGATTAAATAAGAAACATAAGCAAAATCAGATTTCCTATTTTAAAGTAACACAAGATAGCTCATAAATCACATCTCTTCATTAGCATAACTGTCTGTCCTGAAAGTCTATTACTCAAAATAAAAACAAAAGAGTTTGTAGTACCTTTGTCTATATGCTCCTATCATTCTGAAAGATACTTCAGGAGTTGAATTTTACACATCTGACAAATTCAAGCTTTTTGCTTAGGCCATGGCGTGACAACAAATCCAGATCAAAACAGCAAAACCTTTCCACTTACAACTAATTACATTAACTTAGATGCTTTAATATCAACATAATATCTAATAGATTCAGTATTGTAAATGGCAAGCTTTCATTCTATCTACTCTGATAACAAAAATTTGCTATGAGAGTTAGTAGCAGGAACATGATTATAATAGCATCAAAACACTATAGGTAACATGGAACCAGATGGACAGATTCCTTGTATGGGAAAATGAATTATGAAGAGTCCACCTCAGCCTTCTCAAGATAACCTCCCTACCTTATTTACAGGTACAGATATGGGCAGATATTCACTAGTCTTAGATCTCTGATGTTGTTTTCCTTTGAGCTGCTGATTGCTTACTTTTCTCTTAAAGAGCCCATTTAAGGATGAATCAAGGACACACAAAACAGAGAAAGAAACTCTGAGAATATATAGGCCCTCCTCTAACAAAAAAAAAAAAAATCAAAACACTTTCCTCAAACTATAAACCCTCATAAATTACAGTAGATTTAGACACAATTGCTATTCATCTCATGAAGTTATTGCAATAAATGTGCTTACAAATAAATTTAGTAGGCCGTCTAAAACTTGGAAAAAAAAGATCTTTTACTTAGACATACACACAAAAGATTTGTTGTCTTTTATTTTATAAATTATCCCTAAAACTATTTCCCTTTCTTAAAAACAGCTTAAAATTTATTCTGATGTTAAAAGGAATAATCGCTAAACTTTCATAAAGTAAATTATTTCAAGACTTCTAGAATTAGAGATATCTCTCTTACTAAACCTTATACCAAAAATGAATTTTTAAAACTAGAATTTATTAAGACTAAGTTGTTGTAAAATGAGTTTAAGTTATTTAAATCCCTATAGCACCAGACAACCAAAATAAATTCTTAATCACCACAAATTCCTGAGTATCTTCTCCCTCACATCAAAAAGTATTTGCAATGCAAAGGAAACTCAGATTT
Source organism: Bettongia penicillata ogilbyi (assembly GCA_023548195.1). NCBI lineage: Eukaryota > Metazoa > Chordata > Mammalia > Diprotodontia > Potoroidae > Bettongia > Bettongia penicillata. Next base: position 393,091 of record JAJHZJ010000771.1, read on the forward strand.
CATAAGCCAGAAAGGGAAATATACCCAATTAAACTAGCCTTATCACAATAACAAAATTTGCTAGGCTTTTAAAAATTTACTCGATGTCTTTTTTCTTCCCTTTGCCTTCAAGTATATCACTACAAATTAAGAAAAATAATTACATTTTGGAATTCCATATAGATAGTGAATGTGATCACTTAAAACTTAGAAAATCGACACTGGTCAATTACTGTAAACCTAAAATACTCTTAGATGAAGCAGGTTTGAAAATCACATCCTCATTTTGCACAAGGATTGCACAGGGTTGATAAGAATTTATTACTGCATGATTCTCAAAATCCTTGTAGGTTTACAAAAGAGGTTTTACAAGATCTTTTCTTTGTATAATTATCAAATTTCCTTTTCAAAATATCAGTGCAAATATCTGATTAAAATAAGAACTCCAAATAGCTTAGATATAATTTTCACAAGTTAGAGCCAAGTAATTTTAGCTGAACTTCCTCTTAAATATAGGCAAAACTTTCAATTAAGTTCTTAAATTATAGTACTTCAGAATACTACAGCACATGCTCAGCAGGGTTGAGAGAATGTCCTAACAACTTCCTAATACATTCATTTTTTTTAAACAGTGAAATCATTAATCTAACAACATATAGAGTATAAGAAAAATTGTTTTTCTCACAACATAGTTGGTATAAGTGTTTAGCAAATTACACAATATAAGAATATTTAGAGATGTTAACAATACCATAAAAAAGTTTATGTATTTAAAATTTGAAACAAATCCATTACCAATCAGGTGACCTTAATTTAGTTAAATACACTTTCAAATTATCTTACACAGAAGATCATTCATCTCATAACCATTGGCACTGTATACTAATCACATCTTAAAACCCATATAAAGTTATTAATTATGAAGTAATTACATATAATTGTAGAAATAATAAAAACAGTTAACATGCATATAATGTGCAAAGCACTTTACAATTATGTAATCTTCACCACAACATGGGAGGAGGTGTTCTTTTACTATCCCTTTACAGAATAGTTAGCTGAGGTAAACATACAGGGTCATACAGCTAATAATTTTCCTTACACTAAATACCAAATATCTTTTATATTAGGTTCTAATTTACTACAACTATTCTGATGGAAGAACACACTCAGAACATATTCTGACTTCCTAAGGACACATCGAGGCTTAAATCAAATACAAATTTATATTTGCTAATGGCAGCATTTTAATTTCTAAGACCTAGCACTTCAAAAGGAAAAAAAAAAGGTTATTATCTATAAATTCACATATATATTTTAAATATATATGGTGTCAATTCCCAGCTGCCATATAAACTTTTCCTCCAATTCTTCGAAGAGGTAGGATCCCCTGCTTCTACCTTTGAGATGTATCAGATAAAAAGCTACCCAGATAAAATTCATTTCAGCTCCCCACTCTCATTGTCTGGGGAATTTCAGCTGTATACACAAGGAAATGCATATAAAGTTTTAAAAATAGTTTGAAATCACACCTGTTATCAGCTTAGCTTAAATTATACCATCCTGAAATATCCCAAGGCTTTAAATCCACCTGCTGCTTTTGACTCAAGCAAGGAGACTTAAGAAATTTGATATAAGCAGGTGGGGTGTGGCCCATTTCCCCAAGCACAAACCTGCAGAGCTTTCACACAGTTACTTTGATAATAATTAAACAACTGAAAAGTACAAGGAAACATTTAAGATTTTACATAACAATTATAAATCACAATAGTCAATGATATTTATGTGATATTTATGTAGTGTTAGATTTAATGAGGCCTTCCTATCGATTTACCTTGAAAGATGGATGGGCATGATTAACCAGATAATCATCCGGTCTTATTTCTGAAATAAAGCTGATTGCAGACTGATTTGTAAAAGTCTTTTCCTTTGCAATTTCTTGTTCTTAGTCGAAGTCAGATCGCTTCACCTTAACCACCCAATCACTGGGGCTAGATCCCTGAAATCTTAAAATACTGACAGCTTTTCTCAGTTACTAATAACACAATGATTGCTATTTTTTACATCAGCCTTTAAAACAGTTAAATCCAATTACCCAAAAGAATTAAATAGGAATTCATATTTCTAAGAATATTTCTAAAAATCAATTATCAAATTAATTGTAGGTATTACCTTTATACATTTTACAAATCATATTGCTGGTGTAACTTGACTTAAAACCACACAGCTAACAAGTTTCCTGAGGCCAAGTGGGAGCCACAGGAGAAGGAAGTTTTCCAGCAGGTATTCTAGCAGGTTCACTCCTAACCTGAGCAGAGAGGAAGACAGGAATGGAGATATATTGAGAGTTTAAATAAGTTTACTTTATTTTAGTCTTCTCAAGAGTGTTTCTGATAACAGCAGTAGCAACTCCTACAGCATTCCCTAAGTATTCTTCTCTCAGGGGGAGAAGAATATAGCAGCAACTACTACAGGTCCCCTAAGTCTTGATGGCGACCAGTCAAGACTAGCAAATATTAGCAAATCCCCCAGCCTTGATGGGGACTGACCAAGGCACTCATAGCATTCCAACTTGGGCACTTCCCCCCTGAGCCTCAATGGGGGCTTGTTAAGGCAAGTGTACATGCACATTCCCCTTGTGCATTTCTATTTCTCACTTACAGATCAGTGCCTACTTAATTTATAGGGTAAACACCAAAGAAGGCAACTTGCCATCCACAGCCTTACAAGTTTACATTAACTCATTGTTGTATCTCGCTGAGCAGTCACAGTGGATATTTACAGCTTTAAGCATAAATGTTTATATTATGTATCTAACACTCCCCAAGTATGGTAGAGATGTTTGTTTACAAACCATGAGCCTGGAAACCATATTATTATGGTCATGGATCCTTGGAAAGAGTATCCATGATCCTGGGAACCATGATGTAAAAAATAACAGAATCCACCTTATACCTGATCATATACTATAATAATATTAATAAATAATAAATTTTACATTAAATGACAACAGTATAAATTCAATTATACCAATATCTATTTTCCAATTACCATATAGAACTTATTTTGTAATTTCAGTTATTTAGCATTATATTTTGCACAAGGACTACAAATTCCAAGCATTTCATGTTATGGGATTCACTGTTTTCCATCTAATCTGCAAAACATTTTAAAAGTGGTAGTGTATAACAGATTTTAATTATCTCACTTAGCAAATTCATGCTGATCAAATATATCCTAACTTTTTATTATTGCCTGTGTTGATTTTCAAATTAAGTTAGGAAATTTTTCCCTTAGTTGATTTTCAAATCATATCCAAGATGACACTGATTCCACTGATTTCTAATATTTCCTTTATTCAACTTCCTCTCATATGCTTCTCCAACTATGGCCACAGTTATAAAGGGAGAGAAGAGAGACTCTCGTTTTTTTAAAGTTCTACTTACAGAATATTAAAAACTTCCATAGAGCTGAGAGACGGGCATAGTTTTTCTCCCCTTATCTTCTTCTCAGTATTTTTTCCTCTTCCTCTCCCTTCCCTTAAAACAATGAGGACAATGTACCTTTGAAAGCTTTCTCACCAGCACAGGTTTTAGATCTACAAATCAAGTTTAAAATGTTCATGACTAAAGTAAGCTAGGTCTTATTTCTTATCTAGCCAAAATATTTTTTTCCATAGTTTTTCCAGTCTCCATCTAGCCTCACCTCTCTCAGTTAAGATTTTATCTGGCTTCCAGTAAGTTTTCTCATTGAAATGCGCTCAAGGCCATCACTCACCTGCCATAGCCAGTGCTGGTTTTTGTTTTGTCTTCTTTCCTTCCAGCAAAGGAAAAAAAATCCTTTTTGTGGATTTTTTTTTCATTTTTGATAAATTTGAATTTTAATTTACTTGCTTACTAAAAATTCACAAGTAATTTTCTCTCATCAGCCCTTGCAGGTCATAACTCTGAGTCTCTAGGTAATAATTGGGTCACGGGGGGAACCTGTGGTCTTTAGGCCATATATGGTCCTCTAGGTCCTTGGGTATGGTCTTTTGAGGGAGTCCAAGTTGTACAGAACAAATCCTTTTATAAAGGGAATTGGTTCTATGAAATTTGAGTTCAGTCAAAGGACCGCACTTGACGACTTAGAGGGCCACTTGTGGCCTCAAGGCTGCAGGTTCTCCACCCTTGAACTGGGCCTTTTATTTTGGGGAGGTGCTCAGAAAAAAAGCCTGCTTTTTCAGTTCCTTCACCTAGCAAATACAGACTATACCACAATGAGAGACCCAGACAAAAATATAGAGCATGCTCCCATAATGTTCCAGTATTGAATCCTGTTAAATGGAAAACTCAAAAGCTCTCCTTGGCCAAATAGGACCCCTCCTGCTGGAAGTATAGGGCTCTTTTACCAGAATTCTCCTGTAATGGATTTTGAACCACATTTGCTAGACAAGACTGAAAAAGTATAGGCCCCTATTTAACAATGTAACCAAAAGTCCCAGGTGCTCTCTCCAAAAATCTTTGCCCACAATAGGTCTCCTTACCTGTGCCAAAGAGACCATCATTAAGTTTTGACAGTAAAAATTCAGAAAAGCTGTAGTGTATTTCAAACATTTCGAACAGACATATAGATATATATGCTTAGCAGAAATGGGTGAAGGGTAGAATCAGAAGTTTCAGGGTGAGGAGAATCAAAATCTTAACTTCCAGTTCCTCAGGAAAGGGCCTCTCTCTAGGGAAAGAAATCTCACCACGAATGCTCAGATAGGGCTTTTTCCTGGAAGACTCCTAGCCAGGCCTTTCTCTGATCCTTTAAAGTTCATTTATCTTATTGCCATAACTGTGATGTTTAAAAACTTTCAAGAGACATAGATTCTAAGTATATTAAACATTTTATTAATAAGGTTATCAGGTTATTAATTAAAGGATGGTCATTTGACCATCTCTCTTAGACCAAAGACATACTTTTTTTTAACTCTATTTATGTAACTTTTTTACATTCATTTTAACAAAATTTGGGGTTCCAAATTTTCTCCCCATTTGTCCCTTCCCCCCACCCCAATACACGAAGCATTCTAATTTCCCCTATCACCAACCTGCCCTTTCTTCTACCATCCCTCCCTTCCTTTTCCCCATCTTCTCTTTTCTCCTGTAGGGCCAGAAAACCTTCTATTCCCCATCACCTGTATTTCTTATTTCCTAGTAGCAAGAACAATACTCAACAGTTCCTAAAACTTTGAGTTCCTACTTCTCCCTATACCTCCCTCCCCACTAATTCCCTTTGGGAAGGCAGGCAATTCAATATAAGCCATAACAGTCATGTTGTGTAAGACTAACTATATTTCCCTCCATCTTATCCTGCCCCTCATTGCTTCTAATCTCTCTTTACATCCTGTCCCTCCCCAAGAGTGTTGATTTCCAGTTGCTCCCTCCTCCCATTGCCCTCCCTTCCATCATTCCCCCTCACCCTGCTTATCCCCTTTTCCCCCACTTTCGTGTATTGTAAGACAGGTTTTCATACCAAAATCAGAGTGCATTTTATTCCTTCTTTTAGTCAAATGTGATGAAAGTAAACATCATGGTTTTCTCTCACCTTCCCTCTTTTTCTCTCCACTAAAAAGTCTCCTGCCTGCCTCTTCTATGAGAGATAATTTGCCCCATTCTATTTCTCCCTCTCTCCTCCCAATAAATTTCTCTCTCACCACTTACCTTCATTTTTTAAGATATAATCCCATCGTATTCAATTCACTCTGTGCTCTCTCTGTGTGTGCATGCATGTGTGTGTGTGTGTGTGTGTGTGTGTGTGTGTGTGTGTAATCCCACCAATTACCCAGATACTGAAAAGTTTCAAGAGTTACAAATATTGTCTTTCCATGTAGGAATGTAAACAGTTTAACTTTAGTAAGTCCCTTATGACTTCTCTTTGCTGTTTACCTTTTCATGCTTCTCTTCATTCTTGTGTTTGAAAATCAAATTTTCTTTTCAGCTCTGGTCTTTTCATCAAGAATGCTTGAAAGTCCTCTATTTCATTGGAAGACAATTTTTCCCCCTGAAGTATTATACTCAGTTTTGCTGGGTAGGTGATTTTTTGTTTTAGTCCTAGTTCCTTTGACTTCTGAAATATCCTATTCCACACCCTTCAATCTCTTAATGTAGAAGCTGCTAGATCTTGTGTTATCCTGATTGTATTTCCACAATACTGGAATTGTTTCTTTGTAGCTACGGCAATACTTTCTCCTTGACCAAGGAACTCTGGAATTTGGCCACAATGTTCCTAGGAGTTTCTCTATCTGGATCTCTTTCAGGCAGTGATCAGTGGATTCTTTGAATACTTGTTTTGCCCTCTGGTTCTAGAATATCAGGGCAGTTTTCCTTGATATTTCATGAGAGATGATGCCTAGGTTCTTTTATTGATCATGGCTTTCAGGTAGTCCCATAATTTTAAAATTGTCTCTCCTGGATCTATTTTCCAGGTCAGTTGTTTTTCCAATGAGATATTTCACATTTTCTTCCATTTTTTCATTCTTTTGGTTTTGTTTTTTGATTTCTTGGTTTCTCAGAAAGTCATTAACCTCCATCTGTTCTGTTCTAATTTTGAAAGAACTATTTTCTTCAGTGAGCTTTTGAACCTCCTTTTCCATTTGGCTGGTTCTGCTTTTTAAAGCATTCCTCTCCTCATTGGCTTTTTGAATCTCTTTTGCCAATTGAGTTAGCCTATTTTTCAAGGTGTTATTTTCTTCACCAGTTTTTTTGGGGGGTATCCTTTAGCAAGGTGTTGACCTGCTTTTCATGCTTCTCTTTCATCTCTCTCATTTCTCTTCCCATTTTTTCCTCCACCTGTCTAACTTGATTTTCAAAATCCTTTTTGAGCTCTTCTGAGCCCACTGAATGGCCTGAGCCCATTGAATATTTATTTTGGATGTTTGGGATATAGAAGCCTTGACTTGTATGTCTTTCCCTAATGGTAAGCATTGTTCTTCCTCATCCAAAAGGAAGGGAGGAGATATCTGTTCACTGAGAAAGTAACCTTCTATGGTCTTTTTTTTCCATTTTCCGGGTATTTTCCCAGCTAGTTACTTGACTTCTGAGTTTCCTCCCCACACGCCTTGCCTCCTGTTCCACCCAGCTAGTGCTTGGGGGCTAAGATTCAAATGCTGCTTCTCAGCCTCAGGGCTTTTGGTGAGGGCAGGGCTGCTATTCAGTGTAAGATTAAGTTCAGGTGCTCAGGTCAGGGCAGGATTGCCACAAGGGGCTCAATTCCCTCAGGGGGTTTATGTGAGATCTTCAACATTGTATCTGAGCTGCGGCCTACTTTTGGAGCTCCTGTCTGCTGCTGCCTCTGCTGCTGCCTCCTGAGGTGGCTTGAGTTATGGAGACACCCTGCTCCCCTCCCAGCAAGCTGAAAAGGTACTTCTCTGGTGCCTGTGGGTGCAGGGATCTGTGCTGGGGTTAGAGAGCCCATTCCTGAAGCCCACTCAGATCTGGTCCCATTGGTGCCACACAGCCGGGTCCGGTGAGTGACAGACTTTTGTTGTCTGTTTTTCAGGGATTTCTGGAACAGAAATCTCCTCCACTCCTTTGTTGTGTGGTTTCCACTGCTCCAGAATTTGTTGGGAGCTCCTCTTTACAGGTATTTTATGTGCTGTGGGTTAGGAGCTAGCATATGTGTATTTTTGTACTCCGCCATCTTGGCTGTGATGCTTTTCTTAATGAAGAATAAACGTGTTAGATATTTTTGGTTGCTGTGCCAAAATATTTCATCATGTGAAATTTACAATAAACTAGAAAAAATCACATGCTCAGCTTCTCTATATTGATGTGTTGCAACATTTCAGACTCAGACTTTCCAAAACAGAACACTTCATTGAACCCTCTAAACCTATCACAATTCCTGTAAACCATATGTCTGTCCTAGGAACCATCTTTTTACCAGGTATCTTCTTACAAAATAAAAGTTTCATTCTTAATTCTTCACTAGCTCACCATCTCTCCTTATTGTGCTTCAAATTCTTATTAATTCTCACCTCTAAACATGTCTCACCACTGACCGTTCTGATCTACTCATGTACAAAACAATCTAGTCCACAGCTTTGTTTCTTCTCACCTGAATTGTCTATAATTCTCAATATTTTAATTGAAGTTCCTGTATCCAATCACTTTTCTTTCCAAATCATTCTTAACACAACTGCCTGACTTAAAATAAATTTATTTTTTGTTTATAAATTTATTTGTAAACTATAAATTTTATATTGTATTACTTTTTGTATTATAAATTAATTTATGAATTATAAAATAAATAAAACAAATTACTGATCACATCTCCCCTCAGTTTAAGAGAATTTCAGGGTGTCCAAATTAATATTGACTCAAAATGTATACTCCTTTGTTGGGCCAATAACTAGCATAGTGTCCAGAAACTTAGTAAATGCTGATTGTTTGACAGTTAAAGCTCTTTACAATATATCAACAGACTATTTCTAGCCATTACTGTCTTCACACAGTGTTATGTCCCAGATGAATGGTCTTGCATGCTATTCCTAGAACATGCTGTTTCATCTCCTGTGACTGTGCCTGTATAAAGGCTGTCCCTTCTGCTGTATAAAAGCATTCCACATCTTCTGATATCTGAAATGTTCTCCCTACTCAACTCTCCTAACATTTAGCAGAGTTCAAAGCTTAGGCAAATGGAACATTCTTCAAGAGACTTTTTTGAGATTCCAAGAATTATTACCCTCACTTCACTCCTATCTCCATACATTGTTCTTTTTTTCATGTAGCAGAGGTCAATTCGAAGGGTGTTGTTAAAAATATTTTGGGGGCCATTGTTTCAAGAGTTGTTGTCTTTCCTTCATTTTCACAGAAGACCAATAATATCACAGTGTGATTTCTTAATTCACTCATGAATTGAATTTGAATATGGCAGAATTGAAAAAAGACATCTATTCCAGGGTTATTGAAGTCCAGTAGCAAGACAAAGGGCAGGCTGACTGGTAATGGCCTAGAATGCAGGTAGCATTGGCATCGTTGTTGTCTGACTGATTTTTAAGCATTCCACAGCACCTGTTTCAGTCAGTTTCATGTTGGTTTTAACAAATTGTCTTCACATTCTTGGGGTAAACAACTATTCCCCTCTCAATTTTCTGGCCTATCAGTGAACCTCAACCTGGTTAAAGCTTGTCTGTTGAAATGGTTTAGTGTGACCACTACACATGCTATAACTTTTTGTAACCACAAGTTAGAGTTAAGTACCTAGTAGACACCCAAGTGGGATGAGCAGCACTGAAAAAGGTTTGGGAAGCTTGGACAATGGAGATGCTAGTCTTCTGTGAACACCAATATTGAGGCTATGACTAGGCCACTTTTACTGACACATATGTATCATCCTTTAATGCACTACATCTCTACTTCTCAAGTACAGGAGGTCACCTCAAAAATATTGGGCACTGAGCAATGAAATGTATCCTCGTATTAGTAGTAAAGGAAGATTTCATCTCCTACTCACAGAATCATAGAACCATATAGTTAAGATATTAAAGAATTTCAGATTTTACAGGACACCATTGGCCATTTAGATCAACCCAGATTAAAAGGGTATACCCACTATAAATAATCTTGAGCTTCTACTGTTTCTAGAGGCAACTCATTCTACCTTTTAACAGGTCTAATTTGTTGATATCCTCGATTCTTACCCAGTAATGTGTTGCATACCTTCCTGAGGAACTAAATCTGCCAACGTCAGAATAACTTAAATCATTCAATACTGGCCAAGGGATTTTCTTGGCAAAGATTCTTGAATGGATTTCCATGTCCTTCTCCAGATGATCGCCCTTTCTCTGAACTCTCCACTATGATCAGTTTGTCTTGGGTATTACTGAATGGAACTTCTCATAATTTCATTGAACTTCATGAGTCATCCTACCATTACATAACAGTTTCAAGCTTGGAAATTGTCCCAAACATTATTGGTGAAGAGTGGAGAATAATTACGAGTGGGTGCAGAAAGAATGAAGCAGCTAAGCCAAAGCCAAAAGGTAGCTTAGCTGTGGATGTATCTGGTGACAAAAGAAAAGCCTAAATCTGCAAAGATAAATATTGCATAAAAACATAGAATGTACGATCTAAGAACCAAGGTGAGGTGGATGTGGTTAAATGAGAGATGGAAAAATTAAACAGCAATATCTTGAGTGTCAGTGAATTTAAATGCACGGAAACAGACAATATCAGTTCTTTCTCTGTAGTTTAATATACTTACTTCATCATTACTTCTTCGGATTGTCTTGGATCATTTTATTGCTGGGAATAGCTAAGTTATTCATAGTTCTTCATAGAACAACAAAATTATTGTTATTTTGTGTAACATTCTCCTCGTTCATTTTGCCTCAATTCATGTAAATCTTTTCAGGTTTTTCTGGAACCATCCTTTTTATTATCACTTATAGCACAATAATATTCTATTACCATCATAATGGCTTATTTATTCATTCTCTAAGTGATGAACATTCCTTTAATTCCTAATTCTTGGCCACCATAAAAATAATTGTTATAAATATTTTTGTACAAATAGGTCTTTTTCACTTTTTATGTATTTGGCATATAGCCCTAGCAGTGATACTGCTGTATTAAAGGTTATGCACATTTTTGCAGCCTTTTGGACATAGTTCCATTTGGAACAAGAATGGTTGGATCAGCTCATAACTACATCAACAATGCATCAGTTTCCCAGTTTTCCAACATCCCCTGTAACATGGATCATTTTCCTTTTTTGTTGTATTAGTCAACATAAAACATATTCTAATATTATTATCATTCTTTCAATTTTTTATGATTGAAGTAGAATAATATTCATATGTTTTTCCTCCTCATCGTTAGTTGATATATGACAATCTTCATCCATAATTTCCCTTGTAATATGAAGACATTTTTATCTTCCTTTCATAATGTTGTATTTGAATGCAATACGACCTTAAGCTCATTATTTAAAAACTAAAAATCATGGTCATTTTTTTCCTTGACCCCAGAGCCACTTTCCTTCTTTAAAATTTCCTTATATTGGTTATTTTGTACAATTCTCTCAGTTGATCATGTTCCAAGGTAGGAAAGAAATGCATTTAGTGAAGGATGGTAAGAATTTATTTGTCTGCTGTTGAGTAAATTTTCTCAAAAAGGTTTTTAGACAGAAAAGTATGGGTGGGTGTTTTGTGAAGTATTCTTACATATGTACTCAATACAGTAATTACTATGAGGAGCAGCTACAGTGTAGGAAGAATAGCAATTGAAGTACAGTTTTACAGAAGACCAAAAAAAATCGCGAGTCACAGAAAGACATCAGTAATAAAACACGTGCCCATTAAATGTTTCCACATACATTACAAAGTTTTTGCAACAAGTTTGCAAAAGTAGACACCCTTATGCAAAGAGGTAAAATTTAAAGATTTGATTGAAGCTGAATGGGATAAATCTCACATATGCAATATGGCTTCAGGTGGATATACCAAATGCAAAAGAAAGAAGATTTTAATTGTTGTGGTGGTGGGCATTTGTGCTTGAAGGTAGCACTGTGTTTGAAGAAGGTATGTACTTGCAAGGAAATCTAGGAACCAGAAGAGGGAAGAATAGTTCAGAGTGCTTGGGTATAGATAAATGGAGGAATAAAGAGAAGAGATTTGATTATTTGAATATACTACTAGCCAACTGGAGAAAAAAGGAAATATGTGAGGAGTTTGAAAAATAGATCACATGACTAGAAGCTATGAGATCTTCAATAATTCTGAAATCTGCTCTCTCTCTCTCTCTCTCTCTCTCTCTCTCTCTCTCTCAAAAGAGTACATGATATATTGAAATGCCTAATGATAATTTTTTCCTTCAAAATAAAGCCAAAATGAAAAGGGAAAATTTAATTCTACATTTCATTCTCATAATCAAGTAGGAGCCAAGTGTTTTGACGAAAACTATCTCAACATTAGGAAGAAGTGAACAACATCTTATAGAGTACAAAATTGAGGAAAAAAAATACAAGTGTAACTAAATTTTGGAAATAATAGATTTCAAAGAGTTCAAAGGGATGCTAGGTAGTCAGTCCCATAGAGTTGGCAGTTTTAAAGAAGGATATTTTGAAGGTACAAAGAAAAATAAAATTCGGTGAGAAAATAAACTGTTCAGAGAGAATAGTGTGGATGCACAGAGAACTCATCAAAAAGTGAATTTTTTAAATGATATGTGACTCCATGACTGATAAAAATTAAAGATCAAAGGACAGAAAACGGCAGTTTTCAGAGGAAGAAATCTAAGCCATAAATAGACCAATAGGAAAAAAGTTCCTATCATTAACAATTAGAGCAGTTCAAATTATACCATACTGAGGCAATATCTCAGTCAAAACAGACTAACAAGTCACCAAAAAAGTAAAACACAAGCTGGAATAGCTATGGGGAAATAGATACCTTAGTACATTGTTGGTGCATCTAAAAACTTGTGCAGCCATTCTAGTACATGATTTAGAACTTATTCCAAAATCTTCTAAACTATTTATACTGTTTTAACTAGAAGGAGGAAGGGACCTGCATATATGCACACACACACACACACACACACACACACCCATAAACACACACATGCACACATAATTCTAGCAAGTCTTTTTGCAGTGGCAGAGTATTTGAAACTGAAAAGGGTGCTCATAGGTTGTTGCTCTTTGTTCTAGAAAAGGATCAAAATGACATGACTCTGTTGGAGTCAAGGTATAGTGTGTCTGACTGTGATCAGACCAATATGAACTGGGGAAGACTCGGCCTTCTGTCAGGCAACAAAAGTCCACTTGAAGATTTGGAGTGGAGGTGTCTCTAAGTCTGAACATCTCATGTTTCTTTTGAGCTACTGCAATTCTGCTTTGCTCTTAGAGCACAGTGCCTTCTTTGATACAGGCATGTCATACTAAGTTGCCCTTTGCTAGTGTTTCCCATGTCATTCAATATTCCACATTCTTCAAAGAAGCCTTGAGAGTGTTGCGAGTGTCCTTGTATTGCTTCTGTCCTCCATGTGAGTTCTTACCTCATGTGAGTTCTTCATAAAATAGTCTTATAAACAAACATATTTGAACAATACAATCAGTCATTCTAGTAACTCTCTCTGAAGTATAATTCTAATACTTGGAAGTTCAGCTCAATAAAGGACCTCAGTGTCCATTAATATATGTTGCCAGATGATCTTCAGAATCTTCTTAAGACAATTCAAATGGAAACAAATTTCATTCTTGTTTTTTAAATTTATTTGTTTTTAGTTTTCAACACTCATTTTCACAAGATTTTGAGTTCCAAATTTTCTCCCTATCTCTCCCCTCCTCCCACTCCAAGACATTGTGCATTCTGATTATCCCTTACCACAATCTGTCCTCTCTTCTATCACACTCCTCCCTTCCCTTATCCCCATCTTCTCTCTTTTTTTGTAGGGCAAAACAGATTTCTATACCCCATTCCCTGTATTTCTTATTTCCCATTTGCATGCAAAAACAGTTCTCACAATTCATTCCTAAATCTTTGAGTTCCATTTTCTCTCCCTTCTTCCCTCCCCATCCATCACCACTATGAGTATAAGCAATTCAGTATAGGCCATACATGTGTAACAATGCAGAAGACTTGTTGTGAAAGACTAACTATATTTCCCTCTATCCTATCCTGCCCCTCATTTATTCTATTCTCTCTTTTGAGCTTATCCCTCCCCAAAAGTGTTTATTTCTAATTCCTCCCTCCTCCCATTTGCCTGCCATTCTATCATCTCCCTTATACTCCACTTATATCCTTCTACCCCTATTTCCTGTAGGGTAAGATAAAGTTTCATAGCAAATTGAGTATGCAGGTTATTCCCTCCTTATGCCAAATGTGATGAGAATAAGCTTCACATTTTTCCTCTCACCATTTCCCTTTTCTCCTCCATTGAAAAAGCTTTTCCTTGCATTTTTGTGAGAGATAATTTGCCCATTCCAGTTGTCCCTTTCTCCTCTCAATACATTCCTCTCTCACCACTTAATTTTTTTTTTAGATATCTTCATTTCCTATTCAACTCACTCTCTGCCTTCTGTCTCTATTTACATAATCCCTCCAACTACACAATGCTAAGAAAAGTCTCAAGAGCTACAAATATTACCTTTCCATGTAAGAATGCAAACAGCTCAACTTTAGTAAGTGCCTTATGATTTCTCTTTTCTGTTTATCTTTTCATGCTTCTCTTGATTCTTGTGTTTGAAGGTCAAATTTTATGTTCACCTCTGGTCTTTTCATCAAGAATGATTGAAAACCCTCTATTCCATTGAATGACCATTTTTTCCCTTGAAGCATTATATACTCACTTTTAGTGGGTTGATGACTCTTGGTTTAATCTGAGTTCCTTTGACTTCTGGAATATCATATTCCAAACCCTTTAATCACTTAGTGTAGAAGCTACTAGATCTTATTTTGATTGCTATTTCCACAATACTAGAATTTTTTGTTTCTGGCTGCTTGCAATATTTTCTCCTTGACCTAGTAACTCTGGAATTTGACCTCAATATTCCCAGGAGTTTCTCTTTTCAGATCTCTTTCACGAGGGAATCGGCAGATTCTTTCAAAATGTATTTTACCCTCTGATTCTAGACCATCAGGACAGTTTTCCTTGAGAATTTCATGAAAGAAGATGTTTAGGCTCTTTTGTTTTTACCATGTCTTTCAGGAGTTCCCTAATTTGTAAATTGTCTCTCCCAGATCTATCTTCCAGGTCAGTTGTTTTTCCAATGAGATATTTCACATTGTCTTCAATTTTTTTTTTCCATTCTTTTGGTTTTGTTTTTTAATCTCTTGGTTTCTCATAATGTCATTAGCTTCCATGTGCTCCATTCTAATTTTTAAACAACTATTTTCTTCAGTGGGCTTTTGAACCTCCTTTTCTATTTGGTTAATTCTGCTTTTTAAAACATATTTCTCCTTATCGGCTTTTTTGACCTTGTTTGCCATTTGGGTTAGCCTATTTTTAAAGCTGTTATTTTCTTCAGTTCTGGGGGTCTACTTTAGCAAGTTGTTGACTCTCTTTTCATAAATTTCTTGCATCACTCTCATTTCTCTTCCTAATTTTTCCTCCACCTCTCTTACTTAATTTTCAAATTTTTTTTTGAGCTCTTCCATGATCTGAGACCATTGCAAATTTATTTTGGAGGTGTTGGATGTAGCAGGCTTGACTTTTTTGGCTTCCTCTGATGGTATGCTTGGTTCTTCCTCACCCACAAGGATGGAGGAAAGTACCTGTTCACCAAGAAAGTAACTTTCTATTGTGTCATTTTTTCCCTTTTGGGAGCGTTTTACCAAGTCAGTTACTTGACTTTGGAGTCTTTTGTTAAGTGGGGGGTATACTTTAAATGGGGGAAGTTCTCACTTCCCCCAAGGAGCCACAATCAAGAGAGAAGAATTTACCCCACTCCTGGCCTGTGCTCTGGTCTGGGAGCAACTTTTCTGCCCAGGATCTGTGAGTAGGGTTCCCTCCCCACAACCACTTCCAGCTCCACCCCATTAGTGTTCATACTCACCTCAGGCTATTACTCACGATTGAGATTCCCATCAACCACCTGATTCTCCCAGGGTCTTTAGGCCAACAATTCCAAAAATAGACACTGCAGTATCCAGGGGCCAGAGCTAGGACAGGATCCTGCTCCCTTCTCATCGAGGTGAAAGAGCTTTGTCACTGACCTTTGAAGCTGTCTTTGACCTTTGTGAGTTGAGGAATCTGGGAACCACAGCTGCTGTCCGGGATTTCATGCCCTGAAGCCTGCCCTGATCCTGTCAATGCCAAGCAGTGCAGCCAAGGCCAAGTTGCTCTCAGTTCTGAGCCTGGTGTAACAGATCTTTCCTATCAGCCTTCCTTGCTACCTTGGGCTGGAAATCTCTTTCACTCTGTCTTTTTGTGGATTCTGCTGCTCTAGAATTTGTTTAAAGTCATTTTTACAGGTATTTTATGGGCTTTGGGGTGATGTCTACAGCAGGTCAGTCCTTCTACTCTACCATCTTGGCTCTACCCCCTCCCCTAAAAAAACCATTCAATTTCCTGGTATGATGCTATTATATAAAAACTGAGATCAGCACAACAGTTCTGTGGACCTACAGTTTGGCTGGCATTCTAATACCTCTTCTCTCACATACTTTCCTTCAAAGTCTCTCAAACTGGCAATTTGTGAACCAACTTCATCAACTCTGTTTATATCCCTGTAAATTATCACTGTCAAGCTAAATGAACTTATCCATAGCATTCATTATTTCTCCATTTACTGTAACTGAAGGTTCTATGTATGGATGGTGCTGGCTGATGGACAACCTGTGTTTTCTTGGTATTAATTGTTTGGCCAAAATTAGTACAACTAGTTAGATAATTGATCCATCCTTTGTTTCAACTTAACCTCAGAGGCTATATTGAGTGCACAAAACATCTGTGAACAAAAATATCATGCACCAAATTTTCCTCCAATTGAGTCTTGGCTTATAGTCCTTTCTATTTAAAAAAAAAATATTTTCAGTGCTCATTAATCAGTAAATGGATGTATAGCACACATGCATATGTATATAAGTATACAATGAACATGTGCTGTATGCATCTCTGTATACATATGCACATATTTGTACACAATTATCAATAACATATGCGTGTTTATATATATGTGTGTGTGTGTGTTTGGTAAGCAGTATTTTGCTTAGCAAATCAAAATATTTTATTAACAATGTAGATTTACCCATTTTCATTTCCTGTAGATGACGGCATTTTAAAAAAAAGCCAAGGGTATCAGTAATCAGAGCGGAGGAACGAGAAAATTCCAGGCATGGGGAGAGACAGAAAAAGTCCCCAGAGCTAAGAGATGGAATGTGTTGTTTGTGGAATAGCTAGGAGGTCAATTTCACCACATCCAAGAGTACATGTTGGGAAGTAAGGTGAAAGAAAAGTGGAAAGGTAGCAGAGGATTTGGTTATGAAATATTTAAAATGTCAAACCAAGCATTTTGTATTTGCTCCTGTAGGCAATAGAAAGTCACTGAAGTTTATTGATGGTGGTGGGAGGGGTTTGCCATGATCAAACCTACATTTTTTTGTTTGTGTTATTTTTTTCCTGGTTTTTTTTTGTTTTGTTTTTAGGAAAACCACTTTGGTAGGATGGATTGAAATAGTGAAAGATTTGAGGCAGGTGGACCAACAGGTTATTATAAAAAATGAGATGTGATGTGATGAGAGCTTATACTGTAGTAGTGGCAGTGTCAAAAGAGATAAAGGGAACATATCCAAGAGACAAAGCAAAGGTAAGATGGACAAGCCTTAGAACAGCTTGAATATGGAGGAGTAGGTTGAGACATAACAAGGATTTCAAGATGACTCCCATGAATTGAAGAACTAATAATAAAATAATAGGAAAGGTAGTGTGTGGTGTGGGGACTTAGTGGAATGATAATGAGTTGTCTTTTTGACATACTGAGTCTAAAATATCTACCCATTTCATGATGCCTGAAAGATAATTGGAGATGTAAGTAGAACTTAGGGAAGAAATTAGTGTAGGAAAGGTAGATTTGAAAATCATCAGCATAAATAATAGTAATTAAATTCGTGGAAACATATGAAATTACCCAATGATGTAGTATAAAGATAAAAGAGAATAGGATGGAATAGGATAAAAGAGCCCAGGATGGAAACCTGAAAGACACCTACAGTTACAAGACATGTTCTAGAGGAATATCCAGCACAAGAGTAAGAAATGAAGTGCTCAGATAGATAGGTGGAAAACTATGAGAGAGTGGTATCATGAAAAATCTAGAAAAAAGAACATATATATATATATAATATACACACACACACAAATGTATATAACGTTAACATATTACCACATAAAATAAGTAATAGAGAAAATAGAATATCAAAGAGGATATTCTTGGTCTAGGTCAACAGTGTCAAAGGTTGCAAGGTTGCAGAGAGGTCAAGGAGAATGAAGACTGAGAAAACCCAGTGGATTTGGCAATTAGGAAATCATTAACTTTGGAGAGAGCAATTTCAGTGGAATGGTAAGGTTATTTATATATTTATACATGAGAGCATATGATTTTCTCACTGAGTCCTATAAGAAGACTAATGTATAACCAGCAGGCAGATGTCTCTACAGGATGAACTGATTTTCTGACTCTCCTGAGAAAGATGAGTCTGCGTATCATGGGATGTTAATTCCTAGTAAAATGGATTTTATTGAGTAAATAATGTGTATAAATAACCACAAGAATGGATGAGAAAATCTTGTGAAGCTTTGTTAAGTTTTTTTAAGTTTAGAAGGTGCTTTCATGCACACTATTAAATTAAATTAAATTAAATTATAGCCTTGCAAGAGAGGTAGCAAAAGTATTATTCTCATTTTACAGAGGGGGAAGCTGAAGTTCTGAAAATTTAGGTGATGTCATCAAACTTATCCTGCTAAACATAGTGGAACTAAGATATAAACCTTTCTTTTGGTATTAATTCATCTCTTTCTGCCATGGCACTATGTCTTTTCTTTAGTTGTTTCTGTTCAAGTGCCTACCTCAGGCCTAGCCCTGTAATGTGTATAGCACTTGTTTGATGCCACCACTAATACATCATCATGGTAGAATTACAGAATTGGAAGAGATTTTGGATTCCGTCTTTCCTATTCTAATGCTCATGAAAATAGGACTCCACTTTTTAATATACCTAACAAGTAGCCATCTAACTTTTTTTTCAAAATCCCAGTAGTGAGGAGAACCTCCCAAACTATTTAATTCTGCTTTTAGAATAGTCTGAATTGTTAGGAATTCTTTGCTATTATCAACTCTAAATTTGTCTCTTTTTAATTTATTTTTGTTGCTTCTATTTCTAGTTTTGATCTCTGTGTCTATTCAGAAAAAAATCCTTCCCTATTCTACAGGATGGTCCTTCAAATACTTCAGAAGAGCTAAAATAGCTGTTCTATTTAGCTACAGTGTACACCACATGCACTTGGGAACTTTTCTTCAGCTAAATAGATCCCTTTCATTCAACTAATTCCCATGTGATATGATCTCAAAATACTTAAATATCTATTAACATTCTGGAGATATTTCTTTTCCATTTAAATATATTGCCAAGAATTGCATACAGCATGACAGATTTTTCTGATCCTAGCAGAGCAGAGCATCATCTCTTTAAACTTAAGTATTATTCAGATAAGTGTCTCCTGTTCCATGGATTCCCCAAAATATTAAGGCTGTCTACCTCCTCTCTTAGTATTCTATGTTTCTTTTCTCTTAAATAAATAATTATGTTTAATGAAAAATAATCTATTTTTCTCTCTGCCTACACTAAACCCCATGTTTTAAACAAAAGTAACATTCTCTTTCTATTTCTCTCTCCCACTTTTTAGGGGTACTGGCACCCACAAAATGTCAGAACACAGGACAGTGTCACCTGGAATGAATTCATGTACTCAAACTATCTGCTAGTCAAGTGGCAAAGTTGTATTGAGATGCTCTAACTTAGGCTAAGTTCTTTAGGGAACTTGCAAACTAACAGGAGTGACATTGAAGCATACAGAAAAAAAGGGACAGTGAAAAGAATGTCGGCTATGCTAATTAGATGGATTGGGGGAAGAGTAAAAAGTGGTCAGTCTTCAAAAGAATAAAGTCCAAGTCCCCTGGGCACAGGTGCTAATGGTCTGAACTTCTGGAATGGATGGGAAAATTCAAGCAGTCAACATAGGGATTTTTTGATCTCTGTTGATACCAGATATCTGAGAAAATACAAGATAGTTCTGGTTACACAAAAGGTTACCAGAGTCATGGTCCTTGAAGACAAGGACATGTACCCTTGTGCCTTCACAGAAAGTTTTTATCTGAGGAGTGACAGGGTCAAGTCTGTATGGGCTTGCAGCAAGGAAAAATGTTTTCACAGATGCCCCCTGAGACAGGGGGTTGCTTTTAGACACATGGGTACTTTCCTTTTAGGTTCCAGATCTCATCATCATGACCTTCTTCTTCTTCTTCTTCTTCTTCTTCTTCTTCTTCTTCTTCTTCTTCTTCTTCTTCTTCTTCTTCTCCTTCTTCTTCTTCTCCTTCTTCTTCTTTCTTCTCTTTTCATATACATATATATTTATATATATTTGTAATAGGTATGTAATATATATGCATGTATATGTCCATGTATCTAGACACAGATATTTAAACTAATGATGAATTAGTGTCCTATCTAAAGATATCTATATTAGATGGACAGACAGATAGATAGAGAGAGAGAGAGAGAGAGAGAGAGAGAGAGAGAGAGAGAGAGAGAGAGAGAGAGAGAGTCAAGAACATCTAATTTCCACATTGACATGTGCAAGCAATATATATCCAATTTTTGAACCTAAGTCTATTAATCATGTTGGATAGCTGTGTGTATTTATTTTCCTGATCTAAGAGGGTATCCAGTAAGATCAGGGAAACTTGATGATTTGTTGAAACTGTATCTTATTCTCATTGCACTGACCACTACCTACCCCAGCTAGCATAGTGAGTTTATAAGTAGCTATTGAAAGGCAACAGTATTTATTTGGAACTAAGATTGCAATGACAGAATATAGAAACCACTTACCAGCCATCTTATAAGTTGATGGAGCGCAACAGTTATTTACAAATTTTCTCATAAATTAGTGGAGCAAAGGAGCCACTGTCAACTACCAAATAAATTAATTGAGGCCATATTGTGATACTGTGCTAAATTAGGGGAAGCTGGATAGACCTAAAATAAAGGTCCCTTTAACTTTTCTCAGTCTGTAATTGCATATAGCTCTTAACATGTACAGGAAGATCAGCAGTATGTTACGTATATGAAAGGACCATAAGTGGTGTGGATATCTTCTGGATTATGTTGATATGTTAATGAACTAATGTAAAGATGGCATGGATAAGAGTTAGATCACCCCCTACCACTAATATCCTATAAAAATAGTACCTTCTATGGGATTCTACTGCCTGAGTGCTCCTATCACCATCTATGGTTATCTAAGTGAATCTGTCTCTCTTCTCTCCCTGTTATTTTCCCCATTCTAGATAAGTCCCTGCACTACCCTCTCCCCCATTCCATACTGTCTATTTCTGTCCTCTCTAAATCATTTATCTCTGTAGTCTCTATGTTGTTTCCTTTATATCCTATGTACTTTATTGAAGTGTGATCAAAGCATTATTCCCCCACTTGCTGCCATCATGGTCTTTCATGGTCAGTATCCAAAGAACTGGAAATGCTTGCCGGGACTTAAAGGAAACCCTTTCTGGTTCCTTGCCTCATTTCATAAATTGAGAGCACCAGAATTGAGGTTAAATTTTGTCCCATGGCCACCTGTATAGGGAAGAGGCAAATGCAAGGATGAATAGAGGAACCTTGTGTCCCCTTTTAGGAGGGACTTTCTCCTTATTTGGAAAATAATGATTCCATAAATCAATTAATAATTCAAACATCTATTAGGGTTAAAATAAAAAAGACAATAAAATCTAAAGAGGAAAGCCTTTGGATAGATAGAAAATAGTAATTCTACATTCAAGAAAGAGTCGGGAATCAGAGGTTTGAATAGCTCAATCATATAGGAGTAAGTAAATGAGATAGTGTACTGGCCTCCTGGGGAAAGGCTGTATTCATACCTTTGTCTTTAGACACTCAGAGATAAGATCCCTGGAGAAGCAAGGGAAGTTGAATAGACTGAATTGAAACTGATCACCCTCAGGCACGGTAGAGAGGCTCATTGTGGGAAAGGCCTTTTGAGTTAGAAAAAAATTGTCAAATTGTAGAAGCTAAACTTTTCCCATTTAATTTCTGGAGGCTATGAAGGAATTAAGGGAAGTGTGTTCTGTGAAATCTAAGCAAAGGGTCATTACCCTAAGCAAAAAGAGCTCCATAAATACTCTAGCTGAAAAGTATAATAAATGTCTATGGTGAAGAAATACAGTACTACTTCCCTCATCCCCAGGCTATCCAATGGCTGAAGGTGGCAAAACAAATAAAGAAAAGCAAAACAAACAAAAAATTTGTCCTTCAAGAGTGAGCCCAGGAAGTCCAGAAGATTGATTGGAAACATGGAGTCATATAAAGAGCAAACATAGCTGCATGCCCCATCCATTGCCACATTGCACCCTGCAAAGAGCCAGCTCAGCTGAGGATAAGAGCAACTCTACCATTCCCAAAGCACTCCCCAGACCTTCAAAAAAAAAAAAAAAAAAAGGAGTATCTGCTTGAGCAAGGAATATCATTGGGACTTTACAATGCTAGAATTGTTAGCTGTCTTGCCCACATGTGTTTCTTACATATGTGATTCCCTACAATTGTATTTTAAGTTACTTTTCTTACCCCTGTGGACTCTATAAATAGTTGTGAGACATCACAAGAGTTACAGGCAGAACAGCTGGGGATGTGGAAAATCTCTGTAAAAAAATATTTGACCCTCCCTTCATACCAGAGAAGAAGTCTGAATTATTATGGTATTAAAATATAAAATAAATTGATATTCTACAATAGTACACATATATTTTATGCATTTCTAATTTTTTTTTTTTTTTTTTTTTGCAGTTCTCTGCCTTTATTTTGTCTGTGGCTTCTACAAAACTTTTAAAAAAATTCTCATTTAATTTCTTATGCTGACTCATGATATATTGATACCACCATGGGGAAAATCACAATGTGGAAGAGATAACTGTACTTGCCATGACATTTAAGCAAATGGTTTTGCTAAAGATCTGAATCAACCGGTTTAAGATAAAGGGGATGCACCTTTGTGGAGTTTCATGAATTAATGTTAGAATGACCACCCACAGAGTTATCCAAAGAATATTAAAAATTGTAGTGGCTAACTTACAGGGCACTGAACCTACTAGTGTGACTGGAGATTGGGTACTGAGCGATCTCAAGTAAGGTGTTAACACATATATTTTCTTCTATTTATCTGGGTACTTGATGATTCACCTTAATAAAACATAAGTACTCAGAGGGCAAATTTCTTCTGTCTTTATACCTCCAGTTTCTAGCACATTGTCCAGCATATAGGTGCTCAATAAATGTGTCAAATAAATTCAGTAGTGCAGTCCAAGGTTAGCTTTTAGGTGGCTACAAGACAAGTTTGACTTGGAAAACTTGCAGTTCACAATAAACCTCATATGATTTAAATTTGTAGGCTGTACCTGAGATTCAGTGGTACTTTTCATTGGCATATGAGCAGTCATAGGTCATTTTCAAGAGAATATGAGATGTTTTATGAAATTGAACCAAAAAAAGAAGGAAGGATCTTCATGTTAAAAACTAATCAACCCGCTGAATACTTTCTTCTAAACTTTGATTTTAATGCTACACAGGAGCCTTAAGTCCTTTTTAATGACCGAGTTGTAGTTCATTGAAAAGCAGGAATGAAAATAATGATTTTCACCATTTCTTTAACTACAGCTGACTTCATATGCTTCCAATGAGTATTTTTGTTTACGGATAATAAGGTCAATGTAAACTTTTTGTCATGAGAGCTGATAAAGTGCAAAGACAGAGATGATTGATTGCCACTGTTCAGAAGGCTTGGGTGGTTTCTCTGTAGCTCTGGGTACTGTGATCTTCCCCCTTCTCCTACTGCAGGAAAGTGAGAGTTCAAGTATCACTTTGCTCAGTTATTTTTTGCCTTATGCCTTGTCTTATTTGGCTATTAAGGATTCTATTCATTTTTCAAGTATACCTGAAATAAAGTGGCAGAGAAAGTAGCTGAAAATACAAAAGAAAAGGGACGGGGTGGTGAGACACATATATATGCAACATAAAAATGTCATCTCCACAGTTCAGCATTTTAATTACAGCAGGAAGAAAGCAGGGGCTTAGCTTAATTCCTGAGGAGTCCACAGAGAATGTCTCTGAGTTGCAGCAATTTCAGTGGCACCAGAACATTATTTGCCAGGCAGGCAACAGCCTCAGTACAGCCAGAAACAGCTCCCAAATGTGACCAGTGAGGCAAGTTAGATCTTAAATAACAATTGTGCCCTGCTGTAGGAAAGCCTCCCAAATGTGACCAGCGGGGCACGTTAGATCTTAAATAACAACCATGCCTCTCCGTTTAGAAAATAAATCAGTGTTTAAAAGAAACCTGTTCATGCAGTATGGTGTGATTAAAATTAAGTGGAATTAAGTGCAGTGAAATTGGATGGATTTTTTCTCTCCTTTTGGCAGTTCATACAAAATCACAATACCTAGTCAACCAGGTGAAATATATTTTCAAGAGACATCAGGCATGCAAGAAATGTTCTGGCTACTGGCTATCCTTAGGGGTTCAACGTCTGCCCTGCTCTCTCAGTAGTAATTTGCAATGTGATTTTTATGCAGTTTGGTTATATTGAATAAGAGACACATTTGCATATAGCTATTGATTGTTTGTTGCTCATTTCTGGCCCAGTGCTAAAATTTTCCAGGCACTTCACTGTTTAAGTTCTTTCATCTATATTGTGCATATAATGATCATAACAATACCTTCAATTTGTATGGCCCATTTCTTCTGATGAGCTCAAACAACTTAATCCATGATCAACCCTATTCTTCTCTGCACAAAGCAAGTAGGTGAGCCATTTTAAGGGTATGAAAGACATCTTTATGTGTTCTCATGCCAAAGAAGGTAATTGTGCCATTCCCCACACCCCTACCCCACATCCTTTAGCTGCATGCCCTCATTGTCAAAGGACTATGCATAATGCATACCTGGTCTGAGAGACCCATAAAGGAAGCTTGTGAAAAAGCCAGAGGATGGCAGAGGCAGCTCAGGGAGCATGCATAACCACAACACAAGTTTGCCAACTTATCCATCTGGCATTTCTGCTTCCAGTTAGCTCAGAGGCATAGTAGGCTTTGCTTACCTGGCTAGAGTTATTGGCCTGTTTGGAGAAAAGAAGCCTAAATCGGAGTGGTAGTCATTAGAAATCCCATTACTCCTATCTCCTATGTTCCCTGAGTTAAGTACAGCTAATATTTGCCTGGGCATTAGTGACCTAAGAGACCCCAATGTGGATGATTTTCTCTTTTCTGCATATTGGAATTTGAAATGCTGGAGGTCAAAATTTCATGACTATCTTTCCACTACAACATTTACCATACCAACACATATCAACATTTCCCTGTGCATAATGGGAGATAAATACTCTCCCCTTTCCCTCTCCCCATTTTATTGATTTCAGATGCACATGATGTTTGTGAGGATCTGCACTCCCTTTGATTCAGTCATAAACATTCCTTCAAAAAGGAATTCAGTTTCCTTAGCATATCCATAGTGTTTATGTTAGGTGCCAAACAGTGAATTCTACATGTAAACTAACAAGTTTGAATGGAAAAATTGCCACCACTGGTAATATATCAATCAATCAATATTTATTAAGTACCTACTATATGCCAGGCCTTTGATAAGCACTGGGCTTACAAAATTGGCAAAAGACAGTCTCTGACCTAAAGAACTCACAATGTAATGGGGAAAACAACAAATAAATTTGCACAAACAAGCTGAGATAATGAACAGAGGGGAAGCACTAGAGTTAAGAGGTGTCGGGGAAAGCTTCCTCAAGAAGTGACATATAGAAATGAGAATTCTGGGCAGCCGTTTATAAGGGGAAATTGAGAAAAGCCTGAAAGCCTCACCTCTTTTAAAATCTCTCCCAAGCTATGAAATTCAAGGCTCAAATTCTCAGTATAAACCCATAAAAATTAACTCATTATGAGTTGTCTGTTGTTAAAAAAAAGCAAATTTGAGAATATTTAAGTTTTGATATGAGAAGTAGCAATGTCTGGTGTATGTGGTTTAACTAGGAGTCTAAGTAGAAGACCACAGCATGGCTTCTGGAAAGCTAGGACTCAACTTGATTTAAAAAAAAAAATATCCATGGTGAATAATAAATAAAAATGTAGCCCTCATTTAGAGTGGGATCAAATAGAAGGTAATAACCAACTGTGTAATAATCATAATCATTACCATTTATTACTGTTGATCTTTAGATACACATTTCTTGAATTTGTGTCACTTTTTTCCCTGTTTCTTTCTTTAAAAAATAATTTCTCCATTAGTGAGTTAAGGTGATATTTACCCAAGCATGTGAACACTGTCCCCAGTGGAATGGGAACATGAAAAGAATTTGTCCCAACAGCCATTAAGGTGTCTATGGAGAACTTAGAGCTTAGTCAGATATCAAAGACCCCAAGGTCATCCGCTGCATCCTGGGCCATCACCAATTGTCTTGATTTTTTGTCTTGCCACTGGACTTTGCTGACTATGGAAGAAAGAGTGAGGCTGATGATTTTGTGCAAATCTGTTTCACTTAAACCCAATTCATTCTCAAGTCAAGACAGCACATTGTGTTGTCATTTGTTCCTCTTCAAAAACCAAGAATGAACAACATCAACCCATTCAGATCAACATGAAACCATAAAAACTAACTAAGAGATTTTTCAATTTCACTAAAACACAGCTTCTATTTTAATAGCTTCTAAGTAATGGAGAGCATTAGTGGGTTTCTTTCTCACTTTTTCTTGTTGGAAATTTCCTTATATTTTCATTTTTTTCCAGTGTTACTCTTTAATATTCATATAAAGTTCATAGGAAAGATTATTTAAAAAAACATGAATGCAGGGATAACTTTGATAGTTCTTGGGTTATTATTATTTCAGGCTATAATAATAATAGCATTATATAGTAATTTATGCTTTGAAAAACATTTTATAAATATTGCCTCATGCTCTATATATAAAAATGAAAACATATCCTCTGATTCTATTTGCTCCTCTCTTGACAATGTCCATGACAAAATCTAAACGGAAGAGAGATTCCTTAAATATAGAAGTCCTCCAGATACTACTGTTGGTTGATGATATTGTTGTGACTGTATTAAAAACAAAGAGTATTTAAAAGTCCCTAAATAAGATCCATAAGCAAGATATTTTTAGCATACCTGGGTATGAAGGAAAAAAAAAGTGGATAAGGAATTCCTATTGCTTAGGTTGTGTGTTGGCAAAAAGTGCCCTAGGGCTACAGTTTGCCTACTTGTGGTTTAGATGATACATAGTTGCAGGGACAGTATATACAGTTTGTCCTAGCAGTACATTTATTTGGAACATGTACTGTGGAAAGAAAATACTCTGGGGCCAGAATTCATTAGGAGAAAGAAGAGTAGCATAACTTCAGAGTTGGAAGGCACTTCATCTGGTGCCCCCAACAGAATCCTGCTGCAACTTCTCCGATAAGGTATCATCCAAACTCCATTTTAAAGACCTGTAAAGGGAGGTAAGCCATCATGATCTGAGAAAATCCCCATTCCAAGATTGGGCAACTAATGATAGTGATTTTTTTATTTCCCCAACATTATGCTACTTCAAAAGGCAACCCAGTCATGCTCACTACACTTTTGCCTTGCCATATTTTCTGGATATATTTTTTAATTTCCTCACCATCAGACTTCCCACCTTGGAAAATGCTCTTCCCTGATGGTCCATTCAATCCAAAATTAATTACTGAGTCTCTAACTCAAGCTACTATTTCTGAAGAAGACTCAATCATGTGCAATTCAATCATAGCTGGATTCTCCAACGACACAATTTGACTTTCATCTTCATCCCCATTCCTGTTTTCTAATCCCCCTTGACATACTGTCTTTCCCTAATTTAATGTGATTATCTTGAATATAAGGACTATCTTTTTGGTTTGTGTCTATATCCCTACCATTTGGTGCAATGCCTGGTACGTAGTGACACCTAATAAATTTTATATATATGTGTGTGTGTGTGTGTGTGTGTGTGTGTGTGTGTGTGTGTGTGTATGTGTGTGTGTGTTTATATATATATATATATATATGTGTGTGTGTGTGTATAAATGTATATGTATTATATAGGCCTTTGACATATTGATCAATATTTTGGATCACATGCTTTTCCTTGAAACAAAAATCTACATTTTTATTACTTGTATTCTCCCAGTCTCTGACATGTAATGACTGCGTGATCCTCTGACAATTCATATAACATCAATACGCACTAGTCAAGGGCATATCATCATCTGTTAGCTCCTGATACCAGTAACCACAAAAGCGTACTCCTCCCTTTCCAGTCCCTATTCTTCTTCCAGACATGCCTTATTGGAATTGTAGAATTTTGTATTCTTTTGGTTATTGAAATTGGTTGTCACTCAATGGTCAAATGAAAGCCAAGTGGTGGATTGGAATAGATTACAGCATATTAATAAAGTAAAGTCATTGGTAAATAAGTTAAGTCACTGGTAAGTTGTTTCTGAGTGGGTTTATGTGGGGGGAAAATAGGACAGTAGTGGCAAGAATGAAGAAACTGAAATGGATAGCTCTATTGGATATTGGCAACTGAGCAATATTGAGACCAGACAAAGACCCTTAGCACATTATGTGGACCACTGTGGAGGTTTCCCTGAAATTTAGGATATAAGAGGAGTCACAAAAAGATTGAAAAATAAAGGTTAGAAGGGTTTTAGTTTGCACCACAAGAAAGAGTTCTACTATATATGAGATTGCTGAGCTGCCAAATTATTGACACATTCTCCATGATAATGAAATGTTCTTTACTGTGAACTCTGTGTTGCCAATGAGAAGACAGTCTATATATATATTTTCCTTTTATAGATGAAAATGATAATCACAAGATTGAGAATATTCTCCCAAATACAGTTACATAATTTTTATCACGAAGCATAGAAGGGTTGCAATTTTTGGAACATGAGAAATTGATTCATAGACCCAAATAATCTCATAAACATTTGATGTTTATTAAGCAAAGCATTAAATGATGTAACAAATAGTATTTTCATGAATAAAACAGAAATATGGACTAGATTGTGATACAGTAAGGGAAATTCAGAATTCTGGAATGATAATATATTTAGTAAGCTATTGATGATTAATTGAGTGATATTACTCTAGAATGAGGTCTATAATAGAGTGTTAGACATTTTCTTTTATTTGTGCTTGTTTTAATCAATACTTATGCTAATTACTTGGATGACAAAATAGAGTCAGTATCTGAATCACAGATGGCTTAAAAAGGGACTCAAAGTGGATTATCACAAAATTAGATTTCCAAAAAACATTTACCAGGCTACATTTGACCAAAACTGATCAAATGAAATTTCATAAAGATCTATACTTGCATTCAGTCAAGAAAGCAAGCATTTGTCGAATGTTTACCATATACCAGGCACTATGCGTAGTTTTAGAGATACAAAGACAAGAATAAAATAGTCACTGTCCTCAATGAGCTTATATTCTATGAAGGGAAATATATATATATATATGCATGCATATATGTGTGTATGCTTATGTATATGTGTATATATATATGTATGTGTGTATGCATGTATGTGGTAGGTCTATATGTGTATATACATAAACATATTCGTGACGTATTAGTGTACATACACATGTGTATGTACATATACACTCCCACAGAATACAGATGAAATGACTACAATGGTAATTTTGGGTGGCAATGCATTTGTAACTTAGAAAAGTCTCATACGAGGTAGACTTTGAGCTAACCTTCGTAGGAAGCTAAAGATCTTAAGAGAAAGAAGCAAATAAGGGGAAGTGCTCCTGACAAAGGCAGTGCTGATACAAATGACTCAAAGAAAGAAGATAAATTATAAGAGAAGAAAAGCAAAATGCTCAATTTGGACCAGAAAATCAACTGTGCAATAACAAGATTGGAAAGATGTAGAGACAAAAATATTTATGTGAAAAGGATCTGTTATTTTAATGGATTTCAGTTTGAATATGAATTTACCATGTGACAAGGTTTCTACAAAAGCTAATATGATCCTCAGAGCCAGAAATGACAGGAAGCTCAAATAAGATAGTGGATTCAAATAAATTTTACCAAAATTAAAGTGTTATATAAATACTAGTGATCAACATCATCAATATCATTACCACTATTATGAGACTCCTTTCATCAGGCCTTTAAATCAGGTGATAATTTAATTCCCTGAGTCTTCTATTTTATTCCTGAGGGAAAGTTTATAAAGCAATACAGACTATACATGTATTTAGTATTGTTGTTGCTACTAGGAAAGAAGACATACAGTTAATGAGGAATAGAAAGTCATCTGGCCCTACAGGAGAAAAGAGAAGATGGGGACAAGAGAAGGGAGGGATGACAGAAGAGAGGGCAGATTGGAGATAGGGAAAATTAGATTGCTTGGCGTATTGGGTGGGGGGAGGGGATAAAAGGGGAGAAAATTTGGAACCCAAAATTTTGTGAAAACAAATGAAAAAAATTAAAAAAAAATAAATATTTTTTAAAAAAGAAATAGATACACATTGATTTAAGTTTAATGTGTATTATTAGCACTTTCTTATGTTTAGACAATTTACATAAAAAATCAAGTACTGGGAAGGAGCAAGATGGTGGAGTAGAAAGATAAACATATGCTAGCTGCTAACCCACAGCCCATAAAATACATATAAAGAAGAAATGCCAACAAATTCTGGAGCAGCAGAAGCCATACAACAACAGAGTAAAGGAGATTTCTGATCCAGAGAGCCCTGAAAAACCAACACCAAAGGTCTGGCGCACACGGGACCCAGAGCAGAGTTCAGCCCTGTCTTGGCCACATGGCACCAAGAGGAGCAGATCCGAGGAGGCTTCAGGGATGGAATCTCCAGCAGTCACCCAGGTCCCTCCACCCACAGGCACCAAAGGTCAGTGAGAAGGCCTTTTCAACTTGCCAAGAGGGGAGCAGGGTGTATCCATAATTCAGGCCCACTCTGGAGGCAGCAACGGAAGCAGCAGTGGATAGGGGTTCCCAAAACAAGCAGGAGCTAGGATCCATTGTTGAAGGTCACCCAAAAAACCCCCTGAGGAAACTGAGCCTTGCATGGTGACCCTCCCCCAACCTGAGAACCTGAACTTAATCTCACCCTGAATAGCAACCCAGCCCACTTTGAAAGCCCTGAGGCTGGGAAGCAGCATTTGAATCTCAACCCCCAAGCACTAGCTGGGCAGAACAGGAGGTGAGGCGAGTATAGAGAGGAAACTCAGAACTAAAGTAACCGGCTGGGAAAATGCCCAGAAAAGGGAGAAAAAAATAAGACCATAGAAGGTTACTTTCTTAGTGAAAAGATATCTCTTCCCTTCCTTTCCGATGAGGAAGAGCAATGGTTACCATCAGGGAAAGACATAGAAGTCAAGGTTTCTTTATCCCAAACATTCAAAATAAATATTCAATGGTCTCAGGCCATGGAAGAGCTCAAAAAGGATTTTGAAAATCAAGTTGGAGAGGTGGAGGAAAAACTGGGAAGAGAAATGAGAGAGATGCAAGAAAAGCATAAAAAGGAGGTTAACACCTTACTAAAGGAGACCCAAAAAATGCTGAAGAAAATAACACTTTGAAAGATAGGCTAACTCAACTGGCAAAAGAGGTTCAAAAAGCCAATGAGGAGAAAAATGTTTTAAGAAGCAGAATTAGCCAAATGAAAAAGGAGTTTCAAAAGCTCACTGAAGAAAATATTTCTTTAAAAATTAGAACAGAACAGATGGAGGCTAATGACTTTCTGAGAAACCAAGAAATCACAAAACAAAACCAAAAGAATGAAAAAATGGAAGATAAGGTGAAATATCTCATTGGAAAAACAACCGACCTGGAAAATAGATCCAGGAGAGACAATTTTAAAATTATGGGACTACCTGAAAGTCATGATCAAAAAAAGAGTCTAGACATCATCTTTCATGAAATTATCAAGGAAAACTGCCCTGATGTTCTTGAACTAGAGGGCAAAATAAGTATTGAAAGAATCCACTCATTGCCGCCTGAAAGAGATCCAAATAGAGAAACTCCTAGGAACATTGTGGCCAAATACCAGAGCTCCCTGGTCAAGGAGAAAATATTGCAAGCAGCTACAAAGAAACAATTCAGGTATTGTGGAAATACAATCAGGATAACACAAGATCTAGCAGCTTCTACATTAAGGGATTGAAGGCATGGAATATGATATTTCAAAAGTCAAAGAAACTAGGACTAAAACCATGAATCACCTACCCAGCAAAACTGAGCATAATACTTCAGGGGAAAAAATGGTCTTTCAATGAAATAGAGGACTTTCAAGCATTCTTGATGGAAAGACCAGAGCTGAAAAGAAAATCTGACTTTCTAACACAAGAATGAAGAGAAGCATGAAAAGGTAAACAGTAAAGAGAAGTCATAAGGGACTTACTAAAGTTAAACTGTTTACATTCCTACATGGAAAGACAATATTTGTAACTCTTGAAACTTTTCATCATCTGGGTAGTTGGTGGGATTAAACACACACACACACACACACACACATGCACACCACACACACACACACAAAGCACAAAGTGAATTGATAGGATGGGATTATATCTTTAAAAAAATGAAGTTAAGTGGTGAGAGAGAAATTTATTGGGAGATAAGAGGGAGAAATGGAATGGGGCAAATTATCTGTCATAGAAGAGGCAGGCAGGAGACTTTTTAGTGGAGGGAAAAAGAGGGAGGTAAGAGAAAAACATGAAGTTTACTCTCATCTCATTTGATTAAAGGAAGGAATAGAATGCACACTCATTTTGGTATGAAAACTGATCTTACAATACAAGAGAAAGTGGGGGAGAAGGGAATAAGCTTGGTGGGGGGGCATGATGGAAGGCAGAGCAATGGCAGCAGGGAGCAATTTGAAGTCAACACTCTTGGGGAGAGACAGGATCAGAAGGGAGATTAGAAGATATTGGGAGCAGGATAGGATAGAGGGAAATATAGTTAGTCTTACACAACACGACTATTATTGAAGTCATTTGCAAAACTACACAGATATGGCTTATATTGAATTGCCTGCCTTCCCAAAGGGAATGGGTGGGGAGGGAGAGATGGGGAGAAGTTGGAACTCAAAGTTTTAGGAAAAGCTGTTGAGTATTGTTCTTGCTAGTAGGAAATAAGAAATACAGGTATTTCGGAACAGAAAGTTATCTGGCTCTACAGGACAAAAGAGAAGATGGGGACAAGTGAAGGGAGGGATGACAGAAGAGAGGGCAGTTTGGTGATAGGGAAATTAGAATGCTTGGTGTATTGAAGTGTGAGGAGGGGATAAATGGGGAGAAAATTTGAAACCCAAAATTTTGTGAAAATGAATGTAAAAAGTTAAATAACTCTCACAGGTACTTTATGAGCTGTGGGTTAGAAGCTAGTATATGTATATCTTTCTACTCCGTCATTTTGGCTCCTCCCCTGGTTCACCTTTAGCAAGCTGCTGACTCACTTTTCAAGCTCTGCTATGGCCTGAGCCCATTTCATGTTCATTTTGAAGGTACTGGAGGTAGAATCCTTGACTTCTTCTGAAAATATCCCTTGTTCTTCCTCATCAGAAAGGATGGAAGAAAACACCTGTTCACCAAGAAAGTAATCTTTTATAGTCTTATTTTGTTTCCCTTTCCTGGGCATTTTCCCAGACAATTATTTAATTTCTGAATGGTTTATCAAAAAGAGGGTCCTAGTGCTCCTCCTACTCCCAGAACCATTCTCAAGGCTGAGGTTCAGATCAGCTGCTCAGTTCTCCCAGGGACTTTGGGTGGGGTTGGGGCCACCAGTGGGGACTGAAGTTCATATTAGCTGCTCAATTTCCCCAGCGGTTTTAAACTGAGATACTTGGACAATGGACCCAGGTTCCTTCCATGGCCACTGTAGCCACCTACTGCCCACTGTTGCTGCTGCTGTTGCCTGTGCTGCCACCTGTAGCCAGTGCTGGGGGGACCCCGCAGCTCTCTCGCCCAGCTGGGAAATCCCTCCCACACTGACCTTTGGAGCTTTATTTGTTGCTTGTGGGTTGAGGGATATGGAGTGCTTTCTCCTGGGAATTCTGCCCTGGAGGTCTATTAGGTCCTGTTCCTTCCAGTGCTACATGGCCAGGGCTGTGCTCTGTTTCACTTATTGTTCTGTGAAATAGACCTTTCCTGTCAGCTTTTCAGGTTAACTTTGACTGGAAACCTCTTTCACTCTGTTGTTCTGTAAGTTCTGCTTCTTTAGTATTTGTTGAGAGTCATTTTTTCCAGGCATTTTGTGGACTGTAGGGGAAGTGCTAGAGTATATGCATCTTTCTACTCCACCATCTTGCCTCTGTCCCCCTGCAAATTTCAAAAGGTTCTAGAAATGCTATCTTTGCTTATAATAGCTGAAACAGAAACATAAGGAAAAGTTAGATACATGTAAGCTGTTGAGGGAGTTCACTCAGATTTTGGAAAGGAGTCTGGATGAGGAAGGTGATTAAATTTTATAGCATTTTCTCGCAATGTCCAACCTCTTTGCCAGGAGGTGAGGTTGATGATTTTGAAGCCCAGAGACCCCCATACTAGAGCAAGAAGAATGTGAAAAT
Source organism: Bettongia penicillata ogilbyi (assembly GCA_023548195.1). Taxonomy (NCBI): domain Eukaryota; kingdom Metazoa; phylum Chordata; class Mammalia; order Diprotodontia; family Potoroidae; genus Bettongia; species Bettongia penicillata. Next base: position 427,441 of record JAJHZJ010000771.1, read on the forward strand.
AGGGGAAGAAAATAGTGATGTGGGGGGGATGTGGGGGAAGGTAATTCTAGACAGGGAGCTGGAGCTTGCAAAAAGAGTTGAATCTTGACCAGCAACAGTGTTTGGATAAAAGAAGAGCCAGACGTTGGCTCTGAGACCGTACAGGATGCCCTGGAAAGATTTCGTTTCAAGGAAACAATATTCAGGCAGGATGCATTGTGTTGATGAGGGATTAATGACAAAGAGCACAAAGAGTGAAGACTGTGTCTGAGGGAAACAACTCCCTCTAGGAATATCTAGCAGCAAAAACATTGGTCAAAATTACAGGTATATGTTTTTTTTTTGTTTTGTTTTTGTTTTTTGTTTTTGTTCCAGATATTTTACCAACCTTCTTGTAGTCATACTGACTCATCATATCCCCTATGTAGGTGATTGGGTAAGTTTAGGTATGGTGGTTATTTAAGAGGCAAGTGGGGTGTGTTAGCAAGAGGACATCTCATCTGAATTCAAGGAGGATGAAGGTTCAAATACTCATTCTGAAATCCATGTGTCATCCGACTTTGGACAAGTCATTTCAGTTATCTGCATCTCAGTTTCTTCACTTATGAACTGGAGATAATACATGCCATACTTAGCTCAGAGGGATATTGTGAGAAACATGTTTTGCAAAATTTAAAGTACTGTATCAATGGGAGTTATTCTCATCAAAGTGGTTGCATTGAATGCAGTAATGATTCACATCTGTTTAATGCCTTCCTTTTTTCCATGCAAGCCACAAAACTGAAATACCAACTCTCTAAATTTGGAAAATTTAGCAATATTTGTTATTGCTATGCCTTATATCTACCAATTGAAATTTTAAAGCAAAAATCAGTCTATCACTTCTCAAATCTTCACAATTTGTAATCATTCAGGTATATTATTTAAAGAAAGATTTTGACTACCATGTTCCCAGGAAATATTAGAAAAGTAATAAGCTATGTTTAGCTAATGCAAAGGTCCGGCAATATGTGAAGGTGGTATAAAGGCATGAAGTCAAATATATACATCGGTGGATGGAGAATAAATGAAATTGCATTGTATTCTGTACAACCGGATAAAGCAGCCTTTCGAGAAAATCTCTGGAGAAATCATGCCCATCGCATGCCAAGTGCAGGCAAAGTAGGCCCATTGTAATGAAAAGAAAAACAGCTTTTATAAAAAGACTATGATTTCCATGAATCACCTGCAAAGGTCATGCTTGCTTTCCATGCTTGTATTTCATGGAAAATGAGTTTCTGCTGTCTCAGAGTGAGTTTAAAAACAATACATTTAGAAACCAATACAGATAAGATGTCACTGGACTAAAGTAAAAAAAAAAAAAATCTCTCACAATATTAATTAGGAATCTAACTTTGACTAATAACCAGAAATGAAAGCAGATGCCTGGCCTCATGTAGATCATATTTAATCTTAAGATTTCTTTCATTACTTTTCCAAATGCACTGGAATAAATATTCTTGTTTTCCATTCTTCATAGAAGATAGATACAGGCAGAAATCAATTTGAAAATCACAAGTGTTAATATGTGTAATCATTGTAATTTAATTAGTAGTTTCCATTCACAGATGTCAGTTCTGTTCTTTGCATCAATGCAGTTTATCTAAATCCAATTTTGCATGCATTTATTAAGTGCTTACTGAGTACATGGTACTATAAGAAACTGAGAATTTAAAGAGAAATATGATACGATTCTTGACCACAGGGAGTTGCCATCCTTGTTAGAGGAAATAATATGGACAGAGATAAGAAAATTCAAAATACATGCAAACATTTTTGGTGGTGATGGAGGTTTGGATGGTCTGAATGGAGGTGCTAACCACTTTGGAGAACAAGGCAGCCATCTTACAGGAGTTAGTATAAGAGGTGATTCTAAGAGCAATGCAGCTACAATCTAATGAGTGTAACTGAGAAAGGAGAATACTCAAGTCAAGGAGAAAGAGAAACTGTGCAAAAGACCAGAGGTGAGAGTTAGATTGCTGGGTGTGTGCATCAGTACCTGGATCAGTTTGATTGAAAAGTAAAATGTGGGAAAGAAGTAATGTGGAATCACTTTAGCCTAGAGTGATGAGTTAAGGTCAGCTCATTAAGGGCTTTAGATGTTTAACTTTTGGAATTTTGTATTTACGACTAGAGATGACAGAAGACTACCACAGCTTCTTGAAAAGGAGAATGATATGGCCAGTTTTATATTATATTATATTTATATCTAATTCCTCTTCTACATAGCAGTCTTTCCACATTGTAAGGCAACCACAATGCATTATTCATTCTCATTCTCTTTTTCAAGGTTGTAATTTATTTTCTCTTATGACCTAGTTTCTCTGTCCCTCGCAACCTGGACTCTGTTTTCTTTTCTAAATTATCATTAACCAATTGTTTAATAATATTTTCCTACATTTTGTAAAGATGAAAGTTCTTAGATATTGTGGTTTCTCATAAGGTTTGTGTTAAGAACAACTAGAACTTCAATGGTTTATCAAAGTTAAATCCAGAATAACAGATTTTTCCCTATCGTTTTCCATAACAACTGAAATATTAAATTATCAGTAAGTAACATGATTTATATAACAGATGTAATACTTTTTTGCAAAATCAAGTATCCAGTAGATGACTAGACAGTGATTGCTTATCAATAGTGCAAAATAAAGTAGTGCAAGTCAATATGAATTACAAGAACCCAGTAGTACAGAAAGAGCTCCTGGACCCCAACTAGGATGCGTATTGGTTTTATTTGCATTTTTTGTTTTTTTACTGTGTCATTATTTGTCCATTATCTTGATACTCACTGTAAGATAAAGGAATTTAATTACTAAAAATAACTTAAAAGCTTGTTTAAGGTTACATAAACTTTTACATGTCTTCTCATTAAATCCTCAGAGATTTCTGAGAGGTAGGTAATGTTTTTATTTCCATTTTATAAATGAGGAAACTAAGACTGAAGAATTGCTCTCCCACACCCCAGCCTCATACAGATAGTAAACATCTTAGGGAAAATTTTATCTTAGGTCTTTCTGACTGTAAGTTCAAAGCGCTATCCCTTATGCCACTTAGCTGCCTCTAATTTCAAGTAAAATAATCATATGAAAAATTTTGTAAGTAACTAGTATGTACTCTAGTAAAGTAAATGTTAAGTAACAAAATAAAATATATTTATTTAAAACAACACTTATATTCATAAAATATATGAGTAGACATAAATATGGACAGAGATAGAGAGAACTAAAATACAGACACATTGAAATATAGGGAAAATGTCATTCACCAAAATCTAAAACCTCATTTGCCATGAACTGAGAATTTAAAAGTATTTTTGACAACATAGGAAAATTCCCTTCTACTTTTTGAGGTTGTTTTAGTCCATTCTCTTACATAGTTACAATTTTATGAATCATTTTTAAATAAAGATTTTCACATATAAAATTGCAATTTGAGAATTTGGGGTATAATTTTATTTCATTATAATGAAATATATATATTGCTAAAATGTTAATCATTCTTTAATTACAAAATTACTATGTTGCATAGTATTATAAATAATGCTTTCCTAAGGCAAATTACTAAGTGCATAAATACTAGATTATAGTTATAAACTACATATATTTTGAAGGGAAAAATAAATATTTTTATTGAATTTTCTCTTAATTTCAAATAAACAAGATTTCTTATCAGAGTTTAAAAAAACAGAAATTTAACATTCTAGTGCAAAGTAATCAGCAGTAGGATTTTCCAAGTGAATATATATTGCATTAAAAGAGTGTTGCAAAGGAGACAGCTTGGTTGTATAGTGGATATGGCATCAGCTTGGAATTTACTAGCTATGTAACCCTGGGCAAATCACTTCAACTTTTCTTTTCTTCTTCTTCTTTTTTTTTGCATTAATTGTCTCAAAAGGAATCATAATATCACTTCACAGCTTTGTTTTGAGGATTACATTAGATAATATTTGTAAAGTGCTTATGACAGTGCCTGAAAAATAGTAAGTGCTTTACAAATACTTATTTTCCATTTTTTAGTTGTTATATATCAAGTAGAATTTTGTATATATTTACTATACCATGAGTTGAAAAACATGATTATTGGTTAAAGTTTTATATGTTCACCAATTTTAAAATATTCATTTACCCATTAGGAATAAATGTTTCTTTTCTTATCCCATGCTTCATTTTTATAGCTAGTACAGTACATATATACCACACAAGTATCTATATGCATAGATGTATATATGTATGTATACATATGCATATATCTTACAAATTAATGAAGAACATTTGATTGTTTTGGAATGCCTGAAAAGTCTCTCTCATCCATTTCCATCTTCTCTTGTTTTCTTCTTTTCTCTCACTCATCTACCCTCTTCTTTCTTCCCTTTCTGATCTCTTTTCCTTATCTCTTTTTATTCTTCACTTGTATTGATTGGGAGCCATTTCCTTTCTGGTTTTTCCTTCCACATGCAAAGGCTCAGTGGCCCTACTCACTTTTACACTGTGGTGATTTTATACAGGCTTAGTAATCAATATATTAGAATAAATATCATTCATTTTACTAATATAAACAGGCAATGTGTAGTAACAATATTTTCAAAAAAATAAGATTTTTTTCTTCTTGCTAACACAAATGGAATCCAGTATGAAAGGAGCTGTTGAAACTCTCTATGGAACTTGGAGATCTAAGTGTTTTAGGTTTTTTTAGAATGAGAGTGAGTTGGGGTGGGAAGAATAGGAGGGCCACAAAGGAGGAAATATCTATCTAAGGTAAGTGAGAATGAGTAGAAATGTCCAACCTTTTGTGAAGGAATATAAAATTTGTGTGGGTGCTCAAAGACTATTTAATTAAAGTGGAGCAAAGATGGCAGAGTAACATCACAGACTTTGTTGACAACTCCCACCAAGCCCAGCCAAATACTTGTAAAAAATGGCTCTAAACAAATTCTGGAGCTTCAGAACCCAGAGAATGATGAAGTGAAGCAAATCTTTAGCCCAAGGCAGTCAGCAAGGTTGTCTGAAACTGTCTATCACCACTGTGGGAGCAGAGTGCAATGCAGTGTGGGCCACAGGAAGACAGAGGGGACCTGAGCAGGCATTAAAGAAACTGAATCTCTCACACCTGTGTTTATTTCCAGACTTCATGACCCCAAAATGCTGAGGATAAATCAGAAGGTCAGTAGAAATAGCCTGTGAGATCAGTGCAGGAAAGTGGGGTGCTCCAGTCCCAGCCCCAGGGCAGCTGAGAGGGAAGGGGGCAGAGCAACCTGTAGCAGCCACAACAGAAGCAAGTTCAACTGCAGCTGCTATTTCTGAAGCTCTAGAGAGACAAATTGTGGAGGATCGAGCACCTGACAGTACTCCCCCAAACCTCACTGGAAGCAGAGAAGTACCTTGACAAAGATCTCAGAAGTCAATGGCTGGGGAAATAAGCAAAAACCAGAAAAAGAATCAGAGTATAGAATTTTACTTTGGTGACAAGGAAGACCAAAACATGCAAACAGAAGAAAACTAAGTCAAAATTCTTCCTTGCAAAGATTCCAAGAAAAATATGAATTTGTCTCAGGCCATGGAAGACCTCAATAAGGATTTTGAAACTCAAGTAAGACAGGTAGAGAAAAAAATTGGGAAGAGAAATGGGAGTGATTCATGAAAATTATGAATAACAATTCAACTGCTTGCTTAAGGAGACCCAAAAAATGTTGAAGAAAACAACACTAAAAAATAGATTAATTCAAATAGCAAAAGAGACCCAAAAAGTCAATGAAGAGAAGAATGTGTTAAAAAGCAGAATTTGTCAGATGGAATAGGACATTCAAAAGCTCACTGAAGAAAATAATTTATTAAAGATAGTTCTTTAAAAATTAGAATGGAGCAGATGGAAGCTAAGGACTTTATGAAAAATCAGGAAATTATCAAACAAAACAAATGGAGTGAAAAATAGCAGACAATGTAAAATATCTCATTGGAAAGCAAATGACCTGGAAAATAGATCCAAGAGGGACAATTTACAAATTATGGGACTACTTGAAAGCCATGATCAAACAAAGAGCCTAAACATTGTCTTTAATGAAATTATCAATGAAACTTGCCCTGATATTCTAGAACCAGAGGCTAAAATAAATTTTGAAACAATCCACTGATGTCCTATCGAAATAGCTCTGAAAAGAAAAAACTGTTAGGAATATTGTAGCCAAATTCCAGAATTCTTAGGTCAAAGAGAAAATATTGCTAGCAATCAGAAGGAAACAATTCTAGTATTGTGGAAATACAATCAAGATAACACAAGATCTATCAACTTCTACATTAAGGGATTGAAGGACTTGGAATATGATGTTTCAGACATCAAAGGAATTAGGGTTAAAACAAAAACCTACCAAGCAAAACTGAGTATAGTACTTCAGGGAAAATTATGATCATTCAATTCGACCAAGAACCTTCAAGCATTCATGATAGAAAACCTGAGCTGAATAGAAAATTTGACTTTCAAACACAAGAATTTGAAAAACATGAAACGGTAAACAGGAAAGAAAAATCATAATGGACTTACTAAAGTTGAAATGTTTACATTCCTACATGGAAAGACAATATTTGTAACTCTTGAAATTTTTCTCAGTATTTGGGTAGTTGGATGGATTATGTACATATAGACAGAGGGTATAGGGTGAGTTTAATAGGAAGGGATGATATCTAAAAAAAAAAATTAAGTGATGAGAGAGGAGGAGAGAGGGAGGAGAAAGGGAGAAATGGAATGGGGCGAATTATCTCTCATGAAAGACAAGGAAATTTTTCAATGGAGGGGAAAAGAGTGGGGTGAGAAAGAAAAAGTGAAGCTCACTCTCATCACATTTGGCTCAGGGAGGAAATAACATGCACTCTCAATTTGACATGAAAATCTATTTTACACTACAGGAAAGTAGGGGAGAAGAGGATAAGTGGGGTGTGGTGGGATTATAGTAGGCAGGAAAAATGGGAGGAGGAGCTAATTAGAAGTAAACACTTTTCTGGAGGGACAAGGTCAATAGAGAGAATAGAATAAATGGGGGACAAGATAGGATGGAGGGAAATATAGTTAGTCTTTCATAACATGACTTTTATGGAAGTCTTTTGCATAACTACACATGTATAACATATATTGAATTGCTTTCCTTCTCAGTGGGGATGGGTGGTGAGGGAGGAAGGGAGAGAAGCTGGAATTCAAAGTTTTAAAAATGAATATTAAAAGTTGTTTTTACACACACCTGGGAAATAATACAGGTAATGGCTTATAGAAAGGTATCTTGCCCTACAAGAAAATAGAGGAGATGGGGATAAGGGAATGGAAGAGTGTAATAGAGGGGGAAGGGGTAATCAGAATACATGTTATCTTGGGGTGGGGGAGGGGAAAGATGGAGAAAAAATTGGAAATCAAAGTCTATTGGAAATGAATGTTGAAAATTAAGAATATATAAATATTTTCTTAAATTAAAAGAAGATTGTTTAATTCAAAACTATCATTTTAGAGGTAAGAAAACTGAGACACAAAGTGAATATTGTGGCATAATTGATCAATTCTTGCACTTAGATTCAGAAATATCTGAATTTGAATCTAATCTTAAATAGTATCTATATGGCCTTGGAAAAATAATTTATCTTCTCTTTGCCTCATTTTCTTAAGTTGTAAGCTGAAGATATTAACTGTATTTATCTCAATGAGTGGTCATGAGAATAAAATACAATAATTTTCATCGAGTACTTTGAATTTCTTAAAGTGATTTTTTGATTATTATTATTCCCCGGATATAATATTACCTTTACCCACTCATATAATTATAGAATTCTAGAATTTAAAAGATTCATTAGAGGTTACCCTTTCTAATCCCCTCTTTTTTATGGGAGAGGATATTTGGGCCTACAATGCTTAAATAACTTACCAAAGGTCACTACCTTTGCATACGACCAGAACCCATTATTTCTCATTGGAAGTCCAATGTTTTTTTTTGTTTGTTTCTTTCTGGTAGGCTATTGCTTCTTAAGATAAAAATTCTGCTTCCTTTACCCATCTATTTATTGTTTCTTTTTAATATAATAATAGTGAGTTAAGTTTACTCAATGCATTGCTATTTCAACGTTTAAGGTCATTAATATTATGAGCTATTATTTTTAACTAGAAAATATCACACTCCTCTAGTGTATTTTTTCTTCATATCTATGTCACATGTTTTTGTCCTTGGCCCCACTTCTGGGCAAGATTATTAAATTACACCCTCACTCAGGCTTTGCCAGTATACTTCAGGGATGAAACATGTCTCAAAACTACCATTGACTAAAACCACCAATGGTGTTTCCTGAATTTGGGGAGTCCAAGAGCCTCAGTTCCACTTAACTACTTAGCAGATTGACTTTTAGAAATGATTATTTGCTTCAATAACATTTCAAGAATAAATATAAGAATATTTCCACCTAAAATCATGAGTATATGATTCCTCCTATAGCAGGTAGATCTCTGGCCATGAGATAGGGATTAGGTGCAAAGTATATCTTTGTCTTACATAGCATTAGTTTAAGTCCAGAGTCCCTCCATCCTTGAACGTCTCTTGAAATCTTGTCTTCCCTGTTAGGCTGTCAGGAACATATTACCTTGATTCCTTGGCTCTAACATCCCCTTGGTTTAAGCTCCTAGGTAGAATATTGTGCTCCCCACAAGTAGTGAAATGGACGGAGTTAATAAGTCACAGGCAAAAGTCAATTAGGAATTTCAAGAGCATCATTTATTAGCCAGGTTGGCGGCTGCCTCATGTAGAGACCCAGAGGAGACAGCCCCGAACTGAGGTGGGTGAGTGCATTTTAAGCATTTCGGCGCTATTCGGTACAGCCTTGTGGTTTCCACAACAAACAGAGCTCTGACAGAGCAAGAGCAGGGCTTGCTGCTAGGCACCAAACAGAAGGTGGTTGTCAGGGTGCTACTAGGCAAAGGACCCCAACAAAAAAAAAAAACAGGTGCCAGGAGAGGTGGTCAATAAGGAAGGGGGGGTTCAGCAGAAGGTGTTTACCTGGCTAACATTAGGGGGGCACAGGTGGTTACCTGGCAATGGGGGTCTAACATTAGGGGGGGCACAGGTGGTTACCATGAAAATGGACTAAATAAAAAATGACTGTTAACAATTCATCAGATATTAAATCAAAGGGGAATAACATTTTGACAAGGGCCCAACAACAGAAAAACTGTTACTAGGCAAGTTATCCAACCCTGCCCAGTAACCTAACAGATATCTCTCAACCTAGGGGCCCAGGGAGGAATAATGTCCACTTTAGTGGAATATGAAAACAACTGACAAAAGAGACCAAAACATCAAACCCTTTCCTTTAGGCCAAATGGCCTGGGTTGTGCAGGAGATGGATGGAGAGAGAAAAAAAAATAAAACAGAGACAATCAAAGACAGTGATAAAGAAAGATAGACTGTCCTAGTCAGGTAGTTGTGAAGACACAGACCACAGGTAGTTCTGGCTAAAATGAAAAGGGACTACTTCCAACCACTAGTTGTTCGAAAAGTCAGTCCTTTTCTCTTCAAGAAGCAGCTCCATTACCTTTTCTTCATGCCTCTATCATTGATGATTGAGACATATGTCAAATCAGTTACACTTATTTTTATTTGCTTAAAATTTTATCTTTGTATCCTTTCCCTCTCCCTTAAACTTTGAATTGCAGCCCTCCTTATAAGGTCAGCAACTTTCTGCCATATATAATATTTCTCTATCTTTGAAAGATTGTTTTATATTTCAATTTCCCTTTTCTCAGATTTTGTCAGCACACACCTACTTGTTTTTGTGTGTTTAGCCTTTTATGTCCCATAACTGATAGAACCTTAGATATAACAGATATCATATAAAAAAGAAGAAATTTCAAGCAGACCTCCATGACAAATGATCCAGATATTAGAAAAAATCCCAGGAAACAAAAAGCATAGTTGCTAAACTATGAAGTCACATGTAAGTCAATAAAGATTCTAAAAAGAACCAGATTTCATTAGTATTCAAAATACAGAGAAAGAAAAAAATAGTAAAAGTACTTGCAAATCTTTCATGAAAGATGCAGAATTCTACAGAAGAAATTATTTATTATACACTTATATAAAATATGATGTTATTGCAGGTAAATGTTTATAAGTAGAAATAAATTTATACTTGTTCTACTATATATATATACATATATATATTAATCTATGCTATTTCATCACTGCAAGCTCTGCACTATTTTACTATTGATCTTCAACGGCACTGCTAAGAAAACTAGGTATCATTAGATAGTAGTACAATAATAAATAAGAAATAGTTGTTCAAAGTAAGATAAAATATTGAAATGTCATATTTTATGTTAAATTATATTGCAAGATATATATTTATCAGCAATGTTTGATTAATATAACCCTTCTTATGCTGCTCTTTGTGTATTGATGCCATAATTTAATTATTTTTGCCATATAAATATAAGCAAACACTGCAATATCATCATGAAAATGTAAAGTTGAAATATGGACTAATTCACAGTTCAAATGTTTATGGATATCAATTACTTTTCACCATCTTTTCCTTAATTCTTTGACTCAAATATAGGAATATTTGAATCTCAGATAGTAGAACCAAGTTCATGATCATGTGTCATCACTGAGGATGCTTTCCATGGAAAGATCCAACCCAACATATTTTAGATTGTATACATCATTAAATAAAGAACAATGTCTAAATAGCCAAAATGAGTAATTTATTTTCAGAACAGCTTGTAATGTCAACGTAGAAGCTTCTGTCCTTTCTAATCTCTTATTTAATGAATAAATGTTAGATCATTACATCAAGGGACTCATGATCTCGTCACTGATTATTCCCTTCAGTTATTTAGATCCCAAGCAGGAAATGCTTCTACATTGTCTCCGACTCATTTCCACATACTCCTCAAAATTAGTCAAAATCATTCACCACCTGCCCTAAGCACCTTGGTTTTCCCATACTTTTATTCATGTTACCCTGTGGACAAAATTACAAAGAAAATCTACATTCATCTCATAGAGAACTATTTGCCATGTAGACATAGCTTATATATGCATATTTTCACATTATTTTTTGGAATAGTATTGGAGAAAACCTGACAGCACCATGACCATCTTTAAAGAATGTTTCAGCATGCAAGATCATAATGTTGAGTACCTATCAGGAAGAAGCAATGCAACTGAAATCTATCTTAGGTTGCTTTGTAATATTGCAGGGCAAATGGATATTATCAAAACAATTTTCACTGTGGTATTAGACAACATAGATTACTTGATTTCCAAGAGGATCATATTTTTCCTCAATTATGTTTAGTTCTATGGAAGAATAATTGAATATGAACTAATTCATATAATTTTCTACATTTTAGGCTTTCAATAAATATTTTTTGGGTGTAAGTATTTTGAAGAAAATTAAGTATTACAATCTCATTTTGACAATGATGATATGAATGCAGAACAAGGATAATGCAAATGCTACTTGTACAAGTTAAAATATCTGCATTTATATATATATATATACAGAGAAATAATGCATACTTGCACATTACATATGATATATGTGTATATAAGTATATATGTGTATATACACAGAGACAGAGAGAAAAATAGAGACAAAGGGATAGAAACAGAGAGAGAGACACAGAGTACTTTAAGTTTTCCAAAGCAGTTTACATATGTTTTATCAGCATTTATAACAGTGCCTGTCCTAAATTGGTCACTTAATCAAAGCTGTCACATGACTGAATGTCAGCATATCTTCACAACATCTCTATGAAGTGAGTGCTATTACTATCTCCACCTTATAGATAAGGAAAATAACTGAGAGAGGTTAAGGACATGAATAACTGTCTGATAGATGATTTGAACAATTCCTCCTGATTTCAAGTCTATCACTATCCACTATACCACTTTGCAGTTGTGGTGGAGGTAAGAATGGAAGGAAGTATTTGTCCATATCCACTAAACTAGATAACATATATCCTTACTGCAAAGAGAAAAATAGGATAATTGAAGAACTATGGAGTATCTCTCCCCCTGCCATTCTGCCAAATGGAAAGGAAATAGTAATTAAAAGCCATACCCATTGATAGTAATAGTGTGATACATTTAGGACAAAGAATCATAAATACAAAAGTCAGAGAATGAGCCAAGATAGGTGAGAAAAATACACCAGCAGCCTCAAACACAATACAGTAGTATTTAGGCTATATTAAGAAAAAATAACACGAAAGAAGGAATAGTCCCTGCTAAGGAGAGATGCAATGATGGTATAGAAAATGCAGTGAAGATAATTAAGTACTGCTTACTAAGGACTCCTTATTTCTCATTTAGTTTTTATTTTATTCTTTTAGAGGAAAGTTGATGCTGAAAATGAATTAAGGATACAATAAAGGATTCATATACCTGCTATTTATGAGTTATAGCAATAAGGCACCAATTAAATCATTACTATCATCTTACCTTTCCAGTCTTCTTATACCATACTCTAACACATACTCTGAGATCCAATGACACTGGCGTCCTGGCAATTCCATAAAAGTGAAACTCCATCTGCTGACTGCAGGCATATTTTTCTGACTGTCCCCTATACCTGGAATTGTCTCCATCCTCTCATCCAAAGACAAAGACTCCTGACTTCCTGTAAGTTCCAGCTAAAATCTCACCTTCTATAGAAAATGACCCCCAATCTCTTTTCATTCCAGCGCCTTCTCTCTATAAATTATTTCCTATTTATCTTGTATATAGTTTATTTTGTACATAAGTTTTATGTTGCCCTCTCATTCAATTGTAAGCTCCTTGAGGTCAAGAACTGCCTTTCACATGCATTTGTACAACACTTATCACAGAACTTGGCATAGAGTAGATGTCTAACAAATGAGATTGATAGATATACATGTATAAAGCTATTTATATCACATAACTTTTTATTAATGATAACCAAATATGTAATTTTTATACTTACATATAATTAAAGAGAAGAATTCATCTCTTCTTGTTTTAGTAGTTATGCCTACCTATGCAAAACAAGAAGGATCTTGAATTTTTGTATGATAAGATGTATGCCTACTACAGAGTCAACACAAGCCCATACTATTTTGGATAAGGTGATTCTTGAAAAAAGAAATAATTGTGAAAGAAAGAAAGAAAAAGAAAGAAAGAAAGAAAGAAAGAAAGAGAGAAAGAAAGGAAGGAAGGAAGGAGGAAGGAAGGAAGGAAGGGAAGGAAGAAAGAAAGGAAAGGAAGGAAGGAAGAAAGAGAGAGAGAAAGAAAGAAAGAAAGAAAGAAAGAAAGAAAGAAAGAAAGAAAGAAAGAAAGAAAGAAAGAAAAAGAAAGAAAAATAAAGGAAGGAAGGAAGGGAAGGAAGAAAGAAAGGAAAGGAAGGAAGAAAGAGAGAGAGAAAGAAAGAAAGAAAGAAAGAAAGAAAGAAAGAAAGAAAGAAAGAAAGAAAGAAAGAAAGAAAGAAAGAAAGAAAGAAAGAAAGAAAAAGAAAGGAAGGAAGGAAGGAAGGGAAGGAATAAAGAAAGGAAAGGAAGGAAGGAAGAAAGAGAGAGAGAAAGAAAGAAAGAAAGAAAGAAAGAAAGAAAGAAAGAAAGAAAGAAAGAAAGAAAGAAAGAAAGAAAAAGAAATGAAGGAAGGAAGAAAGAAAGAAAAAGAAAGGAAGGAAGGAAGAAGGGAAGGAAAAGTATTGAAAAGAAGGAAAAGAAGGAAAGGAAGGAAAATAAGAAATAAAAGAGGAAGGAAGAAAAAAGAAGGGAGAAAGGAAGGGAGGGAGGGTAAAAGAAGGAAGGAAGAAAGGAAGGAAAAAAAGTAAGATTTGGATTGATCGATGTCCTCCTGGACAGCTGGATATGGGCAACAAAGAGGTAAAAAAGTTAGATAGCTCTGCTTGGGGCAGTGTCTTACATGCTGATATTCATATTTGATTTCAATGATATTTGTAATATATAGTAGAATCCAGGAAGGATGTGATGAATGGTGTTAACAGTTCATGCCCAGCAATAAATAACCATTTTAATGATGATTTGCATCTGACCCTGGATTTCCTTCACTGAATACTAATAGCATTATGTTTGTAAGTATTTCTCATGTAATTTTTATTTCCTAATAATTAGAACTTAAACACTACTTAGATGTTTGACAGTCAAAGGTGTTATAACTGAGGCTAGAATTACTGAGATATGTACTGATAAATGTTTAACAACTGGATCTTCAAATATAAAAGGTACACTGTTGAGTTTAATCTTAATTATTTATGTTTTATTCATTACTTTCTTAATTCTAGGTAATAAAAAATAAAATGAACCAAGTACTTATTTGTGACATTTGCTGATTTCTGAGGTCTAAAAGCTAATAATAAAAATTTAACAATTGACTTCTTAAAGCTGGCACTTGAGGGTTATGGAACACTGCCAGTATTATTCAACATCTAAATACTGAAAGAGTGATTAGAAAGGAAAATGCATGGCTTTATCCAGAGGAGGATGTGCCTGCCTCAAACTATTTCCCTTATTTTTGAGGCTTTATTAACTGATGAATGAGGAAAATGTAATAGGTTACACAAAATTCATGAAAGCACTTCATAATACCTTTCATGAAATATTGATGGAAAATATGGTGAAATTGAAATAGGTTATAGTAAAATGAAGAGGATACAAAACTGGCTAGACATCTGGACTAATAGAATAGTCATTTGATGAATTTTGTGAAGTTAGAAGGTTTTCTGTAGAGGAAGAGTTTTTTGTAGTTCTGATATCATTTCTTAATTTTCTTTGTTTCTTTTAGTTCTTTGGTCAAATAATTTATGCCAAAGAGCTAGTCCCTTTTTCACAAACTTCTCTATATTGAGTTATATCAATCCTGAAAAAGGAAAAATGATCTTTTGACAGGGATTTTTGCTGGTTCTGAGGCAGAATTCTCTTGCTTGCACTCATTGGATCCGGGCTGGGGTGAGGTGGAGGGCTGCAGTGTCAGAGCTTGTGGCTGCAGGGGAGAGGGAACTGTCTTCCTACTTCCAAGCCAGGAAAGAGTAGTTATGGTCACTCCAAGATCAAAGCACAGAGCAGAAAAGGAGTAACACTTCTCCACATTTGAAGAACTGCAAATTTACAGGTCCTTAGAACTATGTCTGAAAACAGCTACACAAAACCCCTGAAGGCTGGGGCAGTACATTCTTCACTCTGAAATCAGAGCCTATCCTTAACAAAGAGGTAAAAAGTCGAGAAATTGTCTGGGAAAATGAAAAAATAGCAGAAAAACTGAGATTATAGTAGCTTACTTTGGTGACAAAGAAGAACAAAGCATATAACCAGAAGAAAATAACAAACTCACAGCTCCTATAATCCAAAGGCTCCAAGAAAAATATGAATTGGTCACGGATCACAGAAGAGCTCAAAAAGGATTACAAAGATCAAGTAAGAGAATTAGAGAAATAATTAGGAAGAAAAATGAGAGTGAGGCAGGAAAATCATGAAAAATGAGTCAAGAGCTTAATAAAGGAGACCCCAAAAATGCTGAAGAAAATAACACGTTAAAAATTGACTAAACTGAAAGGCAAAAGAAATCTAAAAATCTAATAAAGAGAGGATGCCTCAAAATGTAAAATTGACCAAGTGGAAAATGAGGTTCAGAAGCTCACTGAAGAAAATATTTCCTTGAGAATTAGAAAGGAGCAAATGAAAGCTAATGACACTGAGAAATAAAGGAAATATAAACAGAGCCAAAATATTGAAGAAAAAATAGAAGACAGTGTGAAATATTTTATTGCAAAAACAAAACAAAACAAAACAACTCACTTGGAAAGTGGAACCAGGAGAATTTTAAAATTTTGGGGCTACCTGAAAGCTATGATCAAAAGAAGACCCTAGGTACCATCTTTCAAGAAGTTATCAAGAAGGGGGAGGAGCCAAGATGGCGGAGTAGAAAGATTCACATATGCTAGCTCCGAGCTCACAACCCATAAATTCCTGTACAAAGAACTTCCAACAAATTATGGAGCAGTGGAAGCCATGCAGCAACAGACTGGAGGAGATTTCTGTTCCAGAGAGCCCTGAAAAACCACCCTCAAAGGTCTGTCTTGCATCGGACCTGGAGCAGAGCCCAGCCTTGCCTTGGCCTTGTGGCCCTGAGAGGAGCAGGCCTTAGGGATGGAATGTCTAGCGGCCGTGAAGGTCCCTCCACCCACAGGCGCACAGGTCAGTGAGAGAGACTTCTGGGCTGCCCAAGAGCGAAGTACGGTGTCTCCATAACTCAGGCCCCGTCGGGAGGCAGCAGCAGGGGGAAGCAGCAGCCAGGGGCTCCCAAAGCAGACAGGAACCCGGATCCATTATCAAAGGTCTCCACATAAACCCCATGAGGGCACTGAGCCTGGGTGGCATCCCTGCCCCCACATGAGAGCCTGAATTTAATCCCACTGAATAGCAGCCTGGCGCCCCACTGAAAGCTCTAAGGCTGGGAAGCAGCATTTGAGTCTCAGACCCCAAGCACTAGTAAGGCTTGGGAGGAGAGGAATCTCAGAAGTCAAGGAACTTGCTTGGAAAACGACCAGAAAAGGTAAAAAAAAAAAAAAATACCACAGAAGGTTACTTTCTTGGTAAACAGATATTTCCTCATTTCCTTTCTGATGAGGAAGAACAATGCTTACCATCAGTTAAAGACATAGAATTCAAGGGCTCTTTATCCCAAACATCTGAAATAGATATCCAATGGGCTCAGGCCACAGAAGGGTTTAAAAAGGATTTTGAAAATCAAGTTAGACAGGTGGAGGAAAAACTGGGAAGAGAAATGAGAGAGATGCAAGAAAAGCATGAAAAATGGGTCAGTAAATTGCTAAAGGAGACACCCTCAAAAACAAAAAAACCTGAAGAAAATAACACCCTGAAAAATAGGCTAACTCAATTGGCAAAAGAGCTTCAAAAAGCCAACGAGGAGAAGAATGCTTTCAAAAGCAGAATTAGCCATATGGAAAAAGAAGTTCCAAAGCTCACTGAAGAAAATAATTCTCTCAAAATTAGAATGGAAAAGATGGAGGCTAATGATTTTATGTGAAACCAAAAAATCACAAAACAAAACCAAAAGAATGATAAAATGGAAGAGAATGTGAAATATTTCATTGGAAAATCAACTGATCTGGGAAATAGATCCAGGAGAGACAATTTAAAAGTTATGGGACTACCTGAAAGTCATGATCAAAAAAAGAGCTTCGACATCATCTTCCATGAAATTATCAAGGAAAACTGCCCTGAGATTCTACAACCAGAGGGCAAAATAAGTATTGAAGAAATCCATCGATCACCGCCTGAAAGAGATCGAAAAAGAGAAACTCCTGGAAACATTGTGGTCAAATTCCAGAATTCCCAGGTCAAGGAGAAAATATTACAAGCAGCTAGAATTGTGGAAATGCAATCAGGATAACACAAGATCTAGCAGCTTCTCCATTGAGGGATTGAAGGGCGTGGAATAGGATATTCCAGAAGTCAAAGGAACTAGGACTCAAACCAAGAATCACCTACACAGGAAAACTGAGTATAATACTTCAGGAGAGAAATGGTCTTTCAACGAAATCAAGGACTTTCAAGCATTCTTGATGAAAAGACCAGAGCTGAAAAGAAAACTTGGCTTTCAAACAAGAATGAGAAGAAGCATGAAAATGTAAACAGCAAAGAGAAGAAATAAGGGACTTACCAAAGTTGAACTGTTCCATTCCTGCATGGAAAGACAATATTTGTAACTCTTGAAACTTTTCAGTATCTGAGTAGTTGGTTGGATTACACACACATGCACACACACACACAGAGACAGAGAGCACACAGTGAATTGAATAAGATGGGATCATATCTTCAAAAAATTAAGATAAATGGTGAGAGAGTAATATATTGGGAGGAGAGAGGGTGAAATGGAATGGGGCAAATTATCTCTCAGAGAACAGGCGAGCAGGAGACTTTTTAGTGGACGGAAAAAGAGGAGAGCTGAGAGAAAAACATGAAGTTTACCCTCATCACATTCGACTAAAGGAAGGAATAAAAAGCACACTCGTTTTGGTATGAAAACCTTTCTCACAATACAGGAAAGAGGGGAGAAGGAGATAAGCAAGGTGAGGAGGATGATAGAAGGGAGGGCAATGGCAGGAGGGAGCAATTTGAAGTTAACCCTCAGGGAGGGACTGGATGAAAAGGGAGAATAGAAGCAATGGGGGGCAGGATAGGATGGAGGGAAGTATAGTTAGTCTTACACAACACGACTATTATTGAAGTCATTTGCAAAACTACACAGATATGGCCTATATTGAATTGCCTGCCTTCCCAAAGGGAATGGGTGGGGAGGGAGACATGGGGAGAATTTGGAACTCAAAGTTTTAGGAACAACTGTTGAATATTGTTCTTTTTACTAGGAAATAAGAAATACATGTAATGGGGAATAGAAAGTTATCTGGCCCTACAGGACAAAAGAGAAGATGGGGTCAAGCAAACGGAGGGATGATAGAAGAGAAGGCTGATTGGTGATAGGGGAAATTAGAATGCTTGGTGTATTTGGGTGGGGAGAGGGGACAAATGGGGAGAAAATTTAGAACCCCAAATTCTGTGAAAATGAATGTGAAAAGTTTAATAAATTAAAAAAAAGAAAAAAAGAAATTAATAATAAAATAGCCCTGATATTCTAGAACCAGAGGGTAAAATAGAAATGGAAAGAGTCCACTGATGACCTCCTGAAAGAGATACCAAAAGGAAAATTCTTAGGAATATTGAAGCTAAATTCCATAGCTCCCAGGTCAAAGAGCAAATATTGCAAGCAACTAGAAGGAAACACAATCAGGGTAACAGAAGATTTAGCACCTTCTACATTAAGATTTCTGAGGTCTTGGAATATGATACTTCAGAGATCAAAGGAGCTAGGATTAAAACCAAGAATCACTTACCCAGCACATCTGAGTACAATACTTCAAGGGTAAAAATGGACATTCTATGAAACAGAGGAATTTCAATCACTCTTAATGAAAAGACCCAAGATGAATGGAAAATTTGACTTTCAAATACGAGAATCAAGAGATGTATGAAAAGATAAACAGGTAAGAAAAATTATAGGGATCTTATTAAAGTTGAACTGTTTACATTCCCATTTGGAAACGTAACATTTGTAACTCATGAGACCTTTTTTAGTGTTAGAGTAGTTGGAAGGAATAGCTAGTTAGCTAGTTAGAAGATAGATAGCTAGATAGCTGGATAACTAGATAGATAGATAGATAGATAGATAGATAGATAGATAGATAGATAGATAGATAGATAGATAGATAGATAGATAGATGGAACAGGGTGAATTGAATATGAAGGGATAATACCTAAAGATAAAATTATAGTGTGTGAGAGAGAATTCCTGGAAGTAAGAGAAAGGGAGAGGTAGAATTGGGGTAAATTATCTCACAAAAAAAGAGGAAAGAAAAAAAAAAACTTTTGCATTAGAGGGAAGATGGGAGAAGTGAGAGGGAATGAGCAAAACTTTCATTAGATTGGGCTTAAGGAGGGAATAACATACACACTCTTTTGGATATGGAAATCTATCTTACCCTATAGGAAATTAGGGGAAAAGAGGGGAAAAGAAGGGACAGTAAGTGGGTAAGTAGGGAGGGTGGATTGAGGGAGGACATAATCAGAACCGAACACTCTCAAGGAGGGCCAGGGTCAAAGGAGCCAATTGAATAAATGGGGGTATAGGATGGGAGGGAGGGGAATTTAGTTAATGTTTCACAACATGACTATTAGGGCAGTGCTTTACATAACTATACATGCATAGCCTATATCGAATTGTTTGCTTACTCAATGAGGGTAGGTGAGGAGGGAAGAAGAGATAATTTTGAACTCAAAGTTTTGAAAACACACACACATATATATATATATATATATATGTGTGTGTGTGTGTGTGTGTATGTATATATACACATATATGTATGCATACATATACACACGTCTATATAGCCAATTTAGTTCTTACAAGTGCTATAATTTAATGTAGAGGGAAGGTATACACAAAAATAACTGACAAAAATGAAATCAATAGTAGTGAGGTTGAGGGGGCGGCATTTAAAACACTTATGTGGTGCCTACTATGTGCCAGCATCCTAACAATTGTTACAGTTATTTCTGATTCTTCATGAACTCATTTGGTGTTTTCTTCAAAAAAAAGATACTTTAATTTAATGCTTAATCATTTCATTTTCCAGGTTAACTTTATAGATGAGGAAACTGAGGCAAACGAAACTAATTGAGAATCATACAATTAAAAAATATCTAAGGCCAGATTTGAATGCAGTAAGGTGAGTATTCCATACTCCATACTTCAAGTCCATTGCGCTATCCATTGCACCCCTTACCAGCCTACTGTGTGCCAGACACTGTGCAAACTTCTTTTTTTTGAATGACATTTTAAAATTTTCAATTAATTAATTAATTTTTAGATTTCGACATTCGTTTTCACAAAATTTTGAGTTCCAATTTTTCTCCCCATCTCCCTCCTCCCCCACCCCATAATACCTTGCATTTTGATTACACTTTCCTTCAATGTACCCTGCCTTCTATCACACCCCACCCTTCCCTTTTCCCCATCTTCTCTCTTTTATTTCAGGGCAAGATAAATTTCTATATCCCATTACCTGTATTTCTTATTTCCCAGTTATATGCAATAATATTTCTCAACGTTCATTTCTAATACTTTGAATTCCAGCTTCTCTCCCTCCCTCCCTATCCATCTCCACTGAGAAGGCACGCAATTCAATGCAAGCTATATATGTGTTGTTTTGCAAAAAACTTCCATAATAGTCATGTTATGTAATAATAACTTTATTGGCCTCCATCCTACCCTCTGTCCCCGTTTTTCTTTTCTCTCATTTGACCTTGTTACTTCCCAATAGTGTTTATTTCTAGTTATTCTCTTTTCCCATTTGTCCTCCCTTCTATCATGCCCCTCACTCCACTTGACCCCCTTCTCCTCTACTTTCCTGTAGCATAAGATAGGTTGTTGAGCATGTTATTCCCTCCTTAAGCCGTATGTGAAGAAAGTAAGCTTCACTTTTCCCCTCTCACCTCTTCCATTTCCTCCTCTGAACAAGATTATTCCTCTATCTTTTACGAGTGATAGCCTGCCCCAATCCATTTCTCTCTTTCTCCTCCCAATATTTTCCTCTCTCACCCCTTAATTTAATTTAATTTAATTTTTTTATGGATATTATCTCTTCTGATTCCAATCAAGCTGTACTCTCTTTCTGTATGTGTGTGTGTGTGTGTGTGTGTGTTTAACTCCTCCACCTACTCAAATAGTGAAAAAAATGTCAAGAGTTGCAAACATTATGTTTCCATGTAGGAATGTAAACACTTCAGCTTTAGAAAGTCCTTTATAATTTCTCTTTCCTGTTTTTACCTTTTCATGCTTCTCTTTATTCTTGTGTTTGAAAGTCAGATTTTGTATTCAGTTCTGATCTTTTCATCATGAATGCTTGGAAATCCTCTATATCATTGAATGACCATTTATTCCCTTGAAGTATTATAGTCAAGTTTTCTGGGTAGGTGTTTCTTGGTTTTAATCCCAGTTCCTTTGAATTCTGGAATATTTTATTCCAAAGCCTTCAATCCCTTAATGTAGAAGCTTCCATATCCTATGTTATCCTGATTGTATTTCTACATATTCGAATTGTTACTTACTAGGTGCTGGCAGTATTTTCTTCTTGACCTGGCAACTCTGAAATTTGGTCACAATATTCCTAAGGGTTTCTCTATTCCAGTCTCTTTCAGCAGGTGATGTGTCGATTCTTTCAATATTTGTTTGCCTTCTGTATCTAAAGTATCAGGGCAAATTTCCTTGATAATTTCATGAAAGATAATGTCTAAACTCTTTTTTCATCATGGCTTTTAGGTAGTCCCATAATTTTTAAATTTTCTCTCCTTGATCTGTTTTCCAGGTCAGTTGTTTCTCCAATGAGATGTTTCATATTGCCTTGTATTTTTTCAAACTTTTGGTTTTGTTTTGTAACTTCTTGGTTTATCTCATAGTCATTATTTCATTCAGTGAGCTTTTGAACCTTCTTTTCCATTTGGCTAATCCTGATTTTTAAAGCTTCCTTCTCCTCATTGACTTTTTGGACCTCTTTTTCCAATTGAGTTAGCCTATTTTTAAAGGTGTTATTTTGCTCAACATTTTTGGTTCTCCTTTATTAAGCTACTGACACACTTTTCAAGCTCTTCTATGGTCTGAGTCCATTTCATATTCATTTTCGAGGTCCTGAAGGCAGGCTTGACTTCTTCTGACAATATGCCTTGCTCTTCCTCATCAGAAAGGATGGCAAGAGACACCTGTTCATCAAAAAAGTAACCTTCTATGGTCTTATTTTTTTCCCCTTTTTGAACAATTTCCCAGCCAATTATTTGACTTCTGAATCATTTGTCTTAGTAGGACCCTAGAAGGGTCCTAGTGCTCCTCCTTTCCCCGGTACCGGCTCCAGCCTGAGGTTCAGATCAGCTGCTCAGTTCCCTCAGGAAATTTAAGCTGAGCTGCCTGGACAATGGACCTAAGCTGCTGCCACTGCATTTGCCACCACCTGGGGCCTATGCTGGGGGGACCCTGCTCTCCTCTTACCCAGCTGGGAAAATCCTCCCACAGTGATCTTTTGAGCTTTCTTTTTTGCTTGTGGGTTGAGGGATTCCCTGCTGGTAATTCTGCCCTGGAGGTCTGTTTAGGTCCTCGTCTTCCCAGTGCTGCGTGGCCAGGACTGGGCTCTGCTTTGCTTCCTATCCCATTAAATAGATTTTTCCTGTTGGCCTTCCATGTTACCTTTGGCTGGAAACCTCTTTCACTTTGTTGTTCTGTGGCTTCTGCCACTCTAGAATTTTTTGAGAGTCATTTTTGACAGGTATTTTGTGGGCTGTGGGGGAAGCACTAGGGTATATATGTGTTTCTATTCTGCCATCTTGGCTCTGCCCCCCGCAATGATTTTTTAAAACAATGTAAATAGTACCTTATTTAATCATCACAACAACACTGTGAAGTAGATTCTATTTTTTTAGAGTTTGGGAAATTGATGCAGAGTGTAAGTAACTTCCACAGGGTCATACATCTAATAAGAGTATGACTGGATTTGAGTTGAGATTTTCTTGACCTCATTCCCAGTGCTCTATTTACTAAGTCACCAGATGCCTCTAAAGATAGGAAACTATTAAAGAAATCTTGGTAAAAAGAGATGAAGGTAGGAAAAAGAGAGACTACATTGGGATTTGTGAAAATGATATGGATATGAGAGTTATGGTGGCAATAGAATTGACAGGACTTAGCCACTTATTGGAGCTGTGACTATAAGGATCAGGCTGTGTCAAAGATCAACATTTTTGATGTGACAAGCAGAGCTTACTAGGAGGGTTTTAAAAAAATGAACTCACATGTTTTAATATTTGCTAGTTTGCTCAAAACAACCCTTTCAGGAAATGTTCATGAGTATTATTGTATTAGTATTCATATATCTACCATGATGCCATAACCTACCAATCACAGGCATGTTATCAAATGAAGAAAGATCCTCCTAACTGGTCCATGTAAGCCACCAAAAGAGTTAATTCTTGTGCCTTGGGGACTCACCCAGATCTTTTAGTTAGCAAGCATAGAGGCTGAGTGAGTCAGTGCTCACTTTAGATATTTACTTCTTCTGAGCCCTAGGTCCCAGACAGTGTTTCATCCTAATCCAGTCAGTGATAAGAAATGATAACCTACCAGCAGGGTTATCTTTGCTTTCTGTCATGACATTAGTATGGAACTCACCACTTCCATCCTACATGTCTCACCTTTCAAATCTAACCTATGGAATAAATATGACCATAATGATAACATTACTATTAGAAAAGCACGATAATGTACCACTGTAGAATACAAAGAGAAAATCATTAAAACCTAATCCTCTTTCCTTGTCTACCATTTTTATGTGTTCTTTCTACTAAGTAGATAATGTTATTTGTTTGAGTGTAGTCACGATTTTATTTTTATATTTCTGTTTCTTGTGTCACATAATAACTGGTTAATAGAATTAGTTAAATGATTCGTGATCAATGACCATTTTACAGATGAGGAAAATGAGATTCAGATAGGTTAAGTGATATGCTCAAGATTAGAAAATTAATAGTTTCTGAGTGACCTAGGATTTGAGCTCAATTCTCTACTGCCTCTAAATCAAATTCCATTTTATTACACTATTAAAAGAGATAGAGACAGAGATAGAGAGAGACAGAGAAACAGGGAGATAGAGATAGAGAGGGATATATATATATATATGCACAGACAGACAGACAGAAACAGAGAGACTGAGACACAGAAAACAAAGAAAAACAGTGAGACAGACAGAAAAACAAGCATGAAGGAGAGGGAGATGGAAAGCTATCAATGTGATTTTCCTACAAAGAACTCAAAAAACTTCATGACTTCTTATTTTTTTTTCCCCCAAAACTATATTATTTGTTTTTATTTTCGGTTTTCATCCATCAATTGCATAAACTCCAAATTTTCTTCCCCTCCTTCCCCATTTCCTCCGCAAACTAACATTCAGTGTTACATGGATTCTACACTTACATTCCTACTAAACACATTTTCACATTAGTCATGTTGCATAGAAGAATGTCAAAAAATTCAAAACCCATGAGAAAAACAAAACAAAACATAAGAAAGGAGAAAATAGTTGCTTCATTGTGCATTCCAAATCCACAGCTCTTTCTCTGCATGGGGATGGCATTTGCCTTATGAATTCTTTGGAAAGGTTTTAGGTCCTTACATTGGTGTAAATGACTAAGTCTATCAGAAATAGTCCTCTCACATTGTGGCTCTTACTGTGTATAATGTTCTCTAGGGTATCCTCACTTAACATAACATCAGTTCATATAAGTCCTTCCAGGTTACTTTTTTCTGAAGTCTGCCTGTTCTTCACTTCTTATGGCACAATAGTATTGCAGTACATTGGGGCAGTTGGGTGTTGCAGTGGATAGAGCACGAGTGCACGAGTTAGGAGGACTGAGTTCAAATCTCACCTCATACACTTGACACTCACTAGCTATGTGACCTTCAGCAAGTCACTTAACCCCAATTGTCTCATCCTGGGTCATCTCCAGTCATCCTGATGAATATCTGGTAACTGGATTCAGATGGCTCTAGAGGAGAAGTGAAGCTGGTGACATACACAGCCCTCCCTCACTCAAAACAAAGTCAAGTGCAAGTCCTGTCATTATTTCTCTGATGGCATAGTCTTCTTCAGCAATGAAGGACGAACACACGCATTCCAGTACATTCACATGCTACAACTTGTTCAGGCATTCACCAACTGATGAGCATCCCTTAAGTTTCCAGTTTTTGGCCACTGCAAAAAGAGTTGTTATAAATATGTTTTACGTATGAGTTCTTTTCCCATTTTTATGATCTCTTTTTAGCTTTGAAAATAACGTGTAGTATTTCTGATATAGGTATTCCTCAAATGAAATTTTTTTTGTTTTATGATGAATTTTCTCTTATGGTATACTAAGTATATCGCTTTTTATCTATCTGTCTATCTATCTGTATGTGTGTATATATATTATATGTATATATAATGTATACGTTCTTATTTTATATTTGAGTTTAAAATATAAAAAAGTGAAACCAGTGTACACTTTCTCAGAATAATATTTTAAATGAAGTAAATAAAACACATAGAATTTTCGAGGGAACCCATTATTGTAAAATGTAGTTATATTTTTTTCCTAGTTCATATATCTCCTGACTATGGCACTCATATCTTGTAGGCCATTTGGCTTCTATGTACTTCACTTCCATAAAATGTACCCTTAATCATAGTCAATTATTTTATAAATTCATGTTATTAGGAATAACTAGGAAAAAGTAAAAGAATCTGGATGAGGAAACTATATAATCATGGTCAGAGCAACTAGGAGTCATGAGATTTGATTCTAATCCTGGCAGGGCAGTTAATTTCACTTGGTCTTAGTTTCCTTTATTCAATTCAATAAGCATTATTGTGTGACAAGTATAATACTAGGCATTGAGGATAAATAGCAAAAACAAAACATAGTTTCCTTCCTTAAGGAGCTTATATTGGATTAGGCAAAAATAAAAAAAATAATTAATATGAAATATATAGAAGGGAGACAGGGTCTGGGATTGTGAATTACTTAGTACCCAGGACTTCTAACTTTGAGGCCAGCGCTCTAGCCTTTATGCCATTTTTGTCTCTTAAATATATATCTATATAGATATATATGTGTGTATATATACAAGTATATACATACATATATATATGTGTATATATACATATATGTTTTTATCTATCTATAGATATAACTATCTATATAAATATACAGGTCTATGTATATATAGATTATAATATATATATTAATTTCCATAGTTTTCTTTTATAAAAAATATAGATTATAATATATATTATAACATTATAATATATATTATTAATACATAGATTAAAAATACATATATATAAATATATAGATTATTAAATATATTAATTTCCATAGTTTTATTTTATAAAAAAAATATCTTTTTTGTGCATCTGAACTCTTTGTTTATTTATTTTTAGTTTTCAACATCCACTTCTAGAAAATTTTGAGTTCCAAATTTTCTTTCCATCTCTCCCCTCCCCCCGACTATGTGCATTTTGATTATTCCTTCCCCAAATCTTCCCTCCCTTATATCACACCCTCTCATCCTTCTTTTCTCCCCTTTCCCTCTATTTAATTGTAGTGCAAGATCGGTTTCTATACCCCATTGCCTGTATGTCTTATCTCCCAGTTGCATGTAAAAACAATTTTTAACATTTGTTTATAACTTAAGAGTTCTAACTTTTCTCCCTTCCTACTTCGCCACCCATCCACACTGACAAGGTACATGATTTGATATGTTATATATGTGTAGTTATGCAAAACATTCCGTAACAATCATGATGTGAAAAACTGTATTTACCTCCATACATTCCCCCCCCCCATTTATTCTACTCTCTCCTGGCCCTTTCCTTCCTCAAACATACTTATCCTAATTACCCACTCCACTCATTTGCCCTCCCTTCTATCATCCCTTATTCTATGCTTATCCTCTTCCCCTCACTTTCCTGTAGTTTAAGATAGATTTTTATACCAAATTGAATGTGCATATTATTCCCTGCTTAAGCCAAAGCCAATTAGAGTAAGGTTCACTCTTTATCTCATCTCCCCCTTCTTCCACTCCATTGATAAAGCTTCTCCTTGTCCCTATAATGTGAGGGATAATTTGCCCCCATTCTATTTCTCTCTTCTTCTACCAATATATTCCTCTCTTAAGCCTTAATTTTATTTTTTTTAGATATCATTCCTTCATTTTAAAGTCACCCTGCACCATCTATCTATCTGTCTATCTATCTATCTATCTATCTATCTATCTATCTATCTATCTATCTATCTATCTATCTATCTATCTATCTATCTTCTCCAACTACTCTAATACTGAGAAAAGTCTCGAGTTACAAATATTATGTATTTTGTATGAATTGTAAACAGTTCAATTTAGTAAGTCCCTAATGATTTTTCTTTCCTGTCTACCTTTCCATACTTCTCTTGATTCTTGTATTTGAAAGTCGAATTTTCTATTCAGCTCTAGCCTTTTTATCAAGAATTCTTGATGAATGTCCTCTATTTCTTTGGATGACCATTTTTCCCATGAAATATTATTCTCAGTTTTACTGGGTAGGTGATTCTTAGCCTTAATCTGAGTTTCTTTGACTTCTGGAATATCATATTCCAAGTTCCCAGATTCCCTACTGTAGAAGTTGCTAGAGCATGTTTTATCCTGATAATGTTTCCATAGTGCTCATGTTATTTCTTTCTGACTGTTTATAATATTTTTCTTGTTGACCTGGTAGCTCTGGAATTTGGCTACAATATAACTGGGGGTTTCTTTTTAGAATCTTTTCAGGAAGTGATTGTGGGATTCTTTCAATATCTAATTTACCCTCTGATTCTAGAATATCAGACAGATTTCCTTGATAATTTTTTGAACAGTGATTTCTAGGCTCTTTTTTTGATCATGGCTTTTAGGTAGTATCATAATTTTTATATTGTCTCTCTTGGAACCATTGTCCAGGTTACTTTTGTTTTTTTTTTTTTTTTTTCCAATGAGATAGTTCACATTTTCTTCCTTTTTCTTTCTTTTGGTTTTGTTTTATTATTTCTTGATTTTTCACAAAGTCAGTAGCTTTCATCTGCTCCATTCTAATCATTCAGATTTTTGAGCTTTTGGACCTCCTTTTCCATCTGGCCAAGTCTGCTTTTTAGGACATTCCTCCCTTCATTGACTTTTTGAAACTCTTTTGTCATTTGGGTTAGTATATTTTTTGAAGTATGATTTTCTTCAGCATTTTTGGTCCTCTTTAGCAAGCAATTGACTCAAACTTCATGATTCTCTTGGCTCATTCCCATTTCTCTTCCCAATTTCTGCTATACTTCTCTTAGTTGATTTTCAAGATTCTTTTTGAGCTTTTCCAAGACCTAACATTAATTCATATTTTTTCTTGAGGGCTTCTGATATAGGAATGTTGACTTTGTTGTCTCCTGTTGGTATATTTTGGTTGTCCTTGTCACCAAAGTAGAATTCTATAGGATAATTGCTTTTCTGGCTTTTGATCATGTCCCCAGCCATTTACTTGACTTTTGAGCCTTTTTACAAGGTAGTTCTCTGCTTTCAGGTAGGGTGGGGTACAGTTTGGACTGTCAACTGCTGGACCACTCTACTCTCTCATATAGGTCTGACAGGAATTTTTTGCTGTCTTTCCAATTTATCATTGGTATTTTGAGGCTGTAAAATCTGGAAGTCACCACAGGTGCCCATTATTCCATCCCCCAGAGGCCTGCTTAGAGTGTGCAATCTTTGCCAAGGCAGCCCATGCTGGACTGTGCTCCTCTCTCAGCATGATGAGATAGATGGTTTCTGTCGATCTTCCAGGTTTTCTTGTGCTAAAGATTTGCTCCACTCTGTCATTCTGTGGGTTCTGCAGCTCCAGAATTTGTTTAGAGTCATTCTTCCAGGTATTTGACTGGGCTTGGGGGGAGAACTATAGCAAGTATGTGCTTCTGTTACACAATCTAAGCTCCCAGGTTTGCACATTTTTATAGCACTGTGGACGTAGTTCCAAATTGCTCTCCAGAATGCTTGGGTCAACTCACAGCTTCACCAGCTATGAAGTAGTGTCTCATATCTCCTTCAACATTCATCATTTTCTTCATTGTCATTTTAACCAATTTTTTGTTTTAATTTGTGTCTCTCTCTTATCAATAGGGATTTGCAATTTTTTTCTAGGATTTTAAAAAGATATTATTTCTTCCTCTGAAAACTGCTTATGCACATCCTTTAATCATTTATCAATTGGAGAATGATATGTATTCTTATAAATATGACTCAGTTCTCTATAGATTTTAGAAATGAGACTTTTATCATATGCACTAATGGGAAGAAAATATTTCCCAATCTTTTATTTCCCTCCTAATCTTGTTGTATTGACTTTGTTTTGCAAAACTTTTCAATTTAACATGATCAAAGTTATCCATTTTGCTTTCCATGATGTTTGCTATTCCTTGTTTGGCCATAAATTCCTTTATTCTCTATAAATCTGACAATTAAACCATTACTTGCTCCCCTAGTTTGTTTATAGTACCAGTTTCTGACACACTATTTTCTAGTTTCACCAGCATTTTTTTGTGTGTGTGTTTTTTTTTTTTTAATCAAACAATCAGTTCTTATCTAAGAAGCAGGGACAGGGATCCTTGCATTTATCAAACAGTAGACTGCTATGGTCATTGACTTCTGTGTTTTGTGTACCTAACCTATGGTACTTGATCTACCCCTCTATTTCTTAGCCAGTGGTTTTAATTATTTCTGCTTCATAACAAAATTTAAGATTTGGTATGTCCAGGCCACCATCCCTAGGATTTCTTTTCATGAATTCCCTTGATATTCTGGAATTTTGTTCTTCCA
Source organism: Bettongia penicillata ogilbyi (assembly GCA_023548195.1). Taxonomy (NCBI): domain Eukaryota; kingdom Metazoa; phylum Chordata; class Mammalia; order Diprotodontia; family Potoroidae; genus Bettongia; species Bettongia penicillata. The sequence continues at coordinate 457,484 of JAJHZJ010000771.1, forward strand.
GACGAGTTTTGACAATA